>JAXCMG010000047.1:596667-632851 GCA_034642415.1 Podarcis siculus | reverse complement strand
CTCTCTCTCTCTCTCTCTCTCTCTCTCTCTCTCTCTCTCTCTCTCTCACACACACACACACACACACACACACACCCCTTCACCAGGGGCTTGCTATTTTCAGAGAAGAGGGTGAGCCACTGCTAGGATTTCCGCATACACCTCAAGTAAGCCATCCCCTTTGTTACAAATACTGTACTCTCTCTTGTTAGGAAGAAATTTCTGAGGGTAAAAGCTGCTTGTCAGTGCAACAGACTCCCTCAGAAGCAGGTGGGCTCTCCTTCCTTGGAGGTTTCTAAGTAGAGGCTGGATGACCGTCTGTCAGGGATTCTTTAGCTGTGATTCCTGCATTGCAGGGAGTTGGACTAGATGACCCTCAGGGTCCCTTCCAACTCTACAATTCTGTAGATTCTGTGGTTCTAAGTATAAGCCTCTTGCTAAAACACTCACCAACAAGAGCAGGATTCCAATAGTAGTGCTGTCCAGGTTACTCGCAAATCATCAGTCTAGGTCCAAAACGTGATCCACTGGCAAAGTCCAGCAACAGTCCACAGCCAATAGTTCAGGCAAGTTGCACCATCTTGGTCCAGAACGCCCAACAAGGCTGACAGCACCATCTACAGTACTTCAATTAATGCACTCCTTCAGTTTGGTCATAGACTGACTGGTTACCTGGCTACATGATGGAGTCATCAAGTGCCCTTCATCACACAGTCAGTTCCAACTGACATTGTTTCGCCCTTTAAAAGCATCGTCTGAATCAGTCCTCAATCAATGGACTGAACTGACTTACTTACGCCAGTGGACAGATGGAGACTGAGGCTGCAAGACAAAAAGTATGCACACAGCCAACTTCTCCCCCCACCCATATATATATTTATAGGAACTCAAACACTGAGATCCTGCTCTGTTCCAGTAACAAGAAGCCGAAAGCACCAGCCTGAAGATGACGAGTGAGACCTCGTCGAAACGTCGCCTAGACACCCCAACTTTTACACGGGAAGACACCCGAGGACACCAAAACCTGCATTCCTGTACCCGTGAAAATCTACGAAAGCAAATATATATATATATATATATATATATATATATTCCGGCTTGTGTAAATGAACGGCTCATCTGAATTTGATTTGCACCATTTAAGGGTCTGACCCTGAAAGAATACAGACTCTTGTCTCTCTCAATCGTTCCAGGCTAGGTTAGGTAGAGGAGTACATCAAGCGCTGCTTTATTTCACTTAAGCAACAGCTGTAATGGAATTACGAGGAGTGGGTTGTCTGGCTGCCACTGGCTTTGTTTCACCAGAGTCTGGCATTAATCTAATTGCGGGCGCTAATGCCATTAGCATTGCTACAATTACCCACATAACATTGCTCAGCTTGGAACGATCAAGATAAAGTCACCAGGGCACATGGCCACTGCCTTGGAAAAATGTAAAAATTATCAACAATCATTTCCCCATCAGATAGATAATTGAGCTGGGAGATGACTGTCTCTGTCTTCCTCTCTCTCTGTGTGTATAAAGTAAAGGTAAAAGGACCCCTGACCATTAGGTCCAGTCGTGGCCGACACTGGGGTTGCGGCGCTCATCTCGCTTTATTGGCTGAGGGAGCCAGCGTACAACTTCCTGGTCATGTGGCCAGCATGACTAAGCCGCTTCTGGTGAACCAGAGCAGAGCACGGAAACGCCGTTTACCTTCCCACCGGAGTGGTACCTATTTATCTACTTGCACTTTTATGTTCTTTTGAACTGCTAGGTTGGCAGGAGCAGGGACCGGGCAACAGGAGCTCACCCTGTCGCGGGGATTCGAACCGCCGACCTTCTGATCAGCAAGTCCTAGGCTCTGTGGTTTAACCCACAGCGCCACCCACGTCCCTGTGAGTGTGTGTAGGTGCGTGCAATTCTGTGTCAGCTGAAGCATTCAATACCCAAAAGATCTCCGCTTTCCTTTTTGAAAAAGCAGGGTTCTAGCCCTATGGGACTCCAGTACCCATCATCCATAACCACTAGTCATGGTCGCTGGGGGCCAGCAGGAGTCCAGCAATATCTGGAAGGTCACAGACTTTCCATCCCCACATGCTCATTTTTGTCAAACAAGCTCAGCAGGCTTTTAAGGCGCCACCTTTTCACCCGTGCTTACAGCTGGAGTGCCTCTAGCACAATGCTCATGCCGCCATCTTTCTCCAGTGTAAAACAACAACATTTGATGCCAGGGAAATCTCAGAAGCTGGTGTTAATAGGAAGTGGGGCCTGTAGAGGCTGAAGGTGAGGCTTTTGCGTTCAGTGCAGTTCTTACTCTAGTGTCTACAGAGAATTGAGTTTGCATTCAACAACACACTTTGAATAGAAACTGCTTCCTTGTAAGAGTGAGTGCTTTTTGCACCTGTTAATTTGTTATGCTCTTGAGAAAGGAAGAAATGGGACACAGACACCATATTTTTTCTGGAGAGATTGCTTTCTGTCTGAACCTCTGCTTGGGTAATATTGACAATGTCATCGTACTGAATGTCTTTTCTCAGAACCTATGGATACCCTTTTATTGTTCGCTGTTTTTATTTCAAAATTTGTAATAAGAGAGATTGCAAAAAAAGTGGAACCTTTTCTTTCTTTCCAAAGTAACTCAGAATCATAGAATCCACCCACTGCAATGCAGGCACCGCAGCTGATTTGTGCCTGGTGGTTGGGAAGGGCTGGGCAAGGGGCTTTGCAGACCCAGCCAATGTGTAGTGCCTGCAAAGCCCCTTTCAGCCCTGCCTTTGCCTGGCTTCATATACGTGGCTTGGCTGAAATGGCCTCGTGGACAACACTGAACAGCCTGTGGGCCAGAGGTCTGATGCCTCTGCTCTGGTGTGTGCTGCTAGGAGCAGCAGGGTGTGTTTTGGCATGCAATAGCTTTTCTGTTAGCCATGCACAGCCCTGTGTGGTAGAATATGCATCAACATTCACATTGATAGAAGTAAAAAAAAGAGTGTTAAAAGCAATATAGGTAAAGGTAAAGGGACCCCTGACCATTAGGTCCAGTGGGGTTGCAGTGATCATCTCTCTTTATTGGCCAAGGGAGCCGGCTTTTGTCCGCAGACAGTTTTTCCGGGTCATGTGACCAGCATGGCTAAGCCGCTTCTGGCAAAACCAGAGCAGCGCACGGAAATGCCGTTTACCTTCCCACTGGAGCAGTACCTACTTGCACTTCGTGCTTTTGAACTGCTAGGTTGGCAGGAACAGGGACTGAGCAACGGGAGCTCACCTCGTCGTGGGGATTCGAACCGCCAACCTTCTGATCGGCAAGTCCTAGGTTCTGTGGTTTAACCCACAGCGCCACCCGCGTCCCTTAAAAGCAATATAGCCTGGGCCTAAGCTACTACATTAGAGGGCCTCCCACCCCCAAGAGGAGAGCGCCTCGTGGCCCTTTCCTGCACTGCACACCTTCTTCTCCTGCCTTCTCCTTGTTCATTTCCACAGTCACTGTCTCCTCCCAGATCGGTCTGTGGGTTGGCTGGGCAGCCACGTGAGTCACGCCCTGGGCTGGCTGCTTGCTGTCTTCATCCGAGGTGGTTTTTCTAGGAGAAACAGAAGAGAAGGAGTCGTGACTTCAAAGCTAGGTTTGTTCACTTATTGCATTGACCACCTTTTTTCTCAAAGGAGCTTGATGTGGTGTGCATGGATCTCCCCCGCCTCATTTAATCCCCACAGCAATCCTGTGAGGTGGGTGAGATTGAGAGAAGGTAGTGGATGACCCAAGGTCACCTACTGAGTGCTATTCAAAGCCTCATCTGCCAGGTCATAGTCCAAGACTCTACCCATTACACCACACTGGCCCCAACAACAGGGTGGCTGAAGCTGAGCAAATCATCACAGATCAAGGCTGACTTTGACTTGGAGCAGTGGCCCCAAGATTGCATTACAGATCTGTGTATTCCCAGGTTCAGACCTTCACTCTGAGCTGTAGGCCTCCATCTGCAAAGTGCTCTGTTGTCAAGACTGTAAGCAGGGCTGCCTTTGGTTCACGCATTTCAGGGCGTAAGACTAGCATTGACTACTTTATATGCTTTCAAACACCTTCCACTAGTCATGGCACAAATCTAGGTACCACACTGGATCTTATACAACCCACTGCAAAGCGGCAACATAATCCTGTTAAATCACAAATACCAGGCCACTAAATCTGGGAGGCCCTGGAACAGCAAACAGAGGCTCTTTTCTGACTCAGGACGCATAAGCCTTCTTAATGAAATCAGAACTGAAAGGGTGTTTGAAAGTCTGCTTTATTCCTTTCCTCCTGCCATGCACTCTCAGGAGGGCCTGGCTTGATAATCCATTTCGTTGCTACGTGACCAAACTGGCCACCCTGGGAATTGGGACAGAGCAGGACAAGGTCTTAAAGGTCATATGCCAAGAGGGTCACCTCTCAACCATAGCTTCCTTCCAGCCATCCAGACAAATTCGCCCTCACCTTCGCAATGACACCAACATACCCTCCCACATTTCTCTGATGAAAATAGGGACATCCCATTCCATAATGATAATTTTACTATTTATACCCCACACATCTTACTAGGTTGCCCCAGCTACTCTGGGAGGCTTCCAACATATATAAAAACATAATAAAACATTAAACATTTTAAAAAAGCCTTCCATATACAGGGTTGCCTTCAGATGGCTCAGGGGTCGGATAACTCCATACCCTCCAACGTTTCTCCAATGAAAATAGGGACATCCTAAGGAAAAGTGGGACACTCTAGGATCAAATCAGAAACTGGGGCGGCTTCTCTAAATTAGGGACACCCCTGGAAAATAGGAACACTGGGAGGGTCTGCACCAAACTGGGAGGGGTAGCTAATGTCACAGAAGACAGAATCGAGATTCAATATGATCTTAACAGACTGGAGAACTGGGCCCAAAGTAACGACATGAATTTCAATAGGGACAAATTTCAGGTTCTACACTTATGCAGGAAAATCCAGTTACACCAGTGTAAGATGGAGGACACCTGGCTTGTCAGTAGTACATGTGCAAAGGATCTAGAGTAGGTGTGATGCAGCAAAGGTTCGATGGCCATCTGTCATGGATTCTTTAGTTGAGATTCTCTATTTGCAGGATGTTGGAATAGATGATTCCATGATTCTATGCCTATTGACCTCCTCCTCTTAGTCTCAGTGTTGCCCCTTATTGCTCAGCAAGGAGGGAGAGGAGGGGGACTAAACTAGGCTGAGTTCGCTCTGTCTGCCATTGGCTCTGGTGTCACATACTGTTGGCCTCCTTGCCTTGCTCCCTCGCACTCCCACTTGGTACCAGCCACCTCTGCTGATGGTTCAACTCTGGCTTCCCACAAACAGCTAAGTAGCAGGCGGCTCTGGGGTTTCCAGGGAAACCAGATTGAAACTGGAGAGCAGCCACGTTTTCAAGTGTCAAGGCTAAAGACTTGCCTGGTGCATGGAAGCTGCTCTAAACTTGAAGAAAAGGTCAAATGAGAATGAGAGAAAGAGGAAATGTGACTCATTTAAGCTGTGTGTGTGCGCACACTATTTCTTAAAGGGAAAACTAACTTCTCAGAAAAGCTACCTGCCATCCTGAACACAGTTATAAGTAGCAAGCCCAGTTCAATATGACGGGGCTTCTTTCTGAAAAAGCATGTAAAGGAGTCAGGAAAACTGGCCAGAACGGTTGGAGAATTTGACACACACACAAACACACACATCAGAGAGCGAGAGAGAGAAAGAAAGAAAGAAAGAAAGAAAGAAAGAAAGAAAGAAAGAAAGAGGAAATACATAGCAAAAGGATCCCTCCCCAAGTTAGCTTCTAAGCATTTTACAAAAGCCATTTCTGCCACATTGTTGAAATGCACAAATAATTATAAATACACCTTAGTTAAAACCACCACCAAAAAAACATTCCTGTTATATGACGTAGCATGTTCCTTCTCTATCTTGGAATGTGCCATCACTGCTAGTATGTACATAATGGGGAATCTATCACTCTGTCCCTTCTGGGAAACAGACATGTTTTACCTGCTTTCAGAGGCTTGCCGTGATCCAGCTAATCAACACCATTATTTACACTTCCCTCTTGCCGCAGTGTTCCTTGGAAACAGCCATCATTACCAAGGTCTTTGCTATCTATTTATATGAGCGCCTATTATCACACACCAAAGAACTAATTCCCTGAAGGAATGGTGAAGAGGGGAAGAAGGTACTTGGGGAGAGAGAGGCGGGGAAGGGAGAGGAAGGGTTAAGGACCCCCATCAAGGAGCATTCACAGACGGCACCAGGAGCAGGAACCAGAGTGCTAATTAGCAAGTTCCCAGCATTTATATAGTGTTCCATAATTATCCGTTTATGCTGTTTATTCTGTGCAAAATCTAAGGCAATCTCTTCCTTCTTCTTTTTTAAAAAGTGGCAATTACTGCCAGAGCAGAGCAGAAATTATAAGAACATAGGAAGAGCCCTGCTGGATCAGGCCGATGGGCCATGTAGTTGCGTGACGAGTCCCCCCCCCCCCCCCCCGTGGAAAAAGAGACACATAACACAATTATTAAGGTTAATGGGCTATATAAGGCCACAACTTTATAAGTTACAGGTGTTGAGCGGTATTGGCTTAGGCATTGGTCCTGACTGACTATATCTGACTTCGGCCCGTCTGCTTGAAGTCCAGGAAGGGTTAACCACCAGTAGGGGGAGTTCTGCTGATGCACATCAACTAGGAACTCCCCCGGGGTCACCAATAGGGGGCGTGCCTTAGGCCTTCATCTCCATAGGCTTCGGACAGGGCCATGCCCCCCGGAACCCTTTAATGGACTACCCTTCAATATGCGGGGCAGGTGATGGCGCTTCCTCCCCTCTTCCATCTACAAAACAATACCAATGCCTAATTGCCAATACCAAGAAAGTTGTGACAATTTGCTTTGAGGTAGGCGAAAACCAAGTGGCTGGTGCCAGTTTGCCAAGTGAAAAAATTCCTACCAGGCCCCTCAACGGCGACCAACCAAGGTCCATAGCAAGGTCAAGGAACGAAAACCTTATAGGGTGGGGGGGTGGGAAATAGGAACAGCTGGTAGGCGGAAAAAGAGGGAGATCCCCGGCTGCGCCTGTGTTAAATAGTGCAGGCCATGCCCCCAGAGCCAGCCGATTGGCTGGCCAGGGTGTGACGCGGCCGGGGATTCCCCCAATCGCGCGGGGGCGTGAAGCCCGCAACCCCACCTCCTCTGCAGGGCGAAAGTGGCTTGCTCACAGTGGCCAGGCAGCTGCATCAAAAGGGAGCCAGGAAGCAGGATTTGAGCACAAGAGCAACACTCCCTTCCTGTGGTTCCCAGCAACTGGGATTCAGAAAAATTACTGCCTCCATCTGGGGAGACAGAGCAGAGCCACCATAGCTAGCAGCCATTGATAGCCCCTGACTGCATGAAATTATATATCCATGAATTTTAGCTTTCCTTGAAGCAGTGCAGAGAGAGAAGTCCAATACAGAAAGTCATGCTGTACCCCACCCAACACAAGAATGGAATGAACCAGACTCCCATAATTCCTAGGGGTGTGTCTGAAGTGCTAAATTAGAGGGGTGCGCACCTGGGAATATATTGAACCTGCCCTGCATAGGGTCTGGCTCCGGTCCTGCCTCCTGAGCCTAAGAACCTGAGTCTAGGAACCAGGGAAGAATTGGTACAGTTCATTTTTTAATGCCAATTACTTAATTTTCATTATTATTAATAATTAATTAATTAATTATTATTAATAATAAAATTTATTTATATCCCGCCCATCTGGCTGGGCTTCCCCAGCCACTCTGGATGGCTTCCAACAAAAATTCCCAAACCAACAGCTGAACTGAAATGCAGCCGATCGGTTGGACTCAAATTCATATGTTTTCTATCTGCTGATCAAATGAAAGCCTTGGCATTCTCACCCTCTTCTGAATCTCAAGCAAAGACCGCAGTGGATGTAACCATTTCTTGAAATGGTTGCAAGATGGAAAACACACACACACAAAAATACACAACCCCTTCAGGGTCAGAAGCTCTTTCTGAGCCCCTCCAGACAAAGCGAGAAGGACTCATCTGGCAGCCTTGGAGCTGGGCTGCCTTCGACACCAGATGGATGAGTGGCTTTGCCCCTTGTCCCTGGGATGTTCCTGTGCATCTCCCCAGCTGTTGCTCTGGGCTACTCTGCCTTTAAAATCCAGCCCCCCCCCCCCCCGCGCCAAGCTCCCCTCTCCTCCAAGCAATGAAAAATTAATGACCATTTCTTCACAAGCCATTTGATATCGCCCATCGCTGGGGAGGCCATCTTAATGGAGTCACAGTCCCCCACAATGTGTTAATGGGATGCCTGCTTTAGAGGGGAAATGCTGCCCTGCAACCACCCTGGGTCCCCCCCCTCCTCCTCCTCCTCGTTTTTTTTTTTAAGCGCTTTCGCCTCTTAAGTGTAGCTGCTGGCATTTCATCCAGTAATTGGTCCTCTCTTAGCTTAGGCGGATATCTGGGCCTCTAGGAAAATTGCATGCCGCCTGATCACATGACCCTTTTAATCTCGCTCCCCTCCCCTCCCACTCTCCATCCCCAAAAGATCTGGTTGGACCACCAAGGCATCAATAATGGATGAAAGGATGCACTTTCCCCCCTCCGCTTTTCATGGCAAAGGGGGGGCAGGTAGAGGCAGCTCAGCAGACAGACAGACAGACAGAGCCCTCACCGTAGAGATCCTAGAAGCCAAACAGCACACAGAAATCTTTACACACCCACACGCCCCACCTTGGGTGAGCTGGAGGCAAAGATCAATAGGGCCTGCTCAGAAATTCTGCTCTCTCTACGCTCACACCCAAATCAAAGGAGCAATCTTGATGCAAAGACCCAGAAGGAGCCAAAGGCTTCGGGCACATTGACTTGGCTTTTCTGATCACTGGCCTGGCCATGCAGGGAAGCAACTTGTCTTTTTGTTTTTAATCAGCTGCTCAGGAGAGCACTACATTTGGCCACAGATGCCGGCAGACCCACAAAGCCAAATCATGGTCTGCCTGACTCGTTGGCTCACAGAGAACCGTTGGCATGTGTGTTGTGGGGAGATGCCATTACAAGGGGGCAGAGGGCAGCACTTCAAGGTTGGGGGATGTTTTTCAGCCTAAGGGCCCCCTTCCCTTCTGTGGTCATGTGCCACTGATGGGCGGGCGGAGCAACAAACACATTTGTGAAATAAGCTAGGGGCTATTCGCAAACTCACCCCTTCTCCATCCTCTACCCAGGAAGGCCTTGGTCCCTCTTTCAGACTCTACCATCTCACACAATCAATGCATCAAATGAACAAAGTTCACTGCATTGGTTCAAAAATCCCCAAGAAGGATTTCCATAATTGGCAGGTGAACAGAATGTGAATTAAGTTCATTTGGTGACAGAACTTCCTGCAATTTCTACTTCATCTTCAAGTTCGTTCTATTACGTTTTTAAAAACTCTTCAGATTCTTTGGGCCTTTAAGCTCAAAGAACATAATTGCTAGGGAAACAAATTAACCAAGTCACATCCCACTGAACTGAAGTTTTCTTCGCCTCCACTTGGTTATTTTATACTTTGGCACAGCAGCTTGTAACATTCTGAATCCTTAAAACAAAACTTTTTTTTTTACTGAGGATTATTTGGATTACCTTGAAGTGAACTGTGCGCACTGGACACGAACCGAACTAGTTTGGTTTGGAAAGGGACAACTGTGAGCTGGAACCTGTCCCTTTGGGAGCATCTTGAGCTCAAATTTATTCCTTTTTTTAAAATGAACTTTCCAGCTCTGCAGAGTCCCAAGCTGGAAGGGAAAAGAAGAGGGGAAACCCAGGAAGACCCACAACTAGGAAACAGAGAGACGGTAGTTGGAGTTATTCAGGAAGAAGCGAGCATTAAGCTTGTGGCATTCCAGCGCAACTAGAGGAGGGAATCCAGCCTCTGGTAATGAGCTCCACAGGGGCTTGCTGCGCTGATCATAACGTGCTTAGAGTCCCAATGAAGACTGAAGGGGCACGGGGTGTGTGTTCCTGGGCAAATGGGGAGGAGAGACTGAGGTGGGTGCTCTGGGCAGACCCACAACAGGTCAACCTAAGGAACCATGGGAGTGGTGGAAGGATGGAGCTATCAATGGCTACTAGCCTTGATGGCTATGTTCTGCCTCTATGGCTGGAAGCTGTAATGCTACTGACTACGACAAGGCTGTATATTGTCTCCCTGCTTATTTAACTTATATGCAGAATTCATCATGCGAAAGGCTGGGCTGGATGAATCCCAAGCCGGAATTAAGATCGCCGGAAGAAATATCAACAACCTCAGATATGCAGATGATGCAACCTTGATGGCAGAAAGTGAGGAGGAATTAAAGAACCTTTTAATGAGGGTGAAAGAGGAGAGCGCAAAATGTGGTCTGAAGCTCAACATCAAAAAAACGAAGATCATGGCCACAGGGCCCATCACCTCCTGGCAAATAGAAGGGGAAGAAATGGAGGCAGTGAGAGATTTTACTTTCTTGGGCTCCCTGATCACTGCAGATGGCGACAGCCGTCACAAAATTAAAAGACGGCTGCTTCTTGGGAGAAAAGCAATGACAAACCTAGACAGCATCTTAAAAAGCAGAGACATCACCTTGCCGACAAAGGCCCATATAGTTAAAGCTATGGTTTTTCCAGTAGTGATGTGTGGAAGTGAGAGCTGGACCATAAAGAAGGCTGATTGCCGAAGAATGGATGCTTTTGAATTATGGTGCTGGAGGAGACTCTTGAGAGTCCCATGGACTGCAAGAAGATCAAACCAATCCACTGGAAGGACAGATCGTGAAGCTGAGGCTCCAATACTTTGGCCACCTCATGAGAAGAGAAGACTCCCTGGAAAAGACCGTGATGTTGGGAAAGATGGAGGGCACAAGGAGAAGGGGACGACAGAGGACGAGATGGTTGGACAGTGTTCTCGAAGCTACGAACATGAGTTTGACCAAACTGCGGGAGGCAGTGGAAGACAGGAGTGCCTGGCGTGCTCTGGTCCATGGGGTCACGAAGAGTCAGACACGACTAAACAACAACCACAACAACCAGTTGCTAGGAACTGCAGGAGGGCAGAGTTTCTCTGGCAAGCCATTGGGAGAGCAGGATGCTGGACTAGGTGGGCCCCTTGTGACCTGATCCAGCAGTCTCCCCTGCTCTTTATATGGGAGAGTGCTCTTTGTGGCTGGGTCCTGCTTGCAGGTTTCCCATTGAGGTATGTGGCTGGCCACAGGGAGAACAGGATGCTGAACTAGATGTCCCCACTGCTGACTGAAATAATACAGTGTCTGTGACTTCTGGAGAGGTGAAGCTAGCACCAAACTCAGCTCCTGCAACTGCAACCAGAGCTAGGTAAAGAAGGGTATGGATAGTGTTGTAAACAAAAATCTGCCCCTTTTCCCTTATGGGGTATCCAAGAGCCCATATAGAGTCCTTAAGTGGGTTCCCTATTGGTAGGTGAAAATAACAGAGGCCAACCAGAGAATACCGAGAAGCAAAGCAGCTAGTAAGCCTGATCTTTATTGATCTGTTGCAACAGGGTCCTCGATCACCACACACAGGAGGGAGGAGGAACCCAGAACAATGGCACGCAAGGCCTTATATAGACATTTTAAATTCCCTGCCCTGGAGCTCAAGACCACCCTTCCATACATCATACCTACATCACAGAAAAGGCGGTCTACAGCAGAAATCTGAGTGCTTTGTTTACCTCCTGTCTGCCAGGTTACCTGTTTAATGGTCACCTGTGCCAGTTCCTGTGCCAGGTCACACCCTATTCATATCTTAAATGTGCCCTTAAGACAGGATTTGTGAAGGGAAAGACAATGGGGAGGCTTTTCCATTTTCCTTTGACCTTGTAGAGAAAACATTTGCTCAGTTCGGGAATCAAAATGGTTTCAGGTCGGTCTTCCTGTGCTGATCTATGTACGTGCTTGGTTGGTACACTTATGAACATTTAACATATATCTAAGACCTCAAAATTCCTATCACAATAGATAGAAGTGGGCAGTGCCCACCCATGGACAGCTGTGGGCAGGACTCTTGCATTACAGGGAGTGAACTAGATGACCCTTGGCGGTACCTTCTACCTCTACAATTCCACGATGCCATGAAAACATGCACTTCCTCATCCTTCCCATTTTTACTCTGCACGTCATTTGGCATGGGTCAGTACTGAACCAAAGAGATCTCGTTCGGTTCTGCATTGCTTCCAAGGCAAATGCAAATCCCTTCCAAAGCCGCATAGGCTTCCTGAACTGGTCTACTCAGCATTCTCTTGCCTCATTTGCACCTCGTTCTGCTGTGTGGGTCAAGTTAGGCACAGAGGAGGAGGAAGAAGAAGAGTTTGGATCTGATATCCCGCTTTATTACTACCCTAAGGAGTCTCAAAGTGGCTAACAATCTCCTTTCCCTTCGTCCCCCACAACAAACACTCTGTGAGGTGAGTGAGGCTGAGAGACTTCAGAGAAGTGTGACTGGCCCAAGGTCACCCAGCAGCTGCATGTGAAGAAGAGGGGAATCGAACCCGGTTCACCAGATTACGAGTCCACTGCTCTTAACCACTCCACCACACTGGCTACCCCGCTCTCTGCAGGAGCCCAGCATATTAAGCTGAGAAATTGGCATGCCAAGTTTGTTGTCGTTATTTGTGATATTTATTCACGCCCCCCCCCCCCTTTCCAGAAAGGTGAACTCAGAGAAACTTGCAAAAACAAGTGTGAAAATAAGAGAAATCACAAAGAGGGCTGCTCCTTGATGGAAGTCAAACAAAGCCTGTACTTCCTACAAGTCTTTTAAAGAAAAAGCTTCAATGCATTTTAGTGCTGTTGATTTAACCATAATGCAGTTACTGGGTGATGTACAAATGGATATGATGAGTGAGCAGATTATCCTTAAAAGGTTCTTAATGGTTGAGGCAAAGGCACTGACATGGGAAAAAGGATGGAAAGCTAGAGCAGGCTGCCAGAGTCTGACCTGGTCCAGGCTCAGGTGGAATTTAGAGGGATGAAGCAAAGTGGATATGATCTGCTTGCAAGATACCAAGATTATCCATGTCTTTCTGCAGACGGGCGGCGGGGCGGGGGGGAGAGCTTATGAATTTTATTGAGCAATAAATGTTTAATAGCTGTGTGATTTGCATGACAGGATAAGTAGAAAGTATGGATGAGAAATCCAATCTATTGGTGTCGCTTAAGCACATCATTACTCCACCAGTATGAGCAGTTCCGGCTTGTATTAACACACACTTCAGCACTGAGTAATAATGTTCACAGTGGGTGACAGATGCTGGGGAATGACATTACCCAGGGCTCCTGGATCATAAGGGTTGGAACTCTTGGGAGGGACTGAGTTCAACTTCAGGTCCAAGCAACATCATTGGGAATAGGAGGAGAGGACTACCGGTTGAAAACTAGGTTCTGGAAATGGCAGGAGGGGAGAGTTCTGCTTGCTGGTTTCCCAAGGGCATCTTGTTGGCTACTGTGAGAAGAGGGTGCTGGACCGTAGGAGCCATTGGCCAAATCCAACAGGCTCTTCTTGTGGGATGTAAGAATCAGGTGCAGTCAAACACAACATGGCTAGAGTAGACATGAAGGTTATTGAAGTCCTCCAGCCAGAACTTCTTGCTTTCCAGGACTGAGACGAAACTTCCTATGGGTAACTTGAGATGGGCGTGGCCCCTCAAGAAGTAGAAAGAACCAAGAACCACAGGCTGGCGACCATCTTGTCTCCTCTTGTCTCTATTGATGCCATCTTAACAACAGCACTACTAAGATGCACCCTTGGCTCCAGGCCAAGAGAAGAGAAGGGGGGCTTTCTTCCATAAGGAGATAGTCAGCACATTTAAACTATGTTCTAACCTTTTAAGTCTGCCTTCTGGGAACCTTTGTGTGAACAGATGATTACTTGTGAGTAAACGTTTTATACTTTACAGAAGACTGCGTAGCGTCTTATTTTAGGAGGGATTAAATGGGGGAAATACCAGGAAATATTTACAGAGACTCTGAAGAGTCTGAGCAAGCGATCTGCTGTGCATGTGTTTAAAAAGGGGAATGTTAGCTCTGCTCATTTTGTTGAACTTGTAAAGATAAGTTGGGGTAGGATATCTTAGACAAAATATCCTCCCCTGAATCCCTAAACATTCCCACACTTCTTAGGTTCTTAATACTGTTATAATACACCCCAATCTCTGAGCGGTGTGAGATTCCAGGAGGTTCCAGTCACTTATCCTTGGAATGAGGGGCTGTGGAGACTGTGTTGTCTATATGCGTAAATAAATCATATGTCCTGAACAACCTGAGTCTAAGATGGAGGGGTTCATAGTGCTGACACCTCAAAAAGGTGTATTGGGCATAGGGAGGGGGAAAGAGTGATTTTCTCAGTGGGGAAGGGACAGGATAATTTCCAAGTCTGACTCCAAATGAAGCCCATGGAGTGGAAGTCAAGGGCTCTTAATTTGCTGAAAACACTAAGCGCAGTGACATGGCTGCAGCAGTTCTTCACAGACTGGAAGCAAGCAGCCTTCGACCCAAACAAGAAACTCACTTCAGTCTCTTAACAGAACCCAGATGCACATGGCAGCAAATCACCTGTGGGCCATTGAGCTAGACAAGTCCTTTCTCCTGGCAGTCACAACAAGTCCAAACCTCTCTAGCTCTCCTGCCACAGTGACCTACTTTTGCCTGCCACTTCGTGGCTGGATATTGAACGGCGCATTTTGACGTCACGCAGCTACACATGCATGACTGAGCAAGGAGTAGCATTTGGTTAGCATCAAACTGCACTCCAGAGAGATACTGAGACAGACAGACAAACAGCAAGTATGTTTTCTGCGTCTCAAGACTTGCGACCTTCTCGTGGTGGAAGGAAAGAGTAAAAAGATACGTTTTGCTTTCCTGTGCTGAAGACTCCTGACAGGATAATAAATCTTTTGAGGAAATGAAGGTGGGGTTAGACGCATCACTACAGTGTTCCCTCGGGTTAAGAACTTAATTTGTTCTGGAGGTCCGTTCTTAACCTGAAACTCTTCTTAACCTGAAGCACCACTTTAGCTAATGGGGCCTCCCGCTGCCACTGCTGTGCGATTTCTGTTCTCATCCTGAAGCAAAGTTCTTAAACTGAGGTACTATTTCTGGGTTAGCAGAGTCTGTAATCTGAAGTATCTGTAAGCCAAGATACCACTGGGCTGGGTGCCTCATCAGAACTTTCTGACATTTGTTTGACAGAATTGTTTGACAGTGGTACGGACTCCCTTGGAAGTTGGAGGTTTTTAAGCAGAGATGGCCACCTGTCAGAGATGCTTTAGCTGTGATTTGTGCATCTCAGGAGATGGACTAGATGATCCTAGAATTGCAGAACTCTACCATTCTATGATTCATCAAGCATGCCAAGGTTGAAGCCATCAACAGAAGGCTGCCTTTGTGTGAATAATGAATGCCTTCCGAGACCAGCAGAACCTCGGAGCAGAAAAGCAACCCAGCTGCTGCGTAAATTTGAACCTTATTCCTTCTGCAGCAGACAATGTGCTCAACCGCTCCTGGCGTCTCAAAAGCTCATTGTTCCCCAGATGCCCCAATTCCGCAGAAACTCTGCTCCTCACTTCCAGGAGCACAACACAGGATGGCCGTGACAAATGGGAGATTTCATGGCAATCTGGTTCCTCAAGGAGAGAGGAAAACAATCATTAAGGGGTCCTTGAATTTCTTTCATCTGCTCTGAAGTGGCTGAGCTAAAGTATTAGAACAAGGTTTGGAGGGGGACCTTTCATTTGCCCCTCCCCACCTCTGTCTTGCATGCCTCGCCTCCAGGAAGGGAGCAAGGGGGGGTGTCTTGCTATTTCATTCTCACTGATCAGTTGCACTGACATCAATATTTCTGCATGTCCTTGCAACATGCATGAGAAGTATTCAGTGGCTGCATACCTAAGCAATAGAAATCGTTCGTATGGAAATCAAGATGTCTAAGATGGTGTAAAAAGAACGGGAAACGGACTCAGGGTGGTACATTTTGAGATGACAAAGGCTCTCTCAGCTGCAAGCTTTGTTAGAAGGGATGTCAGGGAATTTAGGAGTAGAAATTGCCGACACGCTCTTATTCATCTCACGTCTGGAATGGAAATCAATCCAGCGAATACAATTGGTATTTAATGTTGTTGTGGTTGTCAGTCTGCAAATGGCAAACAATGGATTACGGCCACGTCCCCTACAGTGGCATCCCGTTTCCTTTGCTGTAATGAAAGGGGTGGAATGATACAATGACAACATCATAATTACTTAAACAAGTTGCATAGTTTTGCCCCAATGGACAGCAAGATGAATAAAGCACTTTTTGGCAGACGATGAATGGCATCACCGGAACAAAAATAGGGCTGCAGGCAATGACTGCAGTGCAGAATGGAAATATAATAATAATAATAATAATAATAATAATAATAATAATAATAATAATTTATTATTTATACCCCGCCCATCTGGCTGGGCTTCCCCAGCCACTCTGGGCAGCTTCCAAAAAATTATTAAAATACTATAATACATCAAACATTAAAAGCTTCCCTAAACAGGGCTGCCTTCAGATGTCTTCTAAACGTCTGGTAGTTGTTGTTCTCTTTGACATCTGGTGGAAGGGCGTTCCACAAGGAGGGCACCACTACCGAGAAGGCCCTCTGCCTGGTTCCCTGTAACTTGGCTTCTCGCAGTGAGGGAACCGCCAGAAGGCCCTCGGAGCTGGACCTCAGTGTCCGGGTAGAACGATGGGGGTGGAGACGCTCCTTTGGGTATACTGGACCAAGGGCATTAAGGGCTTTAAAGGTCAGCACCAACACTTTGAATTGTGCTCGGAAACACAATAGAGAGCAATGCCTCCTTACACCCCTAATTGTTTTGACCAGTGACCAGAGAGCAGGGCCTTTGAAGTGGAGCTCTTTGAGTAGGCATGACAGACAACAAGAGGCTGCCCTTTAGGTAACTTAGTCCCAAACCATTAAGGGCTTTAAAGATCAGCACCAGCATTTTCATCTGGGCCCAGAAATGCAGGCAGAGGCAATATAAATGGTGTAGAATTGGTGTTACATGTCCTGATTTCCCCCCTCCCCCCCCATTTTGTAAACCGCTTTGAGGTTGGTTGGTTTTGTTATAAGAATTTTAAAGTCATATATAAAAAAAATTAAATGTTAAATTAAATGTTCATAACTGTATATATAAACCACATGTCAGAAACCCCACAGATTAGGTCCTGAACAAATTGACCTCAAATATTTCTCTGCAAGGTCAAAGTGGGAAACCTCCCCATTGTCTCTTTCCTGTCTTAAGGGCACATTCAAGATATGAACAGAGTGTAAGCCTGTGACCTAGATTCAGGAATTAAGTAGTTATAATAACAAAAGAGTGGCCAAAACCCAGATAATGCAATCAGGTAACTTGCCAGACAGGAGATAAACAATGCACTCAGATTTCTGTTGTAGAGCGCCTTTTCTGTGATGTAGGTATGATGTTTCTGGGGGTGGTCTTGGACTCCAGGGCGGGCAATTAAAAATGTCTATATAAGGGATTGTGTGCATGGCTCTGGGTTCCTCCTCCTCTCCTGCGTGTGAGGGAGCACCCTGTTGCAACTGTTAATAAAGATCAGGCTTACTAGCTGCCTTACTTCTCAATATTTTCTGGTTGGCCTCTGTTATTTTCTCCTACCGATAGAGAACCTAAAAAGAGGACTCTATATGGGCTCTTGGGTACCCCATAAGGGAAAAAGAGTAGTCCCCCCCCTTATATCATATCATTATATATACAAACAAGCAGTATATAAATTTTATGAAATAAAATAAATAAATAAATAATAAACACCAGGGTGGCCACATTCTGCCCCATTTGAAGATTTCAAAGCATCTTCAGAGGCAGCTGCACATAAAGAGCATTACAGAAATCCTGCTTGGAGAACAATATTATATAAATATAGTAAATAAATATTTTAATGGCGAAGAAGAAGAGTTTGGATTTGATATCCCGCTTTATCACTACCTGAAGGAGTCTCAAAGCGGCTAACATTCTCCTTTCCCTTCCTCCCCCATAACAAACTCTTTGAGGTGAGTGGGGCTGAGAGACTTCAGAGAAGTGTGACTAGTCTAAGGTCACCCAGCAGGTGCATGTGGAAGAGCAGAGACGCGAACCCGGTTCACCAGATTACGAGTCCACCGCTCTTAACCACTACACCACAGCCAATGCATCATGTTCTCCACTCTTTATATGGGTATCCCCCCTTTCTTATGTCACCCAAGCAGACACTGACTACGCCTACACCTGCTTAGACAGGTTCGGCAAGGTATGTTTTCACTCCAGGCCCTGTGTCAGAAGTGATGGTGCACTGTAACCCCACAGAGCTGCAAAGGGGGAACTCCTGCCCCCCACAATTCCTTGCACACTCCCCAACTTGTGTTCCTCAGCTAATAATTACCCTCCTCCACTGGCTACTACAAACATTTTGATAGGAAGTCATTAGGGCATTCCTCAGACGCTGAAGTCCCACAGACCCGGCAAGAGGAGCAGAACTCATTTCTCATCTCAGCGAGCCATGAACAGATGCACAGAGCTGGCTTTTACAACCCACCAAATGCTGTTGAGACCGCTTGCATCAGCGATGAATAAAATTAGAGAGGAGCTGGAATTAAAAGGGACATAATGTAATTGAAAACCAGGAGCCTTTGGGGGACAATATCTTGGCTTCAATTGTTATGGCTTTCGCTTCTTCAGCACTTTCACCCGGGGCAGGAGGGGAGGAATGCATTGGACTGACCCTGACATCTCTTTCGCATCCCCTCTGAAAGTCCTAAAAGAATGGCTGGACCAGTGTCCATGCTCAGAAATTTAGCTTTGACAAATTAAGCCCTTGCCTAAGGCTGGAGAGGGACGCGGGTGGTGCTGTGCGTTAAACCACAGAGCCTAGGACTTGCCGATCAGAAGGTCAGTGGTTCAAATCCCTGCAACGGGGTGAGCTCCCATTGTTCGGTCCCAGCTCCTGCCAACCTAGCAGTTCAAAAGCATGTCAAAGTGCAAGTAGATAAATATGTACCGCTCCGGCGGGAAGGTAAATGGCGTTTCTATGCGCTGCTCTGGTTCGCCAGAAGCGGCTTAGTCATGCTGGCCACATGACCCGGAAGCTGTACGCCAGCTCCCTTGGCCAATAAAGCAAGATGAGCGCCGCAACCCCAGAGTCGGCCACGACTGGACCTAATGGTCAGCGGTCCCTTTACCTTTTTAAGGCTAGAGACACCACAGCAGTAAGAGCTGTCCTGAGAAATTGCCCTGAAAATGTTACCTCTGTGCACACATATTCACATGTTTATGTGTTTTTTTCGTTTGATAGTAGAACGACTCGAGAATTCTGATCCAAACAGAAACAGGAGTGAAAATTGCCCATGTTCATTATGCTCCGTGCTTGGAATAGAAATCAATCCAGCTGCTAATGTTCAATATTCACTGTTGCTGTCGCTTTCAGTTCACAAATGGTACATAATTGATCACACACACACACACACCCCCCCCCATTTGCACTGGGTTTCCTTTGCAGTGAAATTAATGGGGTGGAATAATATAATTCGTGACTTACATAATCTTGCTACAGTGGACAGTAAGATCAAGTGTTTGGCAGAAGACAGATTGCAGCAGAATGGAAACAGTGCTGTATAAATATATGACGAATTTTAAAAACTATTTAAACTTAACATCAAAGAAAGACCAGAGATTTTCCTTCTAGGAATATTACCAACAGAAATAAAGCAAAACACAAGACCACTGTTTACATAGTCAATTACGGCTGCAAGAATACTCGTAGCCAGAAGTTGGAAATGTGAAACAATACCGACAATAATAGATTGGCAAACACTCATGGTAGAGTATTTTGACTTAGCAAAGCTGACTGGAAAAGTTAGGGGAGCCCTAAATCAAAAAGTATATAGAGAATGGATATTATTCAAGGAGTATATAAGATCACACTGTAAAAATGAAACTATCCTGGCAGAATTGAACGATACTTGTGTATAATAAATAACTGGAAAAATATCTTAGAAGAATATGCAGAAAAAGCTATAAAATAAACTGTGCAATAAAATCAAGATATTAGAAAAAGTGCAATGAGAATGATTGGAAGTTTTTGTTCTAGAAGACTTTATTGGTCAAGACATGATAATGCAACTGATATTCTTTTATTTTAATGTTAATTCTTCTTTGCTTTTTATTTTTATTCTTGTTATTCCTTTTTCATTTTCGTGTGAAATTCTGTTGTAACTATTTGTATGATAGTATTTTAAATCAATAAAGATATATTCAGAAGGAAAAGGGGGGGAGGAAACAGTGCTGTATGCAACAAATACCAGACAGAATGTAAAATCAGAAGAATCTGCTGAATCAGGCCAGTGGCCCACCTAGTCCAGCATTCTGTTCTCACAGTGGCCAACCAGATGTCCCTGTCAGCATCGCCCTTGAGCCAGTGCCACCGACTGGACTCATCCACTTCAGCCCAACTGGGCCAGGCGAGCTGGGGTAGCACTTCCAGAGACCACCTTCTGCACAGGAACAGGTCAAAGTGCTGTGGACTCACAACTCAGAGCTGTGAGCACCAGACTCACTCCCGAAGACAGTCGTTGCACAGCAGAGTACAGCAGAGCATAAACCACTCGGAGAACAGCTCTGCAGAATAACTACTTTTATTCTATCTGCAACTATCATACAAACTATATACAGAGCTAAATGGAGAAACTGAACTGCACTGAGTGTCTGCAGCTGCTCTTAGCAGAAACTTATCTATACAGAGATAACATACTCTCTCTCTAACACTCAGTCTCTCTTTGATGTGAGGCTGGAGCGGAATAAGTGGTGAGCAGAAACCGCCCCCCTCCTCTCTGGAGAATCAGCAGAGAACATCAGCAGATTCTTGGAATGGGAGGGGTGAAATCTCCTCAGTCCCAGCAGGAAACCTCCAAGCAGGACCTCAGCACAAGAGCCCTCCCTGCCTCCTGTGGGAGGGAGTTCCACAGTTCAACTCTACGCTGCGTGAAGAAGGACTTCTTTTTATCTGTCTTGAATCTTCCGACATTCAGCTTCATGGGATAGCCACATTTTTTAGTGTTATGAGAGAGGGAGAAAAACTTTTGTGTGTCCACTTTCTCCACACCAGGCATAATCTTATAAACGTCTATCGTTTTGCCTCTTCCTCGCCTTTCTCTAAACAAAACAGTCCCAAATGCTGCAACCTCCTTTCACAGAGCAGTCACTTTAGCCCTGGATCATTTTGGCTCCTCTTTTCTGAACTTTCTCCAACTCTACAAAATGCTTTTTGATATTCAAATGGTTTCTATTGGCTCTTTAACTGCGCTCATCTGCTGTGTTCATTCCTTTAATATTAGGGTTTTGTCTTTGTTTTTTAAACAAATGCTTTTAAGGCTTCACAGTCAGTGTTTTACTGGGGGCTCCCTACCCCAATAAAGGTGGGATTTGTTTTGTTTTGTTTGTTTGTTTGTTTTTTAAAAACCAAACACCTCACATTTCCAAAGGAGCTATTTTGATACAAGGGGGAAAGTGCCATTCATGTGCAAATTAGCCTTTGATTGACAATGTGCCCAAGCCTCCCTCTCATTTGTATCTTTTGCTAATTCACATTGCATAATGGATGCAGCTTTCCGTCTGCCTAGCAACAGCCTCATTAGGGACTCCTCTTAGGCCAAGGTCTGCCTGGATCTCAACAGTGTCCACCTCTCTTTATGCCACTCTCAGCGATCAAGGCGGCATTCCTGCAAACAATAGCCTATATATCTTTCTGCCTCAGTTCTCCTCACCATGGCTACTCAGACACCTGGTGCACGGGGCAGGTCTAATTTGTGAGATATGCAAATATCCTCCACCCACAGTTGCTACTATTTGTCAATTTGTCAATACAGTGGTACCTCTGGTTACGTACTTAATTTGTTCCGGAGGTCCGTTCTTAACCTGAAACGGTTCTTAACCTAAAGCACCACTTTAGCTAATTGGGGCCTCCTGCTGCTGCCGTGCAATTTCCGTTCTCATCCTGAAGCAAAGTTCTTAACCCAAGGTACTATTTCTGGGTTAGCGGAGTCTGTAACCTGAAGCGTATGTAACCCGAGGTACCACTGTATTAGTCAAAAACTGTCATTGTTATTGCCAATATGTCAATTTAGGAACCGAATGGACTTGATCTCCTGACCATCCATTGGACTTTAATTTCTCTTGATATGTTCTGTTTGCATGATACGTTGGTCTATGGAATTACACTTTGTGAGATATTATATGTTGAATTGTGTTTGAAATAGAAGTTACATAGTCAAAAACAGCCTGTTACATTGTGTGTGCTGTTAGCAGGATTGTATTTATGTAACCTAAGGCTTAGTAGTGTTTTCATGTCATAGCACCAGAACACCCAAAGGGTCTGCTGGATCAGGCCATTCCATTGATCTGGTACAGCGGTACTTTAAGCATCTGACTTCCTAACCAGGGTATTGTAGGTTTCGGGGGGGGGGGGGGAGCCAAGATGATGCTCTGAGTCTCTTCCAATCTTGGTGGGTCCTATACCCAGTGAGGATTAGAATCTGAAGTAGGATTCTACTGCTAAACTGGTCGGGCAAGACTCTTTGTTGGCCAATGACCGTAGGTGGTCCTCATCAGCTAAGTGTCCTCCTCAGCACCCCAAAAGAAGGAGCCAGGCAGCAAGAGCTGCAAGTAAGTGATGGGGTCCTCCAGATTAACGATGGGCCTTTCCTCCACCTAGCTGCTAGGTAGGAGAGTGAAAGCCAATGTGGTGTGTGAGGGCTGAGCTGGAAGCAAGACAAGGAACTAATGGAGAAGCAAGATCTGTTGGGGTGTTAATGCTGTGGTCCCTCCACCTTATGCTTGGGTTGTATAGATGTGTGAAATAATAATAATAATAATAATAATAATAATAATAATAATAATAATAATAATAATTTTATAAATACCCCACCCATCTGGTTGGGTTTCTCCAGCCACTATGGGTGGCTTCCAACAGAATATTAAAATACAATAGTCTAAAACCATGTACTAAACATAGTCTAAAAAGTTAAAGCTATGGTTTCCCCAGTAGTGATGTATGGAAGTGAGAGCTGGACCACAAAGAAGGCTGATCGCCGAAGAATTGATGCTTTTGAATTATGGTGCTGGAGGAGACTCTTGAGAGTCCCGTGGACTGCAAGAAGATCAAACCTATCTATTCTTAAGGAAATCGGCCCTGAGTGCTCACTGGAAGGACAGATCGTGAAGCTGAGGCTCCAATACTTTGGCCACCTCATGAGAAGAGAAGACTCCCTGGAAAAGACCCTGATGTTGGGAAAGATGGAGGGCACAAGGAGAAGGGGACAACAGAGGACGAGATGGTTGGACAGTGTTCTCGAAGCTACCAGCATGAGTTTGACCAAACTGCGGGAGGCAGTGGAAGACAGGAGTGCCTGGCGTGCTCTGGTCCATGGGGTCACAAAGAGTCGGACACGACTAAATGACTAAACAACAACAACAAAACCATGTACAGTGGTACCTCGGGTTACATATGCTTTAGGTTACATACGCTTCATGTTACAGACTCTGCTAACCCAGAAAGAGTGCTTCGGGTTAAGAACTTTGCTCCAGGATGAGAACAGAAATCGTGCTCCGGCTGCACGGCAGCAGCAGGAGGCCCCATTAGCTAAAGTGGTGCTTCAGGTTAAGAACAGTTTCAGGTTAAGAACGAATTAAGTACTTAACCCGAGGTACCACTGTATCCTGAATACACCACACTCTGACCTTCATTCCAAGGATACTGAACCCTGCATAAGCACTGAAACCACTGGAATTGCTCACCACTCAGAGGTTGGGATGCATGAAACACTGGTGTTAGCGGTGGGGTTGCATTTCCCGTAGGAGGAAATGTGAGCCCTTACAGCCTCTGAGAAATCCATCTGTCCTAAAGAGACTCCACTGTCCTTCATTCCAAGGAAACTGAACTCTGCTCAAGTGCAGGAACCCCTAGACTCTCTCCCCAGTTGGAGATTGGGGTGGCATGTAACACGGGCATGCCTTGTGGCCACATGAGGGATCTTGGTTTGGTGCGGAAGTTGCTGGACTAGATCAGCCTCTTGCGGATCCTGATCTAACAGCGCTGACCTCTTAAGTCCACGGCAGGCAGCAGCCTGAATCACAGCAATTTCACCTGACTTTCATTTGGGTCTTTGCCACAGCAAATGCACGGACAGCTCCTCCTAGACTGTGTGTGTTGTTGAGGCTTGGAGAGGGGAGGGTCAATAATTGAGGGGGGGGGAGAATGAGCTCTGAAGCATTCTTGGTTTTAATCTTACACATTGTTGCTTTCTCGCTGCTTTGAATGTCACTCCTGCCTCCAGGCGGGTCCAGGGTTGAGAAAGACTCCCTGCCTTTTCACCCAGGCATTTCCTGTGATTCTTGTTCAAATGTTTTCCCAGTACGGCTTCAAGCAGAAATGCTATAACAATATAAATGGTAAAATATGGAGATGCAAAGGATGTGGAAAAGTTGGAGTCATGGCTCATAGACGACACCCCCACCCATAGCTCACTAGCAGAGCATTTGTCTTTCAAGCAGCAGGTCCCAGGTTACCCCTCCAGCATCTCCAGGTATCGTCCACACTGAGCAACATGGACCAGTGGCCTGACTCAGTATAAGGCAAATTCCTGTTATTGTTGTTTGGTTGTTTAGTCATGTCCGACTCTTCGTGACCCCCTGGACCAGAGCACGCCAGGCACCCCTGTCTTCCACTGCCTCCCGCAGTTTGGTCAAACTCATGCTGGTAGCTTCAAGAACACTGTCCAACCATCTCGTCCTCTGTCGTCCCCTTCTCCTTGTGCCCTCCATCTTTCCCAACATCAGGGTCTTTTCCAGGGAGTCTTCTCTTCTCATGAGGTGGCCAAAGTATTGGAGCCTCAGCTTCATGATCTGTCCTTCCAGTGAGCACTCAGGGCTGATTTCCTTCAGAATGGAGAGCTTTGATCTTCTTGCAGTCCATGGGACTCTCAAGAGTCTCCTCCAGCACCAGAATTCAAAAGCATCAATTCTTTGGCGATCAGCCTTCTTTATGGTCCAGCTCTCACTTCCATACATCACAACTGAGAAAACCATAGCTTTAACTATATGGACCTTTGTTGGCAAGGTGATGTCTCTACTTTTTAAGATGCTTCCTAGGATCCTGAAAAAGCACCTTTCTTCCAGGACCCAGAGATGCACAGCTCAGCATTGTAACACTAGAGTTCGAGGACATCTAATGAAGTTGAAGATTGGAAGAGTCATGAGAGGTAAAAGAAAGTCCTTCTTCAAGCAGCACATAGTTAAACTATGGAACTCCGTTCCACAGGAGGCGGTGAAGGCTACCAACCTAGATGGTCTTGAAAGAGGATGGGACAACCATGAAGAAAAAGGCTATGCATGGCTACTAGTCAAGATGGTTGTGCTCTGCCTCCATTGTCAAGAGGCGGCCGTGCTTCTGACTACCAGTGGCTGGAAGCCACAGGAGGAGAGAGGACTCTTGTGCTTGAATCCTGCTTTTGGGCAACTGGTCTAGTGACAACAGGGTGCTGGAACAGGGGGCCATTGGCCTGATCCATCAGGTTCTTCTTATGTTCTTATCCCCAACCCTTAATCCAAATACTGCAGCAGCCATTCAAAAGCTGCCTTCTGGTGATGAAACCAGTCGTGAGCCACTTGCACCAAGGAGCACTCCGTATTTTCACAAGATCTGCATTTGACCATGAAAAGTCTTTGCATCCATCCATCTTGTGAGCGGATGGAAAACACAAAGGCCCAAGAGACCAGTGTTTTCCAGGGTAGCAAATTTTGGCTCCAGCAGAAGCATCTCCAGGAGAGAAAACTAATGGAGGAAGGAACTTGTCTTCTCTCATCTCCTCCCTGGCTCATGGCAAAGCCCACAGAGGGGAACATTTGGGCTTAATTACAGCATCAAGGGATCTTCTGGAGAGGAGAGGTTGGGCAGAGGAAAGGCTGGGGAAATGTGTGAGTTCTGAATCAGCTGGGGGTGACCACCCTATCTCCTTTGAATTATTACTGGCAAAAGAAGCTGGTCACAGCCCTATAGTCTGAAATCCTCACAGACCCACATCCAACTGCTTTCATAAAAAAGTTTCAACAGCCTCTGGAGGCTGCTTCATTTGGATGAATGGGGAGGTTCCTGCCACCCTCAGTGAAACTTCCACGGGCCCCCGCCTGCCTGCCTGCCTGCCTGCCTTCTTACTTAGAAGCAGACCAGGCAGTGGCCCTGCCTCTCAGCTCCCTCCTCTTCCTCCCTAGGCTCAGTGGTGTCTCCTTAGAAAAGGGGGTGGCCTCTCCTTCCTTGGAGGTTTTTAAGCAGAGGTCGGATGCAGTGGCGGATCTTGGAGTCTCAAATTTCAGCGACGTCCCCAAGGCTCTGTGCCCAGTGTAACCAAACCAGTTGTGCTCCCCTAAATCTGACTTTGTCGGATGGGCCACTTCCTCCTCCTCTTCTTCTTCTTTGGCGATCACTCATAGCCAAGTAAGATTGTCTTCCATAAACACGGTTTTAACAATGAGTCCGTAAGTGACTGTGGAGGCCAATTCTGGATCCACAGCAGGGACATTGGTGCCCGGGTGGGAGTTGATCGCAGTGTGGATTTGCCAAGTGTGCCTTCCTCTTAGCACGTTTCTCCCTTGCGTTCTGAGTTTGAGTGTCTTCAAAGTCCATGACACCTTTGGTGAAGGCTGTTCTCCAACTGGAGCGCTCGCAGGCCAGTGTTTCCCAGTTGTCAGTGTTTATACTACATTTTTTTAGATTTGCCTTGAGACAGTCTTTAAACCTCTTTTGTTGACCACCAGCATTACACTTTCCATTTTTAAGTTTGGAATAGAGTAGTTGCTGTGGAAGACGATCATCAGGCATCCGCACAACATGACCAGTCCAACGAAGTTGATGTTGAAGAATCATTGCTTCAACACTGGTGATCTTTGCTTCATCCAGTACAGTGATATTAGTTCGCCAGTCTTCCCAAGTGATGTATAAGATTTTTCAGAGACACCGTTGATGGAATCTTTCGAGAAGTTGGAGTGGGCCACATATAACGGATTCATCAGCTGCGTTTCCTGCCTTGGAGGGGGTTGGACTAGTTGACCCTTGGCATTCCTTCCAACTCTATAATTTTATGATTCTATACTCAGAAGACAACAGGGGTCCTCCTTTTGCTCTTCCTTCTGGACATGCCTTTCCCAGGCATCTTGTTCTTTTCAGCTATGCTTCAATTTGCATGGATGGGATTTGTGTGGTGGAGTGTGGTATATTTGTAAACATTTTATCAACACTGTTCAATAAATACATTTTAAAAATTGTCCAGCTTTCCAATCTTCTTATAATCCGGGGAGGGCAATGTATCCACAAGCATGCCTTCCATCTTATTTGCATGGTGTTCTATTATGCAGGGGAAAATCTTATAAACAGCTCTGGGTGGGCAGGGGCTTGTAGGGCGAGCTTGGGGTGCGCGCAGAGAAAACCCTGCCAATCAACAATGGGCACTTGTGACTGGCAGCCCCTTCCCTTCCTCCAGCATGGCTTGGCAGCTTGACCCTGCCCTGGAGAAACATGCTGCTCTTGGGGTCCTCTCCCTCCCATCAGAACTAATTTATAGAAAACCTCAGCAGAAATGGGCAGCAAATCAACAAGCAGATCTATATCTGGAAACGGGCCAACCTTTGCTTAGAATAATCCATGCACATTGTCAAGTTGAAGGGGTACGATTTGGTCATCTTTGACTACGGATTAGGGAGAGGGAAAAGAATTTGATTGGGTTTGCCTTCAGAATTCACCCTTTCCAAAACAATACTCAAAGCAAAGCACAGCCAGTTTGGCATTCTTCCAGATTTTGCAAGGCAAAAGTAAAGACTACAAATGATATGCTTGTGCGAGGGCAAAGGGTACATCAAAAGCAGAAAGCTGTGAACGCAGCATACATTCAAAAATGCATTCTGTTGAGAGAAATTGCTTTGCAGGAAAACAACTCTGTATGCTAAGGGGAAAATTGCACACAAAATGTTTACATTAGTAGAAATGCACTGTAAATTCCTGATGACTTTCCACAAATGTGGAGAACTGTAAAAATGAAGAACCAAGAGAAACGAAAGCTGACAGATTTGCCTATCCCTGCTCTGGGTTTAATGCATTTTTAGAAAGACTTTCTGTCTTACTCCATTCATTTCAAAATGTGGTAAGACAGTCCTGCTGTGTTTGGGGCCCTTTTGCTCATTCTGGACTCTAGACATCTGCCCAAAAGTCCGACTCTAGTGCTGCCACTAGATCTTTTTCCCCAGAGAGGAGAGATGCAGTTACTGTACTGTTCAGGATCCATTGGGTTATAACCTATGAGATTGCCTTATGCCATATATGCCCACTTGATTGCTTCGAACAATAGAACCGGCACAGTTAACGGGCGCCACTTAATACCCCCGCCACATTTGTAAGAAATATCTAGTGTGGCAGCGCTTACACTTTGGAACTCCCTGCCTATTAACATCAGCCTTCAAGGTACACTTTTTTGGAGCCTGCTAAAAACATTCCTTTTTAGGTAAGTCTACCCAGATGCCTGGCGAGCTCTGGTCCATGGGGTCATGAAGAGTTGAACACAACTAAAAGACTAAACAACAACAACAACAACCCAGATGGGATGCGGGTGGCGCTGTGGGTTAAACCACAGAGCCTAGGACTTGCCAATCAGAAGGTGAGCAGTTCGAATCCCTGCGACGGGGTGAGCTTCCGTTGCTCGGTCCCTGCTCCTGCCAACCTAGCAGTTCAAAAGCACATCAAAGTGCAAATAGATAAATAGGTACCACTCCAGTGGGAAGGTAAACGGCGTTTCCGTGCGCTGCTCTGGTTCGCCAGAAGCGGCTTAGTCATGCTGGCCACATGACTCGGAAGCTGTACGCTGGCTCCCTCGGCCAATAAAGGGAGATGAGCGCCGCAACCCCAGAGTCGGTCATGAGTGGACCTAATGGTCAGGGGTCCCTTTACCTTTACCTTTAATGGTCTCGGGGGTGCGTACAAATTTCTATTTGTATTATTATTACTCTGTTAAAAAAGAAATTTTATTTTAAAAAGGAAAGTTGGTGCAAGTTTTAATCTGTTTTTAGTCTGTAATTTTAACTTTCTATAAGTCTATAATTATTGTTAATTTTTCTTATTGGTGATTTTATTGCTTTCTCTTTTTTTGTGAATCACTTTGAGGGTTTTTTCTTTTTTTACAATCAAGTGGTATATAAATTTTATGAAATAGTAATGTAAGTACATTGAGTGAGTAGGGCTAGCAGATATCCTGCTGTTGACACCTCTTGTTAGGCCAGCTCTTATTTATTCCCACCCCCTTCATTCAGAAAAGGGTTAAGAACTCTGGTGCAGATGATCAACTGAGCAGGGGAATGCAACTTGTGGATTATTTTATTTAAACAAATAAAATAATACGATCCCAGCTTTATTTTAAAGCTGACATTTTCATAGAGCATATAGTGGTTGGCCTTTAATTCTTAATAGCCTCTTTTAAATGCAGGGTTAAGGTCCAGAAATGCAAACTGCAACTGTCAGGAGCTTAGCACCAAATGCAAAATTCTGTGTTTGCAAGGTTTGGTGTTGGAATCATGGAATATGCACAGCTGTGCCTCCCAGTGCCGAGATCTGGGATTCAGGGATGCTAAACCAACATTCCTTCCCCAAACATCAAACCTTGTTTACCAAGACACTAAGCACACCGTGAGCACCTTTGCTTCCCTTGCAGGAGGGGGATTCTATATTCCAGGCCTCTTTTTTAACAATAATAAAAAAACCCTGCTCATGATTCAGACACTCAGAATTCAAAACAACTCAGTGATGCCCTTTCAATTAGTCTGCCATACCAAAGTCAGAGGCCTTTAATTGAGTCCCAGGATGCATCTATTATACACAAGGCTGGGTAACTCAGGGCGTCAAGATGCCGCTCTGTTTTATTTATTCCATTCAAAGTTTAAAATGCTGGAAGCGCTGCCTTGGTCTCTCACCCACCAACTGTAGAAGATATCACAAGCCTGTGGTGAAGGATGCAATCACCTACAGAAGTAAGTATTTGAATTCAAAGAGGAGAGTGGCTGGAGTGGTTTGTGTGTCACAATTGCCTCTATTCCTTCCGTCTTCTTCATCAGTTTATTTACAAGTGGGAACTGCAGCAAAATGTTGCAGCCATGCCCTTTTCCAAGGGACTCCATTTCATTTCCCCTCTCACCCACTCTCCTTTCTCTCCCCTTTAGCCTGCTGTTGCCTCACTCTTGTACACAGGTGGTGCCATTGGGGCTACATAAGCAACGACATTCATGCAAAGGTTCTCCACTCCTGACATAGGTCTTCTGTGAAGCAGTACACTCCTCACCCAGGGAACCTTTCCTGTGACCAGTGCTTTTTTCTGGGGGGATGCATACCCCTAAACATTTTGCGTCACCCCTGTCAGGAGCTCGTCCTACTCTCGAGTAGGACCCTGGCAGAGACACCTGCCTGACTGGCATGTTCCCTCCCTCCTGGTCGATCGTTTGAGAGCTTCAAAAGCTTTCTTCTGCCCGAACATCACAGCGACCGATGCCAACAGACATCAGCACACTTAGGGATCCGCAGAGTCTTCACAACTTGCATAACAAAACTCAGCAACTCAGCATTTTGGCTAATCTACTTTATTTACATATAAACACACACGGAGCATTGCAACATGGCTCCCTCTCGCTCTAGCATCAGACAGCAAAGAGGAAAGAACAAAGGACAATAGTCCCGCTTCACGGAACACAGTAACACAAACATCCTGTCTCCGTCACTTCCCACTCTGTGGACTCAAAACATATACCGTCATGTGAAAGACAACAATCCCATGACTGCAATCACGGAGCAGGAATTCTAACAGCCCCAACCGACCGACCGATGGACCGACATGCCAGCTGTTTCCACAGTAGCAGTACAGACTGGAGCTCCGTCATTCTCCACGCCAGTGCCCGGGGAGGGGAGTCTGGGGCGGCCACGGTGGAGGCGACAGTGCTGCTCCTTTTCCTCCTCTTGCTGGGCTAGAGACAGCCGGTGAGCGCTTGCCCCTCCTCGCTCAAGCTGACCCCGCTGCCGCCACTGCCAGGGGCCTACCCATCCTCTCAGCGCTGCCTCAAGTCCCTCGTCTGGGGGTTGGGAGGGAGGGGGCAAGGAGCAGCCAAAATGAGAGTACCCCAAAACATTTTTTTTTAGAAAAAAAGCACTGCCTGTGACCATGACACGTCTCCCCAAATTGACACAATCTCCTTGCACTCAAGAAAACAGAAAAAGATGAGTCAGAAAAGATACTCACACGATGACATAGGGATTGGGTACGTTGCCCTTCTTGGTCGAGGGAAGGTTGCTGGCCCCATGCAGCGTGACCTCAACGGATTCCATCTCAGGATTCGCCAAGTGCAAGGCGTTGGGTCTGGAAGTCAACGTTCCTGGCTCTGCAGGATCCTCCTTCACCTGCCCAGGGGAAGCAGAAGAAACACCAGCTCAGCAGAACTGAGGTTTGTCCGACAACATCCACGGCAGAATGTGGCAGCAAAGCAGCTGGTAGTTAAACTCTGGAACTCAGATTGGAGAACTGGGCCCAAAATAACAGAATGAATTTCAATAGGAACAAATGTAAGGTTCTGTACTTAAACAGGAATAACCAGCTGCACAAATATAAGATGGGGGACACCTGGCTTGCCAGCGGTATGTGTAAAAAAGCATCTAGGGGTCTTAGTGGACCATAAGCTTAACATGAGTCCAGCGGCGGAGCAAGCCGATTGGGTGCCTGGGGCGGCGTGAATGCCCTGTGCCTGGGCCAGCCACCCACAGGATGGGGCAAGCCAGGGCAGGACGCTTGGTAGGGCCTCCGAGGAGTCTGCCTGCCACCTCCCACTCAGCCGCCCTACAGTTGAGGGGGAGGCAATGGGCAGACTGGTTGGGGCAGCACAGAGCCTGCGGGCGCTGAAGTCACCGCGTCACTCCCAGGAGAGACATGTGGCTTGGGCGTACTGCAGGCCCGCGGTGAGTGCTGCTCACCATTTTGTCACCCCCCCTCAGTGGGGACATCCAGGGCGGACCACACCCACCACACACCCCTCGCTACGCCCCTGCATGACTCAAAAGTGTGATGGAGCAGCAAAAAAAGGTGAATGCACTTCTGGGCCGCATCAACAGGAGTATAGATCAAGGGAGGTAAAAGAACCACTCTATTCTGCTTCGGTCGGACCACGTTTGGAATACTGTGTCCAGTTTTGGGCACCAAAATTTAAGAAGGATGTTGACAAGTTGGAACATGTGCACAGGAGGGCAACCAAGGTGTTTAAGGGTCTGGAAACCAAGCCTGATGAGGAATGGAAAAGATAGAGTCTACCGTATTTTTCGCTCTATAGGACACACTTTTCCCCCTCCAAAAATTAAGGGGAAATGTGTGTGCGTCCTATGGAGCGAATGCAGGCTCCTTGGCTTCAGCGATAGCAACGCGAAGCCTCCGAAGTGCAGAGGGAGAGCTCCCCCCGTGCTCCTTGGCTTCACGTTGCTTTCACTGAAGCCTGGAGAGCAAGAGGGGTCAGTGCGCACCGACCCCTCTCGCTCTCCAGGCTTCAGGGATAGCCGCCTGAAGCCTCCAGAGCACTCCGGAGGTTTCGGGTTCCTTTTGCTGAAGCCGGGAGAGCAAGACTCTCCTGGCTTCGGCAGAGGGGGAGAACTGTGCAGCGCCCCTTCAGCGAAGCGGGAGGAGAAATGGAAGGGGCTCCGTTTCTCCTGCCGCTTCGCTGAAGGGGCGCTGAGCAGAGAGGGGGAGATTTTTTTTTCTTGTTCTCCCCCTCTAAAACAAGTTGCGTCCTATGGTCGGGTGCGTCCTATAGAGCAAAAAATACGGTATATCTCCTCTCAGTCTCCTCTTTACCAGGCTCCACATACCCAATGTCCTCATGCACCACTCAGACTGAAAAAAGGTTTGCCATCCAGGCTTTTGACTGCTACTGACATGTGGCTTTTGGAGCCAATTCTGGTTGGAAATTAGGGTAGGGAGGATGTGTCGAAGGCATTAATGGCTCAATCTCGCTTCATCTTAAGACCTGCTTTGGCAACAGAACCCCTAAAGGGCCTCTGCAAATATACCAGAGGACGGCAGAAGCAAGAGTTAAATCTCTGGCCTCCTTGACTTGCAAATGAAAGGCAGCAGAAGACCCTTTCAATCATCTTTTCATTAGCACCTCATCTGGCTTCATCGACAAGCAACATCCCAAGAGCCTTGCAAAGCCTTCCTCCTGTAATTCAAAGAGCCAGAAGTTCTTTGGAGCACGCAGAGATGCCACCTGCACCCCCACCAATCAAAACCTTGCAGGTCGGCGGGGGGGGGGGGGGAGGAGGAGAGAGAGAAAGATTGTTACACACCTCAGCGGATGCAAGGCTCAAGTGATAATAAGGGCAAAGAAATCTGGGGAGAGGTCCTTTTGGTGGAGGCATTTTAAGAACATAATGAGGGTCTGCTGGATCAGGCCAAGGACCCATCCAGCCCAGCATCCTGTTCCCATTGTCTGCCTGAACACTTGCCTGTGGGAAACCCACAAGCAAGACACAAGCACAAGAGTTCTCTCTGCTCCTGTGGTTTCCAACAACTAGTATTCAGAAACATTCCTGCCTCCAACTGTGGAAGCACTGGAGGACTCCCTGGTCCTGAATGGGGTGACTGTGCCCCTGAAGGACCAGGTGCGCAGCCTGGGAGTCATTCTGGACTCACAGCTGTCCATGGAGGCACAGGTCAATTCTGTGTCCAGGGCAGTACCAGCTCCATCTGGTACGCAGGATGAGACTCTCCCTGCCCGCAAACTGTCTCGCCAGAGTGGTGCATGCTCTAGTTATCTCCTGCTTGGACTACTGCAATGCGCTCTATGTGGGGCTACCTTTGAAGGTGACCTGGAAACTACAACTAATCCAGAATGCGGCAGCTAGACTGGAGACTGGGAGTGGCCGCCGAGACCATATAACACCAGTCTTGAAAGACCTACACTGGCTTCCAGTACGTTTCCGAGCACAATTCAAAGTGTTGGTGCTGACCTTTAAACTCCGAGGGCCCAAGGGGTCTTTGGCCCCTCCCAATAAAATATCTGGACGCGGGTGGCGCTGTGGGTTAAACCACAGAGCCTAGGACTTGCCGATCAGACAGTCAGTGGTTTGAATCCCCACAACTGGGTGAGCTCCCGTTGCTCAGTCCCTGCTCCTGTCCACCTAGCAGTTTGAAAGCACGTCAAAGTGCAAGTAGATAAATAGGTACCACTCTGGCGGGAAGGTAAACGGTGTTTCCGTGCGCTGCTCTGGTTCGCCAGAAGCGGCTTAGTCATGCTGGCCACATGACCCAGAAGCTGTACACCGGCTCCCTTGGTCAATAAAGCGAGATGAGTACCGCAACCCCAGAGTCAGCCACAACTGGACCTAATGGTCAGGGGTCCCTTTACCTTTAATAAAATATCTGATGGTGCCGCCACCCCCCCCAGTTGATGGGCATTGCCATTCAAATGGTGTGTGTGCAACATGTAATGTGTTTGATTATGCAGGGTAGGGCTTACCTGACCCCCCTCCCCATATTTTTTGAAGTTGGCACCTCTGCCCCCCTCCACTAGCATTTGAGCCTTGGTAGCTGCCCAGTGATGCAGATCCCTGACGTCTGCTCTGCTGCTTGACTTCAAGGCAAAACTCAAATACTTGCCTAAGATCCAGGACAAAGCGCCGCTTTCTCTGGTGCTACAGTGCGGGTAATAAGCAGGCAAGTCCACGGAGGGCATTCTTGACTCTACAGAAAGGGCCCTTTAGGTTCTGCTTTATTTCATTTGACCAGTTCAGCAATGTCTTAATGCAATTAACTCTGCCCTCCGGGACACAAGAAAGAGGGCTGCTCTCTTTTACAATGAGCCTGGAATGTGTCCCCCCCCCCCCGCTCTGTTAACAAGAAAGAAAGAAAAGCACATGTCACATATCACAAACGTGATCTCGCCAACGGATGAAGCCCAAGGCCACACTGCCGGTGCCAGCCCAGCTTAGGAAAACAAGCCTCCTTCAGCAACTTGGTGCATCTGCCCTGCCCATCTGCAAGTAGCATGCAAGAACAACCGAACCATGACAGCTCACAAAGCGGGGCAGCTACCTTTGCCAGGCAAAACAGGAACAGGCCCTGAACCTCCAACCAACTGGGCAAAAGCAAGTGTCCTGAACCTCAGGACATACCCAGAGGTAAGTCCTAATAGTGCCCTAAAAGGGGCACCCCTAGAGAGTAGTCAGACAGTTCAAATGGTCAAATATCAGTCCAGGTGCATTTATTTATTTATTTATTTATTTATTTATTTATTTATTTATTTATACCCCACCCATCTGGCTGGGTTTCCCCAGGCACTCTGGGTGACTTCCAACTGAATATTAAAAATAATACAGCATCATTCCCTAAACAGGGAATCCTGTTGTCTTCAGTTGTCTTTTAAAAGTAAAATAGTTGTTTATTGCCTTGACATCTGCTGGGAGGGCGTTCCACAGGGCAGGCGCCACTACCCAGAAGGCCCTCTGTCTCGTTCCCTGTAACCTCACTTCTTGCAGTGAGGGAACCACCAGAAGGCCCTCGGCGCTGGACCTCAGTGTCCGGGCTGGATGATGGGGGTGGAAACGCTCCTATTTTCAATGGAGAAATGTTGGAGGGTATGGAGTTATCCAACTCCTAAACCATCTGAAGGCAATCCTGTATAGGGAAGGTTTTTCAAAATGTTTAATGTTTTATTATGTTTTTATATATGTTGGAAGCTGCCCAGAGTGGCTGGGGCAACCCAGTAAGATGTGTGGGGTATAAATAGTAAAATGATCATTATGGAATGGGATGTCCCTATTTTCATTGGAGAAATGTTGGAGGGTGTGCAAGGTGAGGTTCCTGCCTCTGGTTGGAACACCTGGCGTCAGTCCCAAAGTTACCGTATTTTTCGCACCATAGGACGCACTTTTTCCCCTCCAAAAATGAAGGGGAAATGTGTGTGCGTCCTATGGTGCGAATGCAGGCTTTCGCTGAAGCCTGGAGAGTGAGAGGGGTCGGTGCGCACCGACCCCTCACGCTCTCCAGGCTTCGCACACCTCTCCGCAAGCAGTGGGAGCCCAGCGCTGGGCTCCCGCTGCTT
>JAXCMG010000047.1:565297-591667 GCA_034642415.1 Podarcis siculus | reverse complement strand
TTAATAATATTTTTTATTGCTTTGTTTTCCAAGATCAAAAATACAACGTCCATACATCATCGGTAACCCAACAAAAGCTATTTTACAGAGAAAAAGAATAAAATTAAATAGCAAAAAGATCATTTTTTTCATCATCAGTTGGACTTCCCCACATCTCCCATCCCTGCATTCCTTACTATAAAATAAACAGCAAATTAATACCTTGTTTCGTATGTTTTTGTATTTTTTCCCTAATAATTACTCTGGCTTCTCCTCAGATCGTATAAATCTTTCGCCTTTTACTTTTTGAAATATGGCAACCCTACGTTATTCTGAATAATGCTTTTTATAGGACGGGGCCCCAAAAAAGTTTGGGAACGGCTGTTCTAAGTGAAACACAGTTGACCCAACTGAACTGCAATGGTGACTATGTGGCTCAGAGCTCAGCTCATTATCTGGCAAAGCAACTCTGTAAATCTTATCTATCTATTGCCAAAATTATTTATATACCACCATCCAGTGCTTTTTTCCTAGAAAAATAGGTGCCTGTACTCATCATTAAGTTGTTAGAGTAAGTGCTACACGTTTTAACAACAAAAAAGAGATGCCAGTATTGCGTACACTTGAGTACCCCCCCCAAAAAGCACTCCCACCATCTCATAAAATGCCAGAACATTCACCAGTGTGCTAATAGCACTATGTTCCCAAACCACAAATAAGTGCTCCCTCCCAACATCTTCAAACAGATGTTAAATAACAATGGGGACAAAACTGTGCCTTGCAAATCCCTCCCACTCCCGCCAAGTTTACTCTCGGGACCAGTCCAAAGCTATTACCTAGTGAGCTTCATGGCTGAGTAGGGATTTGAACCCGGGTCTCCCAAGTCACGTGACGCGGGTGGCGCTGTGGGTTAAACCACAGAGCCTAGGGCTTGCCGATCGGAAGGTCGGCGGTTCGAATCCCCGCGATAGGGTGAGCTCCCGTTGCTCGGTCCCTGCTCCTGCCAACCTAGCAGTTTGAAAGGACGGCAAAGTGCAAGTAGATAAATAGGTACTGCTCCAGCGGGAAGGTAAATGGCGTTTCCATGCGCTGCTCTGGTTCATCAGAAGTGGCTTAGTCCTGCTGGCCACATGACCCGGAAGCTGCACACCGGCTCCCTCGGCCAATAAAGCGAGATGAGCAGTGCAACCCCAGAGTCGGTCACAACTGGACCTAACGGTCAGGGGTCCCTTTACCTTTACCTCCCAAGTCACAGTCTAACACTTTAGCCCTGTCTAGCACTGACTCTCCAAAAGCCAGTGGGCATCTAATTGAAGCCGAATGTTAGAAGGTTCAAGGCAGACAAAAGAAAGTACTTTTTTACACAACGCATAGTTCAGGTAGGGAACTCCCTCCCACAGAGGGAAGCAATGACCACCGACCGAGATGGCTTTAAAAGAGGGTTAGAAAGATTCACGGTGGAGGAGAGGGTTCTCCGCGGCTGCTGGCCAGGTTGGCTCTCCTCTGCCTCCACAGTCAAGGGCAGCAATGCTTCTGAATGCCAGTTGGTGGAAAGGATGGAGTGGGGAGCTCTTGTGCTTATGTTCTGCATGTAGGTTCCCCAAGGGCACTGGCGGAGGAAGAGGGGGCGGGGGGAGCGCACTGCCCCCGGCAGCACGACCCCGGTGCGGTGCCATCGCGGCTGCCCCCCCGCCTCACTGGGCGCCACGCCCCCCACAGGCGGTGCGCCACACCCCAGCAGGCAGCGCACCACACCCCCAGGATGTGCACCAGCCACACCCCCGCCTGCTCTCCACCCCCTGGTGCCGGAGCATGAAGCTCCGCCACTGCCCAAAAGGGCACCTGCTTGGCTACTATGAGAACAAGATGATGACCTAGATGGGCCATTGGTCTGATCCAGCAGGCTGTTCTTATGTCCTTATAATAATAATAATAATTTATTTATATCCCTCCCTCCCCAACTGAAGCCAGGCTCAGAGCGGCTAACAACAATAAAAGTAACACAGTTTACATAAAATCACAATCAATTAATTGAAATGCATTCTAAAATCAATTCATTCTAAAATCAATTCAGAATCAAATTAATGGCAACCACTGGGCTAGAGTTCTATAAGGATTACTAAAGGAGGGAGTCAGACTGTGCCCTGACCAAAGGCCTGGTGGAACAGCTCTGTCTTGCAGGCCCTGCGGAAAGATGTCAAGTCCCGCAGGGCCCTAGTCTCTTGTGACAGAGCGTTCCACCAGATCGGGGCCACGGCCAAAAAAGCCCTGGCTCTGGTTGAGGCCAGCCTAACCTCCCTGTGGCCTGGGACCTTCAGGATGTTTTTATTTGAAGACCGTAAGTTCCTCTGTGGGACATACCAGGAGAGGCAGTCCCGTAGGTATGAGGGTCCTAGGATGTATACATGGGCTTCCAACCGCCACAACAATGACAGAATTTGCACACCGATTGGCGAAGGCCCTAGCCTAAGCTGGCTTGACATGGAGTATCCTGCTCCTTCTGCCATGCGCTGCTGTCTGAGCTCACTCTCCTCTTCCACATGCCGACATTATCCAGCGCACCGGCCCCTCACCTTGTCAGCCTTGCTTCCCGCTCCTCCCCTCCCCTCTGTCATCCTGGCAGCCAGTCTGGGCCTGTACTATTCCCACCGGGCCTCTTGAGGGCTGAGCAAAGAAAACGAGAGGTTAAGTGCAAAGCTCCCCTCTCCCAAATGCCGTAATCATCCTGTGATGGGAATCAAAGTGAAAGTAATCACAAGAGGCAACAGCCTGTGACTAACGGCTTTTTGGCTACGGGTCTGGGCTGGCGGCAAGCAGAAAAATCTCCCAGGGATGAATGGGAGCGTCGGGGCGATGGAGGGCGGCTAGCCACACTGGTTCTGCTCTGGCTCCACACCTGGAGGCAGCAATGGCTCCAAATGCCATTCACTGGGGATTGCAGGAGCTCAGATCCTTCACCTGCCTAGCCTCAGGTGACATACCTCAGGTGCAAATACAGTGGTGCCTCGGGTTAAGTACTTAATTCGTTCCGGAGGTCCGTTCTTAACCTGAAACTGTTCTTAACCTGAAGCACCACTTTAGCTAACGGGGCCTCCCGCTGCCACCGCGCCGCCGGAGCACGATTTCTGTTCTCATCCTGAAGCAAAGTTCTTAACCTGAAGCACTATTTCTGGGTTAGTGGAGTCTGTAACCTGAAGCATATGTAACCCGAGGTACCACTGTAGGGACATTTTATTCCACATCCGTATCACTGCTTGAGCATTTCCTCCTGGTCAAGTACAAAAGTTATTAGAGGAAACATGGGGAAACTACAGTATTTTAAGCACAGAAATCTTTGAATTCATGTATTGCATTTAAGGAAGGCTGGTGGGGGAGGGAAAACCCCAAATCAACAAATACAACTAATTGTGTGTGTGTGTGTGTGTGTGTGTGTGTGTGTGTGTGTTTGTGTGTGGAGACTATGCAAGGTCACCATGCATTTAGGAGTACAGTGGTACCTTAGGTTAAGTACTTAATTCGTTCCAGAAACTGTTCTTAACCCGAAGCACCACTTTAGCTAATGGGGCCTCCTTCTGCCACCGCACCACCAGAGCACGATTTCTGTTCTCTTCCTGAAGCAAAGTTCTTAACCCAAAGCACTATTTCTGGGTTAGCGGAGTCTGTAACCTGAAGTGTACGTAACCTGAAGCGTATGTAATACCACTGTATTTTGTGCGGGTGGCGCTGTGGTCTAAGCCAGTGTTTCCCAACCTTTTTTGGGCAAAGGCACATTTGTTTGATGAAAAAAATCTCGAGGCACACCACCATTACAGCCCCGTGACGTCAGCGCGCAGCGTCACGCCGGGAGGGACGCACGAAAGTGTAACTTTCAATTTTTTTCCCTCCCCCTTGCCGGGGAACCTCCAAGCTTTGGGGGGGGGGGAGGAGGCAGCAAAGCGAGGGACTGAGGGACTCCTCCAACGACAAGGGTTGGGGAAGAAGAGAAAGGGCTATTCCTCTCCAGTCACGGGAGGGGAATATGTACTGGCCCAACTGGTGTGCGGTCTTCGGAAAGCGGGGTGCGGGAAGGAAGCCTAGGCTCGGGGTCCACCTACCTCGGCGGAGAAAGGCAACAACCGGAGCCGATGACGAGCCGGCGCGTGCGTGCAGCGGCTGGCCTCGAGCTCGGGAAGCTGCGCGCGGCGATGTTGACGCGGGGCGCGCGAGAGCTTGGGGGCGGAGCGGGAGAGAGAGAGAGAGAAAGAGTTGGCAGCACCAGGCGCTGTTACTTATTGCGCTGCGGACGCTGCCAGCAACTGCGGTGGTTGTGCGGCGGCCGCCGCCGCAGAACGTCCTTGTCAGTCAGCTGAGCTGCCTGGTGGCGTAGGGAGCCGAGGGGCGGGGCTTCCTTTCTGAAGGAGCTAAGGGTGGGGGTCCTCCGGCGCCTTCGGCGAAACGGCGCCGGCCCAGAGCGCTTCTAGGAGGCTGCCTTTGTGCGCGACGTAAAGCCCTCTTTCCCTCCCTCCAGCCCCGTGTCACATGTGGAAAAGGGGGCTGGATCCAGTGACGCAACTCGGAAAACTGTTAGGGAAGCCAGAGCAGGAAAGTGAGTGGGAGGCGTCGCCGCCGCTTTAACCCACGTTTCCTTTTTGAAAGAGAAACCAGTGTTTCCCAACCTTTTTGGGACTCGCTCGCGGCACACCAGGCAACATCTCGCGGCACACTAGTGTGCCGCGGAACACCGGTTGGGAAACACTGGTCTAAGCCACAGAGCCTAGGGCTTGCCGATCAGAAGGTCGGCGGTTCAAATCCCTGCAACGGGGTGAGCTCCCATTGCTCAGTCCTTGCTCCTGCCAACCTAGCAGTTCGAAAGCACGTCAAAGTGCAAGTAGATAAATAGGTACCGCTCCGGCGGGAAGGTAAACGGCGTTTCCGTGCGCTGCTCTGGTTCTCCAGAAGTGGCTTAGTCATGCTGGCCCACATGACCCGGAAAAACTGTCTGTGGACAAATGTCAGCTCCCTCAGCCAGTAAAGCAAGATGAGCACCGCAACCCCAGAGTCGTTTGCGACTGGACTTAACTGTCAGGGGTCCTTTACGTTTACCTTAATGTTTATTTTGGGGTCCAGGGTCTTTTGAGTTCAGGAATACATAAACTCCCCCACGTTTTAAGCATCTCAAACTTCAGAAAAAAATCAGGAATGTGTAAGCAACTTCAGCATCCTGGTGCTGTGGTGAATTCTGGATGGATCAATTACAAAGATCCCCCCCCACAAGCCCCCCTCCCCCAGCTGCCCTAGGACTCCCCTTCTCGGGTGAGATCAATGCCTTTTTTCTCATCCATGTGAGAAGCCAGGCAGGAAAGGGCTTTGGAGGACCTTTGCTCCGGAGGACTCCTCCCCATCTCCCTGAATCCCCTTCCTCTCTAGGAATCTATTCCCATTCATTTTAAGCCATAGAAAGAGCCAAGCTGCAGGATCAGATCTCTCTGCATCTCTCTCAAAGCAGGAGCCAAATACGAAACGCCCAACCACCCGACACACTAAGGAACAACAGTTCAGTAACACTTCAAGTTCCCAAATGAAACTGGCAATGAAAGACAAGACATCTATGCAAAGAAACCGGGCAGGGACTTAAGATGTCTGGGGGCAAAGCAGACCCTCCCCCATTGTGCACAATGTTGCTGAGCGGCTTGTAAGAGCATGCAGATGAGAACCCAAAGTACGTTGCTGCTTCTCTCTTTCCCTCTCTTTCCCTGGCCAGAAGATGGAAGGAGCAATGAATGAAAACATGGAGAAAGATTTGAGGGTGGTTTGGGTGGGCAGCGCCTGGCATTTAGGAACTGGGACTCTGTATGACAAAGGGCTCCAATACTTGGGCCACCTCATGAGAAGAGAAGACTCCCTGGAAAAGACCCTGATGTTGGGAAAGATGGAGGGCACAAGGAGAAGGGGACAATAGAGGACAAGATGGTTGGACAATGTTCTCAAAGCTACCAACATGAGTTTGACCAAACTGCGGGAGGCAGTGGAAGACAGGAGTGCCTGGCATGCTCTGGTCCATGGGGTCATGAAGAGTCGGACACGACTAAACAACTAAACAACAACAAGGGTTTTTGTGACGGTCCCGGCATCTTCGGGGCAGTTGGAGCCTATGCATCTGGTTGGCTACTGTGAGAACATGAGGCTAGATTGATGGGCTCTTGACCTGATCCAGTGGGCTGCTCTGATGGCAGAGGGTTCTTCTGTTCAAATGCTACTTGTGGGCTTCCCACAGGCATCTGGTCAGTCACTGCAGGAGCAGTGTGCTGGATTAGATGGGCCACTGGCCTGATCCAGCAGTTCCTCTGATGTTCTTAGCTTCAACACAGCAGCGCCATGACAGCCCTCCGCTCCTAGGGCTCTTCCAGAAGACCTGCTTATTGAGTGCCCGTCCTCATTTGCTTTCAAGTTAGACTGTGCCCGGTCTTTACGGAGCATTTGTTCTGGTCTCTTTACAAGGATGCAACAGTGTTTAAAACCCTCAATGACTCAGGCCCCAAGTGCATACCTGAAAGCAGGTCGCAGTTCAAGAAGAAGAGTTTGGCTTTGCTATCCTGCTTTATCACTACCCTAAGGAGTCTCCAAGCGGCTAACATTCTCCTTTCCCTTCCTCCCCCACAACAAACACTCTGCGAGGTGAGTGGGGCTGAGAGACTTCAAAGAAGTGTGACTAGCCCAGCAGCTGCATGTGGAGGAGCAGGGACGTGAACCCAGTTCGCCAGATTACAAGTCCACCACTCTTAACCACTACACCACACTGGCTCACAAGCACAAATTCCACCTGATAAAAAACACTTGAGGAAGTCAGAGAGCAGGGACAGAGTGTGGCTTGGTTAGGGGAGAGGGATCCCTGTCTCGGCAAAAGCCAAAGGCCAGATAGAGAGGCTGGCAGGGGGGCATATGTGGCCCACAGGTCTGGACTTCTCTTCACCAGGCATATATGACTTACCATAGACTACTATAAGCTTTGCCAGGGGGTACTCAACACTTCATTTCTAAGCTTGGATCCAGCAACTTGCACCTACCTTCTTTGTTCCCCAGGAAAGGAAACTGAATGGGTTTCGTATGCGGGATTTGCCGCTCTCTCCTTTTTTCTAAAGACCCAAAATTCAAAAACCAAGAGAAACAGAAAGAAATCCTCAGTTTCACAAATGGGTACTGGCCTTATTCTGCCCAGTTCACACCAAGCAGAGAATGAGGGGGGGGGGTTGTGGCCCTCCAGATATCTGTTGGACTCCAACTCCAGTCAATGAGACCAGTGGTCAGAGACGATGGGAGAGAAAGGGCCATAGGCTTCCCATCTCCAGCCTAAAGCAAATTTGTGCGTCCCGGTAGGGAGAAATACTGCTTTGAGATTTCCAACTGGAAACACCAAAGGAGACCAGAGCTTCTTTCTAGTCTGCCTGGCCCCCACAAGCCCTATGGGTATTGCTGGACTACAGCTCTCACAGTCTCTGGCCATGGGGCCATGCAGGCCGGGGCTGATGGGGTTTGGAGTCCAACAACATCTGAAAGGTCAGAGGTTTCCCATCCTGGGTCTAGCCAATATAACTGTGAGAGAAGTTCCTGGCCTGGGCTTGGAGTGTAGAAGGCTTACTGAGCGTTAAGCACCTGGAGACATCACCAAGGGAGTTACTCAATGCAACAAGACAGGGGCCAGCCATATAGTTGCATTGAACAGGTACCATTAGAAAAGTGTGGTTCAATGAAGGTTGTCAGTCCACTGTTCCAGTGATTGGGCAAGGATATAAAATTCCTTTTCTCTGCCATGTCTTTATAGCAGCCTTCCTCAACCTGATGCCCCCCAGATGTTTTGGTCTACTACAGGGGTAGGCAACCTAAGGCCCGTGGGCTGGATGCGGCCCAATTACCTTCTCAGTCCGGCCTATGGACGGTCCGGGAATCAGCGTGAATGCCCTAATAATAGCCCAATTTCATGCTGTAAATCTCTTTGAGAGCTTTGTTCAAGTGCATAAATCAGCATGAATCTGAATGTGTCCTTTTGTTTAAAATGCATCTCTGGGTTATTTGTGGGGCCTGCCTGGTGTTTTTACATGAGCAGAATGTGTGCTTTTATTTAAAATGCATCTCTGGGTTATTTGTGGGGCATAGGAATTCATTCATTTTTTTCTTCAGAATATAGTCCGGCCCACCACATGGTCTGAGGGACGGTGGACTGGCCCATGGCTGAAAAAGGTTGCTGACCCCTGGTCTACTACTTTCATCATCCCAAATGTTTGCCCATGCTGACTGGAGCTATTTGGGCGTTGTAGCTCAGCAAGCAAGCTGAGAAAAGCTGCTTTGAGGCTAAAACGAGGCAGTGAAGGCTATCTAGTAGCTGCTTCTGGGCTTTTAGTCTGGGCAGGGGGTCACCCAAAAGAAGACAGAGGCCTTCTACTGTGGGAGAAGATGTGATAGCTTTCCCCAACCTGATGCCCTGCAGATGTCTCATCACACTTAACTCTGCAGCTATTACAGTGACCATTTTTAGCTACCTGAAAAGTGATGCTCCTTTTGTTGTTGGGGAAAATAAGCCAAACAATTGTTCACATTTCAATGTTTTCGTTCGTATATTTTGAACTTTGAATTCTGGAGGTTTGGGGTGGGGATGCAGCAGACCACATAATCAAATTGTAAATTGAGCAGTGAATTGAACTGGAACAGAAATAGTTCTTTTTCGGAGGGGTGAACTGGAACTAGAACTTAGTCCTTTTCAAAATGAACTATTCAAGTAGTGCATCAGTAATACTGCTGACTTTGTGGATTTTTTTAACCTACACTTTTATTATTATTTTTTGCATACTAGAGATGTTATCCCAGAGTATGTTTTTCTGTGTTTGGGGAGAGGGCAGTGAATGTTCAGCAACTCACCTCCTGAGCAGGAGGCTCCTCTTCAGGATCATCATTCTTTACTTGAGACATTTCTTGTTTCTTGTTTAGGAGTTATTTATCTACATTCTTAGGGCACTGCTATGCCAGAAGGAAGCCTGACTCCAAGGGTCATTACTGTTGCTTTCCTCCCTTTAAAACAGAAGGCATCCTCCATCCTAGCTTCAAAGGAGCCTCTGCAGAGGTCAGTCCAAGAAGAACTTTGCTGAAAGTCATCAGTGAGGCCACCCCCAGAACTGCATCTTCCTGGTGTGGATTCCACCACAACTGTCTGCTTATGACATCAGCAGCATCACAGTTCTGCGGCCAGCATTACCTTCTTTTTTAAGGATATAGATCGATTCGGAATTTTTAATCACTTGAACAAGGCTCTCAAAGAGATTTACAGTGTTAAATTGTGCTATTATTAGCGCATTCTCATTAGGACATCCTTGGGTATCTAAATATTTCATCTTCAAGGGCTGTTCCTGCTCTCCGACTTCGCCCCTACAAAGGGCAGGGGGTAAGTTTAGCTCCAAAATAGGTTGGGTCTAAACTGAGCTGGTTGTACATTGTTCCCATTGAAACCAATGGGACTCAAGTCACAGCTAACATTGCTCAATGATTCCTTTGGGACCTGACCTGACTTTGTATGCATTCAATTTGCTGCCTTCAAACACAGCGCTTTGCTCGATTAAGTTGAAAGTTCTTCTTGGATAATTTTCAGTTGACTCCGTGTGTATGTGTTTCTGGCCAGGGATGTCCATGGGCCTGCCAATCTGATTTGGGGCCTGATCCAACCAGATGCAGCTCTCCTCCTCCCCTGCCTTCCCACCCACACCTGTATGTTTAAGCAAGGTAGGAGAGAGGGGAAGGCTACCTGTGCCCACTCTCCTTGCCCCGCTTTTGACAGTTCCAGAACACTCTGTGTGGACCCAATCTGATCCAAGGCAATCTAAACCTCTCTCAACCCAATCCAGCTGAATCCTGGATCAACCCAAATCAGCCCAAGTCAGGATCTGGGATTTGGACGGATTCCTGCATCAATTTGGGACGTATACCTTCTGATAGGGTACCAAAACTCCCTAGTTCAACATAGTGTAAGGGTTGGCAACTAAGGCCCACGGGCTGGATCAGGCCCAATTGCCTTCTAAATCCGGCGCACGGACGGTCCAGAACTTGCCGCATGGATAGCCAGCGCACACGTTCTTTCCCTCTCCCTCACACGGCAGTGGCGGCGGCGCCTCCTCCCTCCCTCCTCCTGACTTCTCTCTGCCCTGCCTAGAGGAGGAAGGGGGCTGGGCTTTGTTGCTGCCAGCCCCTCTCCGGAGCCCTTTCATGCACCACTCATCATCCTGCCGGTGCCAGCCCCTGCCGCTCGCAAGACACAGGAGCCGCAGTTGGCTGAGCGCCCCTCTCAAGCAGCCGTCATTTAAAGCAGCCCCTCTCTGGAGCCCTTTCGCGCGCTGCTCATCATCCCTCCACCACCGTTCTTTTTTTCTATCTCCCCAAAATATAGTCCGGCCCCCCACAAGGTCTGAGGGACAGCGGACCGGCCCCATGCTGAAAATTTTGAGGACCACTGACATAGTGGATTTCGAGGTGAACATACAAAAATCACTTTTAAATGTTTTTAGAATGCTTTCTTGTATTTTATATTGTTGAAATGTTTGCCACCCAGGGCTACTTTGGGATGTCAGATAATGACAGGAATCCTGCTGGATCAGGCCCAAAGCCTTGTCCGTTTCCTCCCATGATCAACCAGACGCCTACCAGAAGCTCACAAGCATAAAGGCAACAGATCTCTCCTGCTGTCGCTCACCACAAACTGGGATTCAGAGCCTAGTGGCACCATCAGATCAGGACTCTGAAGCAGACATTCAGTAGCACTGGTTTATCACATTGTGAGGTGTTACTATCTAAACCACAATGGGAGGTGCCACCCACTGGTGTGGGGAGGTGGGATTACCTGGGGGTTGCTAAGAGCCATGGGGGCGACAGGAGACACTGGAGGTGCTGGTGACTATCAAGCTTTGAAAAGCGGGTATCATCCATATTGTTGAATTTGTTAAACTTAATAGTTTTAATGAAGAAATGTCCAATTAGTTGTCACTGTTTTGAAATTTATGGCCTTATTCTTAACTTCCTTAGTGGGCCATGCACTGCTATTCCGAATACTGCCTTTGATAGAGTAAGGTAGGGGGTACTGCGGATGAGTTCGTGGAATCAAGGAGGCAGTCACCCCCCCCCCCAATATTGGGAAACCACTGACTGCCAGTCCTCATAAGACCATGAAGACCAGACTCTAAAATGAGACCGTCAGGTGTTCTTCTGAATTAAAACTTCCGAAACTGGTGCACTAACAGTGTTCAACAATGAATCCCTCAAGAAGCCCTCAAGAAGCTATTTCCCTTCCTCCCCCAACACACACACATGTATGGGCTTCTTGAAATGGGTGATTCTCCCTCCCCTCCCCTGATCATTCCACCGTCAACCCCTTTGCTTAACATACTCAAAGCAGGGAGCTGTTACACTTCCCAGAGCCCCACAGTGACAGTGAAGATTTCCCCGCATGAGATTTATGAGCAGTTGTTGGAACATGCCATCTTTATCCCTCTCCTGAGATCTCGTAAAATAATAGTGGGCTCGGTGGTATGAAGATGAACTGATCACCGACGTAAGCTTTCCCTAACTCAATAGTTCCCTGGGTGCCCTTAAAACCAGATGGAGACCTCAGGATGCAGGCTAACGACGGCAGAGTAAATGAGGAAAGAGCCCATTTGTGACAGGGAAGGATGAGAGCAGCCCCAGAAAATGGAGCAATATTGCTTTACGCTTTCTCTGTCTGCCAGTGAAATACACGTGAGCCACAGCAAAAGGGAGTGAGGCTTCCAGGCTGGGAGAGGAGCAACGTGGACGTCCAACGAAGCTGAATGCTGGAAGATTCAGGACAGAAGAAAGGGCTCCTTCACACACTGCTTGGCTAAACTGTGGAACTCCCTCCCACAGGAGGCCGTGATGGCTGCCAAGAAGATTTAAAAAGAGGATTAGACAAATTCCTGGAGCAGACGGTTGTCAGTGAGTACTGGCAACGATGGCTCTGCTCTGGTATACAGAGTTGCTTCTGAATACCAGTTTCTGGAAACAACAGGAGGAAAGAGGGCTCTGGCGCTTGGATCCTGCTTTCCGGCTTCCCACAGGAAGCCACTTTGAGAACAGGATACTGGACTGGATGGACCATGGGCCCGATCCAGCAGGCTCTTCTTATGCTCTTACTGAAGGGGATTATTGTGCTTGAATCCTGCTTGCAGTTTTCCCACTGAGGCAGCTGGTTGGCCACTGTAAGAATAGGAAGCTGGACTAGATTAGCCATTGGCCTGATCCAGGCCACCTCAGGCTACCTTCTTCTGATCCTCAAAACTTGCCACTTTCAAGGCTGACCAAGGCTTTGCTTCTTTGGCCTGTTTGTGAATGTTGTGGAATACAAAGGTCAGTTCCACAGTTCCCCGGAAGACGCCTTGCCTGTCTCCTCCTTTGCCCCATCCGATTAATGATTGATGCATCTGATAATGAGCAGCGATAAGAAGAGAACAGGGATGGGCAACATGGGATCTGGCTTCACAACCCATTAGGCAGAGGGACAAGGGTTAAACAGCATCATTACAGACCATAACAGCAGTGTGACAAGAGAGTGCAAGGATTTCATTAGCAAATGGGACAGTCCTGGGAGCAGAGAGAAAATATGGGAGGCTGATAACAATTTCTAAGAACTTGTGTGCTGAGGAGAACAGGGATGGATGATAGGATAGTCACCTCAACACTTACTATTTTGCATTTACCAAGAAACTACATGATAGAGATCACTACAGTGCAGTATATTTGCTGGCTGCCATTAACAGGTTTAAACACAAAGAAGTGAAACAAACTGTGATGGCCTGGGAATCTGATTCAGAATCTGAACCTGAGGAGTCCCAGCCTGCACAGGAGTCCCCACCTCCAGGGCCGGCTGAGCCGGGGCAGGGGCTTGAATCTGAAGGGCCTGCACCTGTGCCGGATCCTCAGGAGCAGACACCAGATGTATCCACTCTGGCTCCGGAGGTGATTGAGGGCCCATTGCCGGCAGGTGCGCCTCTCCCAGCCCTGAGAGCCAGCGTGGTGTAGTGGTTAAGAGCGGTAGATTTGTAATCTGGGAACCGGGTTCGCGTCTCCACTCCTCCACATGCAGCTGCTGGGTGACCTTGGGCCAGTCACACTTCTCTGAAGTCTCTCAGCCCCACTCACCTCACAGAGTGTTTGTTGTGGGGGAGGAAGGGAAAGGAGAATGTTAGCCGCTTTGAGACTCCTTCGGGTAGTGATAAAGCGGGATATCAAATCCAAACTCGTCTTCTTCTCTTCTTCTGTCATGGGAAGGTGAAGCTGCCCCTGGGTCCAATAACCCTCCAGCCTCTCCTGAGCTGCAGAGGCTCAGGGCAGAGAGGCGGAGGGAACTAAGTTCTCTGAGGAGGAGTGCTCGCCTTAAGGCCAGGAGAGGCGGGTCACCTGTGGGCCGGGATCACCCCTGGCCTCAGAGGAAATAAAGGCCAGTCAGCCCAGTCCCAGGTTGCGGGAGCAACATCGTTGGAAACCTGTTTCTGCCAGCACCCAGACCTGTTCTTCCAGAGTTCCCAACCACGCCTGGCTTCTTGCTTTGGACCCCGCTTCGCCCTTGGTGGACAGTCTCCAGACCCTCGACCCAGGACCGGACTCTGACCACGCCTCACGGTAACCTCTCCCCAGGACCAGCACACAAACAGCCAAAGCAAAAACAGACTGGGGACTTTTGTATCATAATCAGGAAGTAGTATTAATTTCACTTAGTGTTCCTATTTGTCATTTACTGATAATAATGACTCATGTATAAAGCACTTAATCTCCCCGCCCCCAGAGGTCATACAAACCAGAAGATCCCTATAAGCATCTTTGTCAATGTCAAGATGAGAGACTCCAAAACAGGCTCAGGACTGCTTGAGAGCAAGAGTTCCAGGACCATGGACAGCTGAGAGCAAGAGGGAGTGTGTTGCCTCAGCACTGGTCTGTTCTACCCGCTGCAGCATTGCAGTCTGGCCTGGAGAACCCTGTGGTTTCCAGCAACTGATAGAAACATTGGTGCCTCCAACTGTGGAAGCAGAGCTGAGCCATCGTGGTTGGTAGCCATGACTAGGATAAGGCAGCTTCCTATGTTCCTATGTACATTCCTGGGATCTCAGAGACTTGGGGTGAAAGCTGGTGCCAGTGGTGGTACTGGATGTGGAGGCATGGGGGCGGCAGAAGGGGCATGAACACACACAAGCCCCTTTCCAACATCCTCATGTGTACCTGCCCATCCTCATAATCCCCAATGTTGGTAGCAAAATATTGTGCCACCATTTCGCTACAGTAAAAGGTAAAGGTAAAGGACACCTGACAGTTAAGTCCAGTTGCAAACGTCTCTGGGGTTGCGGCGCTCATCTTGCTTTGCTGGCTGAGGAAGCCAATGTTTGTCCGCACACAGTTTTTCCGGGTCATGTGGCCAGCATGACTAAGCCGCTTCTGGCGAACCAGAGCAGCGCACAGAAACACCGTTTACCTTCCCGCCGGAGCGGTACCTGTTTATCTACTTGCACTTTGACGTGTTTTCGAACTGCTAGGTTGGCAGGAGCTGGGACCGAACAACGGGAGCTCACCCCGTCGCGGGGATTCGAACCGCCGACCTTCCAATCAGCAAACCCAAGGCTCAGTGGTTTAGACCACAGCGCCACCCGTGTCCCTTTCGCTACAGTAGCTGATTTTAACAAGGATGCTTATCCCAGATTTTTCAGTCTCCTATTTGTTTGTTCCCGACAATCTCCACATCAGCAAAATTAGCATTTGCCTCACATTTCCCACTAAAAAAAGAGCATCTTTGGTCTACAGGGATATTTGGTTCAATTTTGCAAAGCTCTCCTTTGCGGTGACCCTCCTCCTCCTCCTCCTCCACCTCCTCCTCCTTTCCATTTCCATGATCCGTCCATCTCTGCTCTCTGGAGTAACCCAAGCCATATAAATAATCTGATTTGAGGCTATGAAATCTTATTTGAAGGTCTATTAATGCATAGCTGGAATGACACAGGCCCCAGCCTGTCTCCGCTGACTGAAACATGGGAAGCAATTTCACCTGGGAAAATCCATCTCCCAGAACAGGCCAAGGAAGGAGGTGTGGAAGAATCAGGAAGCAATTATATTTAGGATGGAGATTAAGACAATGCCTGTGCTATCCTTTGTTCCCTGACCTCCATCTCCCATCTTCAGGGAGCGGGACCACTGAGCTAAGCAAAACAGACGCCAAGGATTAGGCCCTTAAAATATGACTGCAAGGCACTTCCTCAAAGAAAATAATTAGCAGGCTGACATGCTCATTCCCCCTTTTCTGTTGCCTGACCCAAGGAAACAAAATTTTAATCAATGTTGTTTTAAATAACACATAAATAAAACATCCATGCCTCCTATCCGTGCAGGCTCAGAAAAGAGAAGTGACAGTAGAATGATGATTAACGCCATATAATTGGGCCCCGTGTCGGTGAAGAGCTGGAGGCGAGGAGCCAGGACTATTTAACGCAGATTAGTTACCCTTAATGGACTTTAACCATATTTTTTGTACTGGAGATCAAGGTGGTTAAAGACTGATACAAGGATGCCCATCTATAGCGAACATCCAAAGCTGTGCTGCAGTTTAGATATTTATCATTTGCACTTTTATAGAGTATATAAAGATGGCTTGCAACATACAAAATATAACAAAATCAGTATTTAAAATATCCAGAAAACAGAACGCAAAGTAGCAATAGAACACTGGTACTATTGATACTGGTTGGTTAAAAAGAGAACTATTCATATTTTGAAGGCCTGTGTAAAAAGTATAGCTTAAAAGATCAAAGAACTGTATAAGTGGTAGGAATCCTGAGGGTCATCTAGTCCAACCCCCTTGCAATGCAGGAATCCCAGCTGAAGAATCCCTGACCATCCAACCTCTGCTTAAAAACCTCCAAGGAAAGAGAGTCCACGACCTGCTGAGGGAGACTGTTCCACTGTCAAACAGTTCTTCCCTTCAGAAAATTATTCCTGATATTTAGAAAGAATCTCCTTTCTCCCAACTTGAAGCCATTGGTTCAGGTCCTACCCTCCAGAGCAGGAGAAAACAAGCTTGCTCCATCTTCTGTGTGACAGCCCTTTAGATATTTGAAGGCAGCTATCGTAACTCCAAGGGACGCGGGTGGTGCTGTGGGTTAAACCACAGAGCCTAGGACTTGTTGATCAGAAGGTCGTGGTTCGAATCCCTGCGATGGGGTGAGCTCTGGTTGCTCAGTCCCTGCTCCTGCCCACCTAGCAGTTCGAAAGCACATCAAAGTGCATGTAGATAAATAGGTACCGCTCCAGCGGGAAGGTAAACGGCGTTTCCGTGCGCTGCTCTGGTTCGCCAGAAGTGGCTTAGTCATGCTGGCCACATGACCCAGAAGCTATACGCCGGCTCCCTCGGCCAATAAAGCGAGATGAGCGCCACAACCCCAGAGTCGGCCACGACTGGACCTAATGGTAACCTTTACCTTTACCTTTATCGTAACTCCTCTCAGTCTCCTCCTATCCAGGTTAAACATACCCAGCTCCTCCACTTTTCTTTCTTTTGGAATCCTCTGCATTTGTGCCTTCAACATTTCACCTTTAAGAAATTCCCATCTGGAGGGGGTGCAAGGAGTCCTCGCAGCGGGAGTGGGAGCCCTTGTAAAGCGTGCGCCATGGCAGGACAGGCATTTAAAAAAATTATTCCCCTCCTCGACCGTGTATTGGTGGAAAGGTGTGCAGCTGAGACAGTAACTAAAGGAGGCATTGTGATTCCAGAAAAATCACAAGGAAAAGTGTTACAAGCCACTGGTGTGGCAGCTGGAACAGGCTCTAAGAGCAAGGAGGGAGACACTCGTCCAGTTAGTGTAAAAGTTGGTGAAAAGGTTCTGCTACTGGAGTATGGTGGAACAAAAGTTGTACTGGATGAAAAGGACTATTTCATATTTAGAGATGGTGATATTCTTGGAAAATACGTGGACTGAACAGTTCATCTTGTTCCGTTATCATTAAGTTTTCATTCCACAAAAAGTGCTCAAATGGTTCTGTTCCATCATGTAAATATTTTCTTTATTTTCTAATAAATGCAAATTCTCCCAAATTACCAAGTATCATTGTGACTTCAAAATAAAACAATGTGTATAGCCAAAAAGAAAAATGAAAAAAGAAAGAAATTCCCATCTATTATGTACTAAGCTTGGATCCTAGAACAATAGGCAGGTAGGATCCTAGAATGCAACAGCAGTAATGATCCTGGAACCCCCTTAGGGGCCAACATTTGCTGAATTCATTCCATTCCGCTTATGCAATAAAATAAAATAAACCCAGTTCACCTGGTGAATAATTAAAGCAGCAGGCTGGCTGGTGCCGTCATTGTGAGTTCCATTAAAGTGAGTTTTTGCAGTTTCTGCATTTGTCAGTCGCACTGGCACACACTCCTCTCTTTTCAGTACGTATAAAAGAAAAGCAATTTCCCCCTTTTAAGCCAATTTACTTGTCTTGTAAAGGCAGACACTTGACACGCGCTGAGCGATTATTACAGAGGGAAGGAGCTGGCAGTGGTGAATACCTAATAATTACCTTATCCTAATGTCAGATTTGTTTCTTTGCCACTGATTCCTTAGTATTTTTTTGCTGGAGTCTTAAATCAATCAAGAGGAGCATTCGTTTCCCTGGGAAACCTATGCTGGCTTAGCATGACCCCATATTAGCAATTCTTATTTATTTTCTGTATGTCTCATTACCCATCTTTCCTCCAAGGAATTCAAGGTAGCATGCAAGATCTCCCCCTCCTCACAACCAACCCTGCGAGGTTGAGCAATACTGTGTCTGGCAACCTTGAAAACATTCATTGTGAGGCTACGTGAGTGCGTTGTGGACATTTTTATAGGTTTTAAACAGGGTTTTTAAATTCTGTTTTTCTTTTAATTATTCTTTATTGATTGCAAATTTACATATCTATACAAACATTGTATGCTATCTCTTGACATATGAAGAAAAAGAAAATTATGTAGAGAACAGAAAATTTATAAAGGAACAAAAAAGAGGAAAAGAAAAAAAATAAGGAAATGACAAGGATACGAAGTAAAAAAATCAAAAGAGGAAAAGAAAAGACAAGACAACATTATTTACACAATAAAAGTGTTCATCAACACAATTCTGTTTTTCATGGTATTGTTTCAGTGCTTGGGCATTTGTCACCCTGGGCTCCTCTGAGAGGAAGGTGGGAGAAAAATTTAGTAATAAGGCTTAGCGGCTTTAGAAATAATAATACAGTCATATCTTGGGTTGAATACGCTTCAAGTTGAGCGTGTTCAAGTTGCTCTCTGCGGCAACCCGGAAGTAATGGAGCGCATTACTTCTGGGTTACGCCGCTTGCGCATGTACAGACACTCAAAATGAGGTCACGAGCATGCGCAGAAGCGGCGAAAAGTGAAGCGCGTTTGCGGAGATGTGCCATCACTAGTTACGTTTGCTTCTAGATGCAAACGGGGCTCCAGAACGGATCCCGTTCGTATCTAGAGGTACCACTGTAATAATAAGACTTTGAGACAATGACTGGCCCAAAGTCACGTAGGAACTGCTGGGAGCAACTCAAGGCCTTCCACGTGCGCTTCATCAGGAAGATTTTGGGCATCACATAGCAGGACAAAGTCTCAAACAGAGATGTTTTCTCCCAAGCCCACATTCCCAGCTTGGTCATGTCCACAGAATGGAAGATGGCAGGATCCCCAAATGCTCTATGGGGAGCTGGCTACAGGCACCAGGGCCATTGGCAGACCAACTCTGTGTTACAAAGATGTCTGCAAACAGGACATAAAGGCTGGCAACATCAACCCTGTGTGGGAATCCCTTGCAGATGACCACAGTGCCTGGAGACAGACAGACAGGTTGTCTATCCACAGCAGTGACCAGAGGAGGAATGACCGCTGGAAGGACTGCAGAAAGAAGAAACACTCTGGTGCATCTGCATTGACACAAGCAGACGCCTTCATCTGTCCCAGCTGCACCAAAACATATCTCTCCCATATCAGTCTCTACCCCCACAGAAGTTGCTACAACCTTCCAACAGTTTGACTTCACCCACCAAGGCACACTCATCCATTGTCTCCTGAGACACACGGATGTCAACAAATAGACAGAAGCTCTGAGATTACAACCGCAAGCTGCTTTAGCACCCTTGAGTGCAGCCTTGACATCTGAATTCATTTACAGTAGCCTGGTGTTCCCTTACCACCTCTTGTTCTAATTTGGGCTGCAGCTCCCTCCTAACATCGTTTATTCTGTTATCACCAGGTTGGGCACTGCTTTCTTTTTGGGTGAAGACAAAGGCAAAGTAGTTAAGAGCAGTTCCACCTTCTCTCTGTCACCCAATAGCATTTCTCCGTCATCTCCACACAGAGGACCTACCACTTGCTTGGTCTTCCTCTTGCTTCAAACATAGCCGGAGAAACCTTTTATTATTGTTTTTAACCTCTCTTGCAAGCTTTGGCTCACCTGACCCTCTACCTGAAACTGGTGGCTTCTCGTGTATACTCCTCCTTTGTGATTTCCACTTTCTTCCTTTTCTTATACTTGCCCTTCTTACTGTAAATCTCAGCACATCTGTAAGCTCCTTATGCAACCACAATGGGTTTTTTGAGACGTCTCACACTTTTCTATCTTGTTGGAATTGTCTGCCTTTTTGCGTTCAGTATTTCACCGTTGTTGTTGTTGTCGTTTAGTCGTGTCCGACTCTTCGTGACCCCCTGGACCAGAGCACGCCAGGCCCTCCTGTCTTTCACTGCCTCCCACAATTTGGTCAAACTCATGTTGGTAGCTTCGAGAACACTGTCCAACCATCTCGGCCTCTGTCGTCCCCTTCTTCTTGTGCCCTCCATCTTTCCCAACATCAGGGTCTTTTCCAGGGAGTCTTCTCTTCTCCTGAGGTGGCCAAAGTCTTGGAGCCTCAGCTTCAGGATCTGTCCTTCCAGTGAGCACTCAGGGCTGATTTTCTTCAGAATGGAGAGGTTTGATCTTCTTGCAGTCCATGGGACTCTCAAGAGTCTCCTCCAGCACCATAATTCAAAAGCACCAATTCTTTAGCGATCAGCCTTATTTATGGTCCAGCTCTCACTTCCATACATCACTACTGGGAAAACCATAGCTTTAACTATACGGACCTTTGTTGGCAAGGTGATGTCTCTGCTTTTTAAGATGCTGCCTAGGTTTGTCATCGCCTTTCTCCCAAGAAGCAGGCGTCTTTTAATTTTGTGACTGCTGTCACCATCTGCAGTGATCATGGAGCCCAAGAAAGTAAAATCTCTCAATTTCACCTTTAAGAAATTCCAATCCGTCTTGGACTCCCTTCTTTTTGAGTATCTCTTACCATAGAACTCTCACCCAGTAGCTCCTTAACCTTTTTTGAAAGTGGCCTTTTTAAAGTCCAGAGGGTATGTCCGACTACAGTCAGCTTTCCCTTGCCTCTGTATTCTCTATATTCTGCTTTGGTCAAACCACACCTGGAGTCCTGCTGGAAAAGAGACTGAGAGGAGTTATGAGAGCCATCTTCAAAGTTCTAAAGGGCTGTCACATGGAGGATGGACCAAGCTTGTTTTCTCCTGTTCTGGAGGGTATGGCCCTGAACAATGGATTCAAGTTATAAGAAAGGAGATTCCGACTGAACATCAGGAAGAACTTTCCAATCTGTAAGAGATGTTCAGCTGTGGAACAGACGATCTCAGAAGGTTGTGGACTCTCCTTCCATTGAGTTTTCAAAGCAGAGGTTGGATGGCCATCTGTCAGGGATGCTTTTGCCTCTGCAGCTGCTTCTGATAAATCCATCAGGACCTCCCTCCCCCTAACCCAGTTGACAGTCGTTCAAAAGCTCTACAAATTGCAAGCTCATGCTCTGGTGAGCAGCATTTATATGTCTCCACAGCTTGGAGAGGGGGCTCCTGCCTGCTCTGACAACAGAGTTTGTTTTTCAGCCTCATTGGGTTTCTCATTGAATTGACAGGGTCCTCCTTTGCTCCCCTGCCCAGACCGCCAAGCCCCAAAACCAACACCCCATCACAACCGAGAACCTGACAGGCAGGGCACAGAGAAAGGGCCAGCCTTCCCGCAAGGCCAGCCGTGTTGCCGGCCCAACGACAGTCCTGATGAACACCGAGCGCAGCCTGGAGAGATCCATCAACAGGCTGACTCTGGCTGGGGAATGAGGGAGACGGGTCACCATCCATCACAGGCCTAATGGGGATTTCTCTCTGGCTAATGGTTCCATCACAAGCTCAGCCACAGAGCTGTCCAGAAAGATCCTTGGTGCACTAAAAATTCCCCTCCAGCTTTAAGCATCTCGGAGATGCCATGAATCAATCACACCATCTGTCATTGTCTTGCAGCTTTTATCCCATCAATCTGCCAGTTAGCTAGTAATATCTGGCATTAATTCCAGCTCCCTTTATGGTCCCTCTTTAAACCCAAGTGTGCCCTAAACTGAAACATTCACTTAACCAACTCGGGACCCATTTGAAACCTGTTACTATTAGTATATAAAACCCTTAACAATTTGGGATCTGTTTTTGCTCACTCTATCAGTAACTGGCCCTGTTACAGGAGCCACATAATACCTGTTTCACATTTATAAGAACTGGATCTTATAGTGTGGCGGCACCAACACCTTGGAACTCTCTGCCTCTTGACCTCAGACAGATGTCTGCACTGCACGCTTTTTCTGTGCCTGCAAAGAACGTTCATGTTTAGACAAGACCATCCAGGACCTTAGAAAATTGATGTGAGTCTTAATCTGTTTTTAGTTGACTGTTTTAACTTTTGAAATGTCTTAAATTCTTGTTAATTTTTCTTTGTGATAATTTTATCATTTTTTTGTAAAGTACTTTGAGGTATTATTATTTTTTAACAATCAAACAGTGCATGACTTGTATTACCTTATCCTAATGTCTTTCACCATAGAGGGGTTTCCACACCCACTAAAGTTGGGAGATAGAATTGTTTTCCATCTTGACAGTGGCGACTTTCAAGATGTAGATGGCTGGTGGGGCACCATCATGGAGAAGAGGAATCAGGAAAACAGCATCAAGGTCAGGGTTGGGGAAAGCATTTCAGCCCGAGGGCCACATTCCCTTCTGAGCAAACCTTCAGAGGGCCACATCCAGTGGCAGGTGGGGCTGAGCAACAGAGGCAGATTTCCCCTTCGTATAGCAGGTCAGTTTCTGCCCACACTTACACACCCCTCTATGTCCTCCATGCAGGGGAGCTAGAGGCGTTGTCAAGACTTCAACGATGCTTTCCAGCCAGGCAAAATGTCTCCAGGAGGGGTTGGCATAGGGGAGATCAAGAAGCCTGGGTGGGGTGCACCAGGCCCAAGGCCTGAGGCTCCAAACCCTTGTTCTTGGACAAGGCCGCCTCAGTGGCTGCTCCCAGACTTTGGATCTCCTTAGAGGAGCCAGACAGGCTCCCTCCTTGCTGTCCTTCTGCCGGCAGGTGAAGGCAGTGGCGTAGCAAAGGCGGAGCTGGGGTGCAGGTGCTCTGGGTGCCATGTCTGCGGGGGTGACAAGAAGGCACCCCGCGGGGGCTCACGGCGGCACGAGCAGCCATCGCACCGCCATAGCCACATGTGGAGGATCCTCTGTTCACGGCTGCAGCCATAAGCAGAGGATTCTTACATCATTTTTTCTTTTAAATGGCAACACCAAATACAGCTGCGACAAAGTTCAGCATAAGATTAAATTTCTGGTGTCTTGGTCCCCCTCCTTGTCTGCACCTGTGTTGGCTCAGTCTTTTTTCAAAGGCTTTTCAGAGAATCAGGAATCCAGTCTCCACAAAAAGCTTCTTTCCCCAATTGGGTGATTATTTTAAAACTGCCTATGAAACATCTTCTGCCTTGATGGGCCCTTAGAGGCAGCACAGACATATATATCAGTTGCAAGGGGATTTTTTTATTGTTATTATTGCCTTCAGCTGAAAAGAAAAGAAAATGCTGTTGATTTTAATCTCCCCCTCCCTTCAGGTTAATACAATGAATTCCACCTTACTCTGTGAATCATTTTCCAGTGTTCACACTACGATTTATTTATTTCATAAAATTTATAAACCACTTGATTGTAAAAAAAAACCAACCCCACCTCAATGCAGTTTACAGAAGTGATAAAACTATAAAATCATCACTAAGAAAAATTAACAACAATAATTTAAGACTTTCAGAAAGTTAACATAACGCTAGACTAAAAAAACAGATTAAAACTTGCATCAGCTTTCTAAACATCTGGGAGGGCTTTTCTAAACAAGAATGTTTCAGCAGGCGTCGAAAAGTGTACAGTGAAGGCACCTGCTTGAGATCAATAGGCAGGGAGTTCCAAAGTGCACACACTAAAATGAGGAACGGGTTTTATGTGGCACCTGTACTAGTGCCAGTTGCACCAATCCAAGTGGTCAAGGGGGTGTGGAAGGTGGAGGTAAGGTGTGGTAAGGTGATCTCATAGGTAAACTGGACCCAAGTACCACAAGGAATGGTGATACATCAGACTGCCCTTGGAGGCAGGTAACACAGGTGTATGCACAAACCAGTCCAACCAGCCAACACAGGCAGAAACGTATTTGCTTGGGTGTAGCTGTGATGGGAACCCACCTAATTTGCACTTCTTCAACCAATGCACAAACAGAAACACAGCTTTCCTTAGAAAATTTTGTGATGCAGTTATTTGACCAAGCAATATGTACAAAATGCATTCTACTAAGGGGAAACATATGGAAAGCGGGTGGCGCTGTGGTCTAAACCACTGAGCCTCTCGGGCTTGCTCATCAGGAGGTCGGCAGTTCGAATCCCCACGACGGAGTGAGCTCCTGTTGCTCAGTCCCAGCTCCTGCCAACCTAGCATTTTGACAGCACACCAAAAAGTGCAAGTAGATAAATAGGTACCACTCTGGCAGGAAGGTAAATGGTGTTTCCGTGCGCTGCTCTGGTTTTGGTGTTCCATTGCGCCAGAAGTGGCCTAGTCATGCTGGCCACATGACCTGGAAAAACTGTCTGAAGAGTGGACAAATGCCAGCTCCCTTGGCCTTTAAAGTCAGATGAGCACTGCAACCCCAGACGCGTTCGCGACTGGACTTAACTGTCAGGGGTCCATTACCTTTACCTTTAAGGGGAAATGCATACATTTCATACATACAAATGCATGCATTCATGAAAATAGTGTGCAAAAATGCATGGGGAAATTGCTTGCAATAGAATGTGTATATTAGTCAAAACTGTACACAAAAGTACGTTTATTTGCAGTAAAATGCTGATGGATTTTCAAAATGATTAAAAATTAATAATATCTGTATATTACTGAAGAAATGTGGAGAGCTAAATTTAGAAGTGGAAGAAGAATGAGAAAATGAGAGAAACTAAAATGGCTTGGACTGAAGGACATCAGGTTGGGGAAACTTTTAGCTGGGTTGGTGCAGGATAGAAATTAAAGGGAAGCATTTTTAAATAAGTACATTTTCTTCCATTCATTCTACAAGCCTTTTAGCTTTTGAAGGCCCATTAATTGCACTAATGCTAAACTGAACTTGCAGGGAGAGAGGGAGGTAAGAGAGAAAGTGGCAGGCAAACTTGTGAGATTCACACATCTCAAACCAAAGCACAAATGGAAACATCCTTTGAAATTTGCACCTTGCTGAATTTTGCAATGCAGTTCTCCAAGCAATAAAAATGAGTGTTTAAAGGGGGAAGTGCAAACAAAACTGTATATATCTATAGAGAGAGATAGAAAAACAATACACCAAAGCAACAATTATATTGCAGGAAATTGCTTGCAGAAATGCATGCTTTAGGAAAGGTTGTGTGCAAAAATGTTAAGAAATGTGTTGAAAATTAGTACAAATTTTCATATGAACTTCCAAATGATGCAGAAATTGGATGCCCTTTACTTAGGGTTGGAAAAATGGATATGTTTGTCTGTTCCTAGTTAGGGAATATGGTTGCCTACTGAAACTGTCTCCATGGGTATATCTGAGTGAAAAATGCTCAAGTGTTTATTTTGCCACACTTACACACATTGGGGAGCCGAGGGGGTGAGCAATGAGCAGGGAGAAGTTATTGATACTGTCAGACATCCTGATTCTACACGTCAGCAGGATCCAAGCTGCAACCTGTCACTCTAAATCTTTAACCATGTGGACTAATAAATTCATTCATTAGCACATATTAGCAATAAACCCATCATATGCCAGTTTAAAAACAAAAACAGGAACTAATCATTCAAATGCTCATCCACCATAACATTGTTTAAGGTAGCCCAAGAATATAAACAGGGGGGTTGGGGTGGAATAAAATCATTTGAGAAGTAGGACAATATTCTAATTAAAACTGCTAAAGAAATTCTCCCTCTTTCTCTCTTTCTTACTCACCAGATCAGAAAGTTGGGGGGGGGACACCACTCAAAACCAGGAATATCAGGGTGCTAACTATTAGCCATAAATTACAAGTACAAAATAAGACAAATTTGATTCCATATGTTTGCTGTTTAAAAAAACACATGGGAAATATCAAGAACATCACCCCCAGATGAAAAAGAAATGTAGAAATGTAAGATCATTTCTCCTTCCTCCAATTTTCTTTCTTGCTCTGTCCTCAATTACTTGAGTACTTCTCTGTCACATAATAGGAATCCCTATTTTTGCCAGATGGATAAAGATAACCTCATTCTAGCTAAAAGCAATTTGGACTTTGCAGCTGAGAACAAAAGACACTTAAGAAGATAATGCAGGAAAACTCAAGGACCTAAAATAGTGGCATTCATAATGACTCCATCCAGGGCCCAATATTCAGCATCCTAAGAACCTGAGTTTTACTTTCACATTTTAACAAATGGGACTGAAACTGCCTTGGTCACACTAGTCGATGATCTCCAGTGGGCTAGGGACAAAGGTGAAAGCTGTCTCGCCACAGTGGTGCATGGTCTGGTTATCTCCCGCTTGGACTACTGCAATACGCTCTACGTGGGGCTACCTTTGAAGGTGACCCGGAAACTGCAATTGATCCAGAATACGGCAGCTAGACTGGTGACTGGGAGTGGCCGCTGAGACCATATAGCACCATTTCTGAAAGACCTACATTGGCTCCCAGTACATTTCCGAGCACAATTCAAAGTGTTGGTACTGACTACACGGCCCAGTATACCTGAAGGAACATCCCCACCCCCATTGTTCTGTGCGATTTTCAGCATCTGGGCATATGCAGACGCGATCTGCGCCAGTCTAGCCCACGGAGGATCTCCACGAGAGTGATCTGGCCCATGCCCGATAAGCCTTGCTGACCCCTGGGCTGGGGGAACCCAGCCAGATGGGTGGGGTAGCGGGGGAAGAAGAAGAAGAAGAAGAAGAAGAAGAAGAAGAAGAAGAAGAAGA
>JAXCMG010000047.1:553183-565287 GCA_034642415.1 Podarcis siculus | reverse complement strand
GAAGAAGAAGAAGAAGAAGAAGAAGAAGAAGAAGAAGAAGAAGAAGAAGAAGAAGACGACAACGACTTGGGTGCTTCAGGTATTCAATTTCTACAAATTCTAATGGTAACTAACTGATCTTATCTGCACCACTAATGTGTGGATCAGAAAGGAATTATACTTTATATTCCACACTTCTCCAAACAGGAATAGAGTTCTCAGCTCAAAAACAAACAAATCTCTCTTTGTTTTCTTTTTTTGTGTGTGGTGATGGTAGCTTTTGCTTTAACCTCATTCTGTAAATTCTGACCCACTGCTCCATATTTATTTCCTAATGTTGAAGATGATGTAAACAACTTCTGTACTTCACTTAGTCACAATTACGCTTGCAGTTATGGCTTTTTGTTTTCCATTGCTTGTTTTGTGCATCTGTTGATTTTGTGCATCTGTTGTAAATATCTATCATCTACACACACACACACACACACAAACACACACAGAGAGAGATCCACCCAAAGGCACTACTAAAATTTTGTTTTATATAAATAGAAATACTGCCGATGAAAGAAAATATGGATTTAAATATGAATTTTCATGCGGATTTTCAAAGAAACCAGATAAATTCAGAAACAGGATGGAATAAACTTATGAATCAACATGAACCAGAAACAGACAGACCCATTAATTCCTCGCTGTGAAAATTAGGTTGAATAAATGAGGCCTGAGAAAAGGCAGAGGAGGATTTCCTGTGTGCATGGAGGGAGGGGGGGACCCAATGCCCTCCATAGCTCTTTCCCTTCCCCATAATGCTGAAGTGACCTCAACTGCATACACTGAAGCTGTTGAAGCTTCCTGCTCATGAAAGGCAGACAGCTGAGCCGCTCCACCCGTGCCTGGGAATACATTATGTAGCCGAGATGGATAAAGAAGTCAAAAATTGTTAACAATGTCTAGCTGTCCTAGCGGACCTGCATAATCCACCACTAATTCCTTTCCGCACGTGCTTGCATAAGCACCTGGCTCTTTCGCACCTGCAGCCACGTTCTCGGCAAAGGAGGAGACAGGAAGGTCTCTTGGGTAAACACACGCGTGCACACACCCTCTACGGTTGCAGCGTGTCTCAGGAGCATGATAGAGTGCAGCCAAGGGGGTTCTATGCCTCATGTTTGCTCAACCAAAAGGCATACAAAGATGTAGGAGAGATTGCGGTCCCTGAAGGTGCATTTACTGCTCACTGGGCCCAGAGCCAACGCTCCATTACATATGACCGGGTGTTTTTGAAATGCAATAAGAGCATCACTCCAATCAATTGACTTGCTCACCCTTAGGCGGACTTCCACCACCTGCTTAGGAATGCTGATCAATTCAGCATCAATCACTCCGTCCCTTTTCAGTCCGGTTCTCCCAGACCCCCTTATGTCCCATAAACACCTCCCTCCCACTCACAACATGCAGAATTTAACCCTGTCCAACCCATAGGCCATGCGGCAAACAAGGTCTTTCTTTAGAAGAAGTCAAGGTGGAAGAAAGCCCATTTTGCTCAACATTTGAGGACTACAATCCTCAACGCTTCGTTGACATTACTACACAAAGGAAGGATTGGCACAAAACCTATCTTGGGTGCCTGCCCAGGTCTTGTCCCTCCCCTCCTCCCAGTGACACTGAGAACATTAAGAAGAATGCCACTGAATCAGACCAGAGGGTCATCTAACGCAGCCCCTCCTTCCCAGAGCTTCGCCAGATGCCTCCAGCAAGCTCACCCTGAGGACATGAAGGCTCGTCTTAGAAAGCACAGGCCCAAGCGATTCTCCTCGTGCCCCACACCTTTCCCAGAGAAAATCCACCCTTTAGCTTTAAGTCAGGACAAACAGCAATCCAAAGAAAACATGATTGCCATTTGCTCCAACTGAGTGCTAAAGAGGGATTTTCTCTGGGGGGGGAGAAGCAGAACAAGAGGAAATGTGGATAAGACCAAAGTTGAAAGCCCTCAGCCATTGCTGCTCCCGGGCCAATGGTATCTAAGGGAACCAGAACTAGAGTCCCCGACAGAGATGGCTATCCAAACTCTGTTTTAATGTAATGGAAGGGTGTTCTTTGTAGTTCACACCCACTCTTACACACTACGGTATTTTTCGCTCTATAAGATGCACTTTTCCCCTCCTGAAAAGTAAGGGGAAATGTGTATGCGTATTATGGAGCGAATGCAGGCGGGAGGCTCTGCTCAGTGCTCCCTTTAAAGAGCTGCGTGGAGCGTGTGTGCAGCTCTTGGGGGCTTTAGCCCCCAAGAGCTGCACACACGCTCCACACGGCTCTTTAAAGGGAACACGGCTCTTGGGGGAGCCTTCATCCCGCTGCCTGGGAGAGGCTGCGCGTGGCTATCCACAGTTCAAGAAGGACACTGACAAACTGGAACGTGTCCAGAGGAGGGCAACCAAAATGGTCAAAGGCCTGGAAATGATGCCTTATGAGGAACGGCTAAGGGAGCTGGGCATGTTTAGCCTGGAGAAGAGGAGGTTAAGGGGTGATATGATAGCCATGTTCAAATATATAAAAGGATGTCACATAGAGGAGGGAGAAAGGTTGTTTTCTGCTGCTCCAGAGAAGCGGACACGGAGCAATGGATCCAAACTGCAGGAAAGAAGATTCCACCTAAACATTAGGAAGAACTTCCTGACAGTAAGAGCTGTTCGACAGTGGAATTTGCTGCCAAGGAGTGTGGTGGAGTCTCCTTCTTTGGAGGTCTTTAAGCAGAGGCTTGACAACCATATGTCAGGAGTGCTCTGATGGTGTTTCCTGCTTGGCAGGGGGTTGGACCCGATGGCCCTTGTGGTCTCTTCCAACTCTATGATTCTATGATTTCTATAAGCCAGGACAGCAAGAGGCTATCCCAGACACCAGATCCCTCTTGCTGTTCTGGCTTCTGGGATTCAGAATATATTTTTTCTTGTTTTCCTCCTCCAAAAACTAGGTGTGTCTTATGGTCTGGTGCGTCTTATAGAGCGAAAAATACGGTAATTCGCAAGCAAGCAAAGCCTGGGGATTGTAACTTAAAAGGCACCACGCCAGACGCAGTGAACATTTTCCGTAGCTGCGATGGGGAACCTGTGACCCTCTGGGAGGAGTTGTTGGACTGCAGCTGCCTTCCTCCTTGACCACTGACCACACTGGCTGGAACTGGTGGGTGTTGATGCCCAACCAGATCTGGATGGGCCCCTGTCCCCCATCCTTGTACTAAGTTAACTTGTCCACTTCACTGACACCATTGCTAACTCCAGCTCCATGTGCAATTAGTAAATGTGCATTTTGGAAAGGAGTTGGCACAACAGAGTGGCTAACCTAAGAGTGAGTTAAGAGTTCAACAACATCTGGAGGGCCATCAGTTCCCCATCAGCTGAGATTCTTGCATTTCCGGAGGTTGGACTAGATGACCCTTTGGAGCAGAAATGCCTTGCATACAGGGATAGAGGAGAGATTCAGTTCTGCTTGCCTTTTAGTGAGAAACTAATTCACACTTCTTGGACCAATGTGGAAACACAGAGATGCTTCAAACTTTCAACTTCTCTGGATTTTGTGATGCCGTTCTCCAACCAGAGCATACAAAAATGGATGTTTTGGGGGAAATGTGCCTAAAACACACATACAGTGGTACCTCAGGTTACATACGCTTCAGGTTACATACACTTCAGGTTACAGACCGCTAACCCAGAAATAGTGCTTCAGGTTAAGAACTTTGCTTCAGGATGAGAACAGAAATCGTGCTCCGGTGGCGAGGCAGCAGCAGCAGGAGGCCCCATTAGCTAAAGTGGTGCTTCAGGTTAAGAACAGTTTCAGGTTAAGAACAGACCTCCGGAATGAATTAAGTACTTAACCCGAGGTACCACTGTATACTGGTGAAAGTAACACACAAAAATGCATTGCACTAGGGAAACAGCTTGCAAAAATGTGCATCTTAGTCCAAACTACACACAAAAAAAATTGTGGGTTTTTTTTTGAGAAATTCACACGAAAGCTCTAACAATTTTTTAACGATAATGTTGGCAATGGTCTGCCTCTGTTTTCAGAGGCAACAATTCTTCTGAATTCTAATTGCTAGAAAACATGGGAGGGGAGAGCGCTCTTGACTCAGGTTTCCCCAAAGGGGCATCTTATTGGTCACTGTGAGAAGAGGATGCTGGAATAGATGGACCATTGCCCGATCCAGCAGGCTCTTCTTAGATAAATTGCAGATTGCAGGAAAAATGTGGGGAACTGGAATTAAGACTGGAAAAATGAGAAGCCGAGAGAACTGAAACTGACAGATTCTACTTGCATCACACACACACAAGCTGCACTTAATGCCCGCTGAGCATTGCATTAAATAGCTCTTCAGGTGGAAGCCCACAGCATTGCTTGGATAGCCTTTCAGAGAACCTTTGCAAAGCGGCCTCTCCCTTGCAGCAAAATCCGCAGAGCTAACCCATGGCATTTCATCTTTCAATCTAGTTGTCTTGGCGGCTGCTTCCAGGGTGACATCAGGATGGGTGCAGTTTTATCACCACTTTAGGCAGCTGTGCTCACCCTCAAGCCCCAAGACTTGTTATAAATAGCATTGGCTAATGTCTCCCCATCCCTCAGCTGCTGCTCTGCCTTGACGCTTTAACTGCCCTTTACAATAACTACAGCTCACGGCTGATTAATATCGATCGCCATTTCCTTTGCGTCGAGACGTTTGCCAGGCAAACTCAATCAAGGCCTCCGCAATTATCATCCTCATCTGCAGACAGAGGCATGCACATGTTCTAGCGACACAAAGGGGGGAAGGGAGCCCCTCCCTCCAGCACACAGCTTCCCTGTCAAATGCTACAGGATAAGAACACAGGGATCTTGGAAATAAGTGCTTTTGAATAAAATATGGTCGGTGCTTCCTCTGAGACAAGTCCCTATTTGGTCAGGTTTTTATTTCTGCAATACAGGAGTCACAGCCGATGGATCCTTGGCAGATAGACCCCCAACCTCTGCTTAGAAACCTCCAAGGAAGGAGGGTCCACCATCTTCCAAGGGAGGATGTTCTGCTGTCAAACAGCTCATACAGTCAGAAAATTATTTCTGAATCTCCTTTCCTATAACTTGAAGCCATTGGTACGGGTTGTATCCTGCGGAGCAGGAGAAAACAAGCTTGTTCCATCCTCCATGTGACAGCCCTTTAGACATTTGAAGATGGCTTTTTTTTCACTCTCCTCTCTCCCAGGCTAAACATAACAACAACAAATTTTTATTTATATCCCGCCCTCCCCAGCCAAAGACGGACTCAGAGCAGCTACCAACAGTAAAAGTAACACAGTTTACATAAAATCACAATCAATTAATTGAAATGCATTCTAAAATCAATTCATTCTAGAATCAATTCAGAATCAAATTAATGGCAACCATTGGGCCAGAGTCGGCCACAACTGGACCTAATGGTCAGGGGTCCCTTTACCTTTACCTTTAAGGTATGTATTGCCCACCACATTGACCAGGAACAGAGACCTGCGCCTCACCCCCGATGCTGCTGGTCTCCATATCCCATCATCCCTGACTGTGGGCCCTGATGGCTGGTGGAGCTGATGGTAGCTGGAGTTCAGCAGCATCTGGAGGGCCACAGGTCCTCCATTCCCGGCACAGACCAAAAGTCATTGACTTACCAGCACCCCTGAAAATATATTCTCAAAAAGCAGCTCAGGGCTGTATCCTGGCGAAGGGAGGCAGAGTCTGGCATCACTTGGCAATCGCCTTGGTGAGGCTGGTGAGGAGGAGGTGGAAGAGGATGGCAGAGATGATGACAGCTGTTCATCAGAAAACTCTTTATTGGCTCTAGGAGATGCTTCCTGTTGAGGCTCAGGTAGGCTGGGCACCTGAGGGGAAGAGAAAGCGCAGGAGTCATGCTTCCTTGATGGGTGGATTACATTTCTACCCGGCATCTTCAATTCTCCAAAGGGGCACACACCCCGGGTGAGCACCTGGAACCCCGTGGAATCTTGCTACCACTTGGCAGAGACTAGGGGTGGCGGCCAACTTCTGTAACACATACACACATACACACATCACATCTGTGGGATGTTGTTAGCCGCCCTGAGCCCGGCTTCGGCTGGGGAGGCTGGGATATAAATAAAAATTTATTATTATTATTATTATTATTATTATTAGAAACACAAGAGCAGTCAAGTACAACATTCCTAGAGTGAACATGTTTACACATGGGGAGGAATGTTTGTCAAGCCAGCAGGTACACTTCCTTTTTCCTTCTGGGCTGGGACAGACTTCCTCTGCATGTGACTAGAGGTGGGCGTGGCCTCACCTGTGCAGGTAACGACAAAAGCACAGGGCAGGGCAGCCATCTCTCTCTTTTTTGACTACATGCATCAAAAAAGGAACATCTGCTTAGCCAAAGATGTCCTCTTGGCTTCCAGCCAAAAGAGGACCAAGGGACTGTCTTCTTATGAGCTAGTTTCTAGATATATGCATAGCTGTCAACTTACAGATTTGAAAATAAAGGACCAGCAGCCTTGAAAATAAGGGACCAGCAGCCAAAATAAGGGACCTGCAGCCTCACCTGTTCCAGGCACTCCAGTCTTCCTGTCCTCCTGCAGTCTGGTCAAACTCATGCTGGTAGCTTCAAGAACACTGTCCAACCAACTTTGTAACCAGAGGTTCAACTGAATAGAATCTGAATCACATGCACCACAAGGCCTATGCAGCCTCAACTTAAGATGGCTCCCCGGCCTGGCTTTGCACTGCAAAGTTTGCAGCAGCACGTGCAACAAAATGGTGTCCAGCATTCAAAACCCCCCTCAGCTTGCATTAACTAGCCACACACTAGGCATGCAAGCTCCACTCCCCAGTCGTTCTTAGACTTCTTATTGGGTGAGCAACACAGCCAAGCAACACAGTTGGAGCCTCCCTCCTCCCTTGCTGGCAGGGAGGGAGGGAGAGGAGCTGCTTCCTTTGAAATTTAAGGGACATCATTTAAGGGACATTTAAGGGACATCCATCAATAAGGGACAGCAGCGGGACATGGTGCTGGAATAAGGGACTGTCCCTTCAAATAAGGGACACTTGACAGCTATGGATATATGTTACTTTTCTAAGCTAAGTCTGCCTTCTGGGATCCTATTGTGAACAGAATGATATGTGAGTAATCTCTTTTTATACTTTTATAGAAGACTGTGTCGTGTCTTATCTTTTATGAGGGAATAAGGGGGAAATACCAGGACTTTAGGGAGCCTGAGCAAACGCATCCACTGCAAGTTTGAAAAGGGGAATGTTAGGGTTTATTCATGGGGATTCGAACCGCCAACCTTCTGATCGGCAAGTCCTAGGCTCTGTACAAATTTATTAGCCCTGCAGGAGCCAGAAAGACTCTTCTATTGGTCTCAAGATAAACAATTGCAATATACAAATAACACACTAGAAAGTGTGATGGCAAGGTGCGGGTCATTATTTTATTTTCAAGTGGATTGCTCCCTCCGTCATTTCTAACGCAACAAATTGCAGTGCAAAAGCAGACCTGGCCCTTGCTCTGACATTTCTTACCCCTGGTGTGCAGGACTCCTCAGTGGGCCAAGGGTGTGGCTCAGGTGCAGAGTGAATCTGCTGTGGGACGGACAGAGACTGGGAAGGTGTTGGGGAGCTGGTTCCTGCTGGCAGGCTCCTCTCCTTCAGCCTGGGGGGTGGCAGAGGACTGGGGGGTGCCTGTTTCTTGGCAACGGGCCGGTGCTCATGGAATGACACCGCGTAGGCCAGCCTCCCACAATGCATGGCCAGGTCATCGCTGCCCACCCGCAGCAGCACCATGATGTCACCATAGCGGTACAGGTCCTCGTCTCTGCTGGCAAAGAGATTCATCCGGGGCTGGTTGGTGCGGGGGTAGATGGCGAAGAAAGCTTCCCCGGCCCGGACACTTGTCCTCAGCGAGGAACCGCGAAGGCGCAAGGCTTCTATTCGCAGACGGGCGTCGTGGTTTTTGTCATTTTTGCAGAAGCCTGGGTGGGTGGAGAGGGGAGAGCCCAGCGCAAACAGCTGTTAAATAAAGGTAGCATCCAAGCCATCCGTAGCAAATCCAACCCCTTACCTCCAATAAATAGTGCGGCAGACTCACCCCACTCACTGCCCCCTACCAAATATAATAATAATAATTTTATTATTTATATCCCGCCCATCTGGCTGGGTTTCCCCAGCCACTCTGGGCGGCTTCCAACAGAACACTAAAATGCAATGCTCTATTAAACATTAAAAGCTTCCCTAAACAGGGCTGCCTTCAGATGTCTTCTAAAAGTTTGGTAGATATTTTTCTCTTTGACAACTGGTGGGAGGGCATTCCACAGGGCGGGTGCCACCACCAAGAAGGCCTTCTGCCTGGCTCCCTGTAACTTGGCTTCTCGTAGCGAGGGAATCGCCAGAAGGCCCTCGGCGCTGGACCTCAGTGTCTGGGCGGAGCGATGGAGGTGGAGACGGACAGGGCTTTTTTCCTGGGGGGACGCAGGGGGACGCATACCCCTAAACATTTTTTGAATCTAAGCTTGGCCTCATTGAGGGGCAGTACTTTAATATGAGTAAGAAAATGAGAGTACCCCTGAACATATTTTTTTTTTGGGGGGGGGGAGCACTGCCTACGAATATTAGGCAGGCGCCTCCTAAAAACATTTTTTATCCAGGCAAGGCTGCTCAGATGTTTAGAAAGTTGACACGAGTCTTAAGACTCAGCTATACAGCTGCAAATAAAACCTTTGAAGTGTGTTGTAAAGTGCATTATGTAAATATGACACTAGATGGCAATGGTGAACTATGGCAAATTCAATATTTTTTTTCAAAACTTTTTTTTGAAAAAGCAATTTCGCAACATTTTTATGTATCTAGATTCCACCCAAATCTGTTTCTAGTCTATTTTAACTTTTCAATCATCTTAAACCATCGTTACATTTTCTTAGTGATAATTTCAGTGCTTTATCTTTTTCGTAAACTGCTTTGTATAAATGTTACTAAATGAGTAAATGTTTAAAAAGGGACATCAAAGGTTGTCTAGTCCACCCCCTGCCCATGCAGGAATCTCACTACTGTGGCAGTGGGTTAGGGTGAGATCTGATCCTCCTGATCTCTCCTAGGTGGCGAAGGACTCATCCATGTTCTTCCTGCTACCCATCCACCCTGACTTCTTACCTCTGGGCAAGGTAAAAAGGAACTGCCTCTTCTCAAAAGCATAGACTTCATTCAGGTTGCTCTGCTCAACAATGTCGGTCGTGGCCGTGTTGGTGTAAAGGAGGTCCCCCTCGTTCACCCGCAGCTGCACCCCAGCGCCAGATCCCTCCAGCAGTGGATTCTCCACCGTGAGCCTCAGAGCATACCTCCCGGCCTCATTGAACTGCACGCTCACCAGCTCAAAGTCCAAGTCTAGGACCTTCTCCTCAGCCTTCAGCCGCGACTTCTGCAAAGTCACAGGGACGCGGGGCTCCGCTGCCTTGCCAGCCATGGCTCTCCAAAGCCGCAGGATGAAAAATGTCAGCGTGGCCGTGAGGAATCCAGAGACTGCTAGCGGTCGCTTGGATGTGGCCCACTAGTAACACTGCCTCTGTGCTCCTCCATGGATCAGTCCTTCCTTTGACCATGTAGACAGCACCATCATTGAGGAGCTGCTGTTGTCTCATGTGGGGCAGATACCATCAGCAAGGGCTTCCACAGCTCGGCGAAAGGGGCTTTCTCCAAAGCAGATTTCCTCTATTGCCCCAAACGAGCCCTAATATTTCCTCCAAAACGCCTGGTTTCCTTCTCCATGTGCTTCACGTATCCATAGCCCATTCTGCATCCATAGCCCATTCGCTGGAAACTTGCGCATTCAGGGAAAAGAAAGAGAGAAGTTTGTTTGGATGGAGCCTTGGCAACTCAGTGCAAAAGTGTCGCTTGCCTTCAGGTAAACAATGGTTGTCGTGCGTAGCAAGCAAGGGTGGGGTCAGCGAGATATCCAAGATTTAAAAAAATCAGTGTACACACAGAGCAGCTACTAAATCTAGTACGGCTCAAAACTTTATTTCATTCTTACATTATGTAGAAAGCCAGAGAACCCACTCAGTGTTAAAGCTTAACACTATTGTAATTTGCTATTTTAATTTGCATGGGTATTTTGCTGCTGTTGTTTTTTTATTGAGAGAGGGGATATGTGTCTGGGAGGAGAAGAGCTGAGGAGAGGAGGGGGGTCCTAACTGCAGTGGTTCAGGGTAGGGGGAGTTAAGGTGTGGAGGTGGGCAGGCCAGATAAGGGGCACACAGCTCTGGGTCGTGTGCCAGCCCCTTCTCCAACCTGGAGAGTCCTGTTTGTCTATATCCTTCTGAAATTGTGGCACCCGATTAGTAGGGCTCAGTGTGGACAAGGTGCTCAGATCAGTCAGGGTGAACACTTGTATTCTGGAACCTTGTCCCTCTTGGCGGATAAAAACTAGCAGGGAGTGGACAGCCAGCTGGGCCAGGGAGGTGGTTAATACCTGCCTGTGAGAGAGGGTGGTCCCCGTCTGCTTGAAGGAGGCAGTGGTAAGAAACCACCCCTGGATTTGGAAAAATCTAAGCAATTACCAGCCAATTGCCCATCTCCCCTTCTTGGCGAAGGTCCTTAAATGGGAGGTCATGGACCAAATCCAGGTGCCTTTGAAGTTACTATGTTAAAGGTGCTACTAAAGGTAAAGGTAAAGGACCCCTGACAGTTAAGTCCACTCGCAAATGACTCTCGGGTTGCGGCGTACATCTCGCTTTATTGGCCGAGGGAGCCAGGGTACATCTTCCGGGTCATGTGGCCAGCATGACTAAGCCGCTTCTGGTGAACCAGAGCAGCGCACGGAAACACTGTTTACCTTCCCGCCGGAGTGGTACCTATTTATCTACTTGCACTTTGACGTGCTTTTAAACTGCTAGATTGGCAGGAGCAGGGACCGAGCAACAGGAGCTCACCCCGTCGTGGGGATTCAAACCGCCGACCTTAAGCCCTAGGCTTTGTGGTTTAACCCACAGGGCCACCCACGTCCCTCGTTTATATGCTAATAGTGGTCTAAATCACTGTCTTTTCTCAGCCTAACCCACCTCACAGGGTTGTTGTGCAGATTAAATGAGGAGAAGGAGGACCATGTACACCTCCTTGAGCTTCTTGAAGGAAGAGGTGGACTATAAACACAGTAAGTAATAAGTGAATGAATAACTCCCTCCACACTCACAACACTTATTGGACAGAGGGATTAAGAATATAACAGGGATGGACAAAATCCTTGTGGGGGGAAGAGCTTCTCTGCTGCCTTCCTAGACCAGCCGTGGAGGAGGAGAATCACAGGGCTGCTTGTTTTCAATTTTCTGATCCCTGGGCTGGCCCCAAGCCAAGCCCTTTTAGCCGTGAAGGGGATAAAGTTCTTTGCTTGGAGGAGAACCTTCACTCTCTGCCCGCCAGCTGAACTTTGCCTCCCAAGTGTGCTTCCCTGGGGCTGCATCTCTCCCGGGATCCCCTGGTCAGATGAGGGGAGACTTGGGCTCAGCTGGGCTTTGCAGAGTTCCCTTGCCTCTCAAGGCTGAACCCCAGGCAATGAGCTCTTAAGGAAAACAGGTTCCAAGGGGGCACCTCTGGGGAGGAAGGGGGGAAATCAGCAGATTTTGCATGTCTTTGAACAATCTGGACTCCTCTCATCAAGTTGTTTTGTCTACCTACTGGGGAGAAGTTAGCCTTCTCACTCTGCTAGCCTGCCTTTGGAGATCTTGATTGCAAACAAGGTAATATTCTGTTTTACCTGCTCTGCCTTCGAACCATCTTATTTCCTTTACCAATGAACTTTGGGCTGGCCGTGTGTTAAACGGTTAGCCTTTTAAAAAAGCTGCAAAAAAAGTTCTATGTAACCACCGTACTGAACAGTAACGTTTAAAATCCCCAATTATTCAACCTGTGGGGATTGTTGTACAAAGAAAGCTGGCCGTTTTCTTTCTTATGAAAGCAGCATTCCTGGTGATCCAAAGTACAAAAGTTTTGTTTTCAAATCCTCTTTAGATTTTGTCTTAATTAGAACCAGGAAGTATTACATGAATTCTTTCCTGTTAAGAAGTCTCTCTCTCTCTCTCTCTCTTTCACACACACACACACACACACAC
>JAXCMG010000047.1:482597-553083 GCA_034642415.1 Podarcis siculus | reverse complement strand
GAGAGAGACTAAATAAAACAAGAATTGTAACTTTTTCTGTTCAGTATAATTTAATTTCTGGAATTCCTGAGTTTTTCTCTTACGCATTTGCTGGGATTTACGTGTAGTTGCTGGAATTTAAATCTTCAAACACATTTAAAAATTGGATGCTTTGTTTAGAGCTCTGCCAATTTCCACTTAACCCCAAGCTGTCATTATCAATATGACTACCCTCCAGAGTAAAGTTTCAAAGGCATTCAGGAATATTTATGGGAAAGTTGGGGGAGCTTTCGCTTGAACAAAGACATGTTCATTGGCAGGACTTCAAAACAGGTGAAGCATCTGATTTTAACATGGGCTTGTTTTCTTGTTTTGAAAACGAATTGTTTATGATGCTTGTATTTCAGATTTGCTAACCAATACAAAGTGGATATAAATTATATTGTAATGTATTTTTAAAAATAAAATGAGCTCTTCAGTCACCATGATTTCCTCCATTTCCCATTCATCCCAATGGAAGCTTTCTCCCCCACCCCAATGCAAAGGGGGCCTGATCTGAATCTGAACCTTGGCATGAGAGGTTGGGGGCTTTAACTCTTTGTCACCCCTGTTGTGGTCCTGATCCATATTGGGCCCCTGTACTTGCTATTTGCAGCAGCTTCCATTGGAGCGAATGGGGAAAGGAGTACTTTATTATTATCTGTTAGATTTCTCCCCTTTCACCTGAAGGTCCCAGGGCTGTTTACAACCACAGAAAATCAACTGAAATAATTTACCGTCAGACAATAGTGTGAGTCCTTAAAGCAACCATCTCAAGTATCAAAGGCAGGGTACATCACTGTTAGGTGATGTAAGAGCAAAAGGCTAAATGCTCCACATTTGCAATTTACTTTCAAAAAACCTGTTCATGCATTTAGCAATTGTGTGGATGGCGTCTCATCTAATTCCATTCTAAATCTGTATTTTTATTGCTCTCGAGTTACTCTGCATTTACTCTGGGCCCTCTGGAGCCAGAGCTTTATTATTAGTATTGTGTGTTCAGGGTTGAAGCATGGACAGCCTTCGCCAGTGGCTGTGGTTTTGTTAAGCATCCCCTTTGTCCAGGAAGGACTGAACTCCAAACCCTCTTCCTACTCGGGACAGGACTCCCACCAAGCAGAGATTAAACCCGAATCACTGTGGGAAGGCTGTGATTCTTGTTTGGTTGACCTCTCCTCTTGGTGGGGGGGGCTGAAGATTAGCGAAGCAGCCTTCATCACCCACCCTGTCCATTCCTTTGATGTACCCTAAGCATATTCCAGGCCTTCCCTCTGCACCCAGAGGTTAAACACTCGAAGCCTTGATGCAAAGCCTCCAACATTTCTCTGATGAAAATAAGGACGGGTGGCGCTAGGACTTGCCGATCGTATGGTCGGCGGTTCGAATCCCCGTGGCGGGGTGAGCTCCCGTCTTTCGGTCCCAGCTCCTGCTGGCCACATGACCCGGAAGTGTCTCCGGACAGCGCTGGCCCTCGGCCTCTTAAGTGAGATGGGCGCACAACCCAAGAGTCGGACACGACTGGCCTGTACGGGCAGGGGTACCTTTTTATTCTATAATAATACTGCTAATAATACTAATACTACTAATAATCATATTTTTATTTACACCCCACCCATCTGGGGCTGGTTGCCACAGCCACTCTGAGCAGCTTCCAACATACACACGCACACATACACAAGAAAAACCATTTAGAAGACTTCTCTACACAGGGCTGCCTTCGGATAGGTGAAAATCCAATAGAGTGAAAATCCAGACAGAAAAGTTGTTGAGATTCTTTTGGGAAAGTTGTTGAGCTATTTTTAAGGGAAATCGCGAAAAACAACACTGCCGACATGGGTTGCCATACATGCGGATTTTCCTGGATGTCAGCGATTTATGCTCACACACTGTTTCCGACAGCCGATGGCCAGATATGTCCAGGAAATTCTGGGCATATGGCAACACTGCTTCGGATGTCTTCTTAAGGTTGTATAGTTACCTGTCTCCTTGGCTTGAGGGGCTTATAACCAAGGTCAGCTCACAGCCATTGATGAATTTTTGCTAAATAAACAGTGAGGGCTGCACTAATCTCCATGACAACAACAACGAGATGATGCAGAGATGGTTGATTTGAGTGGGCAGGTTATGGCAAGACTTTTCTTCTGCAATGTGGATGACAAGGAGCAGTCCAACAAGTGAATCTTTTCCCAATACAGTGGTACCTCGGGTTACATACGCTTCAGGTTACAGACTCCGCTACCCCAGAAATAGTGCTTCAGGTTAAGAACTTTGCTTCAGGATGAGTACAGAAATCGTGCTCCGGCGGCACAGCAGCAGCAGGAGGCCCCATTAGCTAAAGTGGTGCTTCAGGTTAAGAACAGTTTCAGGTTAAGTACAGACCTGCGGAATGAATTAAGTACTTAACCTGAGGTACCACTGTATGATGATGCAGTTCTTTCTTTCTTTTCCCCCAATTTTTTTTATTCATTTTATAACACAGCTAAACAACACAAACAGAAAAACAAACAATACAAACAAATTCTTGTCTTATCCTTATTTTTTCTAAACATTGTTAGATGAGCGTCCCCAAGTCCCCCCATCTGATTTTCATTTTACCTCATCTTTAGCAGTTTACATATATCATAATTTTTAAACATTTTTTTTATCACTCTTACTTTTACCATAAAAATCTTCACATTTTATCACTTACTATTTTAAAATGCACTATCTTCTACTTCTAACCCTACAGCCTATATCCACTTCCAAGGCTATTCTAAAATTTAAATATTAACATATTTTTTCAGATATTCTTTAAACTTCTTCCAATCTTCTTCCACCGTCTCTTCTCTCTGGTCTCGGATTCTCCCAGTCAGTTCGGCAAGTTCCATAGAGTCTATCATCTTCACCTGCCATAATATGACGATGCAGTTCTGAGGGGGTGAGGAGGAATTGGGCCTTTTTGCTTGGCCTGCTATCCCAGTTCTCAGAGTGGCTGTGGGAAACCAGCCAGCAGGACCCAAAAATACAAGAGCCACCCCCCACCGGTGGAATTCAGACGCATTGCTGCCTCCCACTGCAAAGATAGAGCATGGCCATTGTGGCTAGGAGTCATCCATAGCCCTCTTCTCCATTCATTTGTCCAGTTGTCTTCTAAAGCCATCTAGGTTGGTCCCCATCACTGCCTAGTTCCATAGCTTAACTATGCACTGCTTGAAGAAGTGCTTTCTTTTGCTTCTACTACTTCTGGCCTGGGCCCCCCAAAATGTTGTTTGGCCTTTGGGCCTCTGCTCTGCTAGAATTTCACGCTTCCTTCTTTCCCAGCCCTACCTGGAGATGCCAAAGATTGAGCCTTCATCCATCTGCGTGTAAAGCATGTGCTCTGCCACCAACAGGGCCGGCCCAACCATGTGGCAAGGTGAGGCAACTGCCTCAGGCACCATAATTCACCAGGGCAGCAGATCCCCATGTCGATTCTTCTTCCCTCCCTTGTTCCTGGTGTAGATTTTCCCTCACCCCTTCTTCTCTGCCGGGGAAGCTGATGCCATGCTTCTCCCCACCAGCCCCAGCCCCCAGGAGCAGTAAGATAAGGGACAAGGCCTCTGTGACTCGAAGAAATAGCAGCAGATAATGGCCAAGGCTCCAATACCACAAGAACACAGAGATAAGGCCCTATCGCAATCCCACTGCAGCCCACAACATGTTCTTAACAGGAAGCTTCCCAGACTCAGACAGGCTGCAAAAGTGCTGTTTGCAATATGATTCATTATTGAATCATATTGACGGTGACAACCTCCTTTTACTGAGGTTGGGGGCAGAGTGATGACCTCCAGATGTAATTGGGCTGCAGCTGCAACATCATCCCTGACCATTGGCTGTCCATGCTGGGCTGATGGGAGTCGGAACTGAACATCTGGAGAGCATCACAGCAACTGCTCTTGATCTAGGTCAGGCGAGCAAGGTGTTAGGCTGGCAAGGTTTTGCAGCCCTGTTCAGTCATCCAATGGCTTTGGGAGCCATTGATTCCACTAGGCTTGTTCCTTCTGCCCACCTTTCACCTGTTCAGCAGGAGAAGATGCCAGGAAGACTCCACTCGTGGTGATGCTTTCATCTTCAAGCAATTCTTGATCAGCCTTCATGAACCCAGCAGGGCATAATGCTTGTTTGTTTGGGTCTCATATAAGCCACTGTTCTTTGCCCTCCCACCCGCACCCCATTTGTTAGACTCTTGAAAACATCTCAGTCACAGGGAAGAAAGCTGTTTAAATCAAGAGTTTGGTTTACCTGTGGCCCTCCAACCAATTGTCAGGAATGAGTTGGAATTACTCAGCATCTGGAGGGCTGCAGGTTAGCTGCCTCTAGTTTAAGCATAGATTCAGAGCATCATTTTATGTTAGATGGAGCTGCGACAGTTGGGAATATATTGGATTTTTGCAGCCTAGTTAAATGGTGGATGGAGGCTGTGACTCATCTCTTCACTCTTTACCTGAACTTGCCTCATATGAGATCTGAGAAGGGCCATAGCTTGGTGGCAGAGAACAGAAGGTCCCAGAAGGTCCCAGGCAGGAGAGACTGCTGTCTGAAACTGCCTTTGGTGGGAAATATGGAGCCAGATGGACAAATGGTCTGACTGCTTTCAGTCAACTTCCCACATGGCTGTATTTTTTAGGCACTCCAGTCGGCCCAGACAATGTAGGGCCATCTATTTCCCACTTCAGGTCTAGATTTCATGCTACTGTGTGGATTTGTGGTGCTACACAACACCACAGCAGTTCAAAATGCTCAAACTGATGCGCAGCCAGTTGCAGATGAAAGCTAGAGCTTTCTGGATTCTCAAACAGCTGCTGGGTACTCAGAACAAACATTTGGTTACAGTCAGTACTTATGGAGGGACGTGGGTGGCGCTGTGGGTTAAACCACAGAGCCTAGGACTTGCCGATCAGAAGGTCGGCGGTTCAAATCCCCACAATGGGGTGAGCTCCCGTTGTTCGGTCCCTGCTCCTGCCAACTGAGCAGTTCGAAAGCACGTCAAAGTGCAAGTAAATAAATAGGTACCGCTCCGGCGGGAAGGTAAACGGCATTTCCGTGTGCTGCTCTGGTTCACCAGAAGCGGCTTAGTCATGCTGGCCACATGACCCGGAAGCTGTACGCTGGCTTCCTTGGCCCGTAAAGTGAGATGAGCACCGCAACCCCAGAGTTGGTCATGACTGAACCCTTTACCTTTTTACTTATGGAAGTATAATATATCTGATCGAACGCATCTGTTAATTTCTGGCCCTCCCTTGGAATTTCTGGCACGTAGCTGTGGTGAGTCTGAGACCCGGTCCTCACTGAGATGCTAAACCTGTGTCTGGGCCACCCCACCTCAAATGGCAAACAGGTACCAGCAGGATGCTTCCATCTGAAGAAGAAAATAAAATCCCATGCATGAATCGAATTCTTCTTTCTGCCTCTCTTTAGTTTGCCTGCAGCAAATTTTTTCCTCAGGCTGTTTCCCTGGAGAGAGGGAGAGAGAGTGGGGTGAAGGTAAAGGATAGAGAACTTGGGCACAGGAGAGTGTGGCTTGATCTGTATTAAGTCTGCAAAGCACCATGTAGCCAGATCAGGAGAACAAAGCTGTCCTGTGTGTACACAAGGCCCAGGTCCACCTTTCAGTTGCAACAGGTGCTGCTGGAACTGAATAGCCTCGCATCTTGCCTTAATAATCCCTCGCACGTTTGCAGCTGCCTTTAGCTCTTCCAAAGTGGGTCAGGTTGCCTTCTGAGACACTTTGCCAAATCCCCCCTCCGCGTCCTGGAATGGGAACTGGTTGCTATGTAGGCAGGGGAGAACAAGACTCAGCTTTCCTTGGGGTGGAGTGCAGAAGAAGCCCCACCTACCTTGCAGGGTTATTGTAGGATAAAGTGGGGGGGCCATTGGGTGATTTTGAGCTCTTTGCAGGAAGGAGGAGTGTGTGTGAGTTTTGTTTTGTTTTTAAAGGGTGAGGTGTTGATTGCTGAGCTGCATCCTGGTCCTTAATACATTTCTGTAGATATATTGATTTTGTACACCTATTAACCTACCTACCTACCTACCTACCTACCTACCTACCCTGGAACTTACTGCAATGGCTGTTATCATTTGAACTTCAACAAAATACTCTTTGGGGGTTACCTAATTCATATGAAATACTCCTGGAAAACTTTTCTGCTAGAGAAGGGTAGCTACTTTAAACACACTGCCTTAAAAAAGAGGAGGAAGATTGCCATAGAATTTGCATGTGCTTTGATGTATAAATGCAGCTTCAGATTTAAGTAGATTTAAATACAAGCCCTCTTGCCCCAGGGAGGGAGACTGGGAGCTGCCTGTCTGCCCAGCCTGCCTTCCAGGGGCAAACTGCAGGTGGGCCTCCCCAAGGCCCTTGCTTTATTTTCTTATGGATCTGTATCACTGAACTGGGCGTGAACCAGACAGCCCTTCAGTTAGAGGAAGCCTTCAAACAGACTAGGATGGTCCTCTGTAAATCAGGACATGTGGCCACCGCAAAACGGATCAAAATATTGGAAGCAAGTGGACCAGTTCATGGAGGAGACAGTTATTGGCAGCTACTAGCCACAATGGTAAAGGGGTGCGGGTGGCGCTGTGGGTTAAACCACAGAGCCTAGGACTTGCCGATCAGAAGGTCGGCAGTTCGAATCCCCGCAACGGGGTGAGCTCCCGTTGCTCTGTCCCTGCTCCTGCCAACCTAGCAGTTTGAAAGCACATTGAAGTGCAAGTAGATAAATAGGTACCGCTCCAGTGGGAAGGTAAACGGCGTTTCCGTGTGCTGCTCTGGTTCCAGAGTTGGTCACGACTGGACCTAATGGTCAGAGGTCCCTTTACCTTTACCTACCCACAATGGCTAGGCTGTCTCCATAGCTGAATGCCACAGTGCTTTTTCTGGAAACCACAGAAGGGGAGAGGGCCCTTGTGCTCGGATCCTGCTTGAACACTGGACCAGATGGGCCATTGGCCTGATCCAGCAGGCTCCTCTTATGTTCTCAGATCTAGGGAATGTGGCCGGTCTGTCAATGAAACGTCTTGTTATATGGCGCTCCCTCCTCAAAAATCTCTGAGCAGTGCAAGAGTCCAGGGGTATCAGTCGCACTTCCCATGGACTGTGTTTACTTTAGGACAATGAGACACAGAAGTCTGTGGCATCTTTATGACCTATGGTTCATTTACACATATATGCAGCCTGAGTCTGGATGGAGAGTGTGTGGAGCATTCACATCCCAAGAGGGTCCTGTTTCTTCCCATTGCTGCAGCCCCAGATTCCAAGAGACCCCCCCAATGTCACATGTGCTCTGCGCACCTCCCGCCCACGCTTGCAAAATGGAAACTTTTTCTGTTTGCTTAGATTCACTTGCCAGTCTTACTCAGAACAAACCCATTGAAGTGAATGGACCCGACTAACTTAGGTTCATTAATTTCAATGGGTCTACTCTGAGTCAGACTTATGTTTTAACAATGGCAGCCACCATCCAGGCTGACTTTCAAGCCCAGATTCCTGGCTCAGCTGAGCTACCTTCCTGTTGCAACTCCTGCGCGAAGTTCAATTGAATTGAATTAACTCCCTCTAAAAGAAATCAAAAAGCTGTTCTTGAGTCAGATCTCTTATCGTTTTTATTAAAAGCCACATGCAATATGCTCTCATTGCACTCTCTGCTCCTCCATCCCCTCCCACCCCTCAAACACTTCCCAATTCACTGTTGCGCTATTCATTTTGGCGAAAGGCAAAATGCTCTCTGGGGAGTGATGGATAGTGGGAAATGAAGAATACGCAGGGGCTTTATTGCAGCCATCAATCTCTTCCCTCGCAGTCCCGATCAAAGCCTTTGCTTTCCCAGGCAGAGGTTAGGCAGAGGAGCAAAGGGATCGAGTTTCGGGCAAATGCAGGGCGGAGTGTGGACTCCATGCTGGGAGAGCGAGCAAGAATTTGGCTCTCGCAAGGCGGTCACTGTGAGATGCCCCGTTCATGCTTGGCACAGTCTGCGGGGAGACGAGGGGACCGTACGGATGGGGATGTGGTGGCTTGCATCCCTCCGGTCCAAAGGGGGAAGGTGTAGACCAGGCACCCCCAACCTGTGGCCCTCCAGATGTTTTGACCTACAACTCCCATGATTCCTAGCTAACAGGACCAGTGGTCAGGGATGATGGGAATTGTAGACCAAAACATATGGGGGGGCCAAAGGTTGGGGGTGCCTGGTGTAGGCTCTGGCTCTGAATGTGCCACCAACAGCCTGTGTGACTCCCCCCTCAGAAATTCTGAAATCCTTACTTGTACATCTCCTCAGATTTTGGTGATCCGAATTCATAGAATCATAGAATTGTAGACCAAGGGTCATCCAGTCCAACCCCGTGCAATGCAGGAATCCCAGCTAAAACATCCATGGCAGATGGCCACCCAATCTCTGCTTAAAATCATCCAAGGAAGGAGAGTCCATCACCTCCTGAGGGAGGCTGTTCCATTGTCAAACAGCTCTCATTGTCAGAAAGTTCTTCCAGATGTTCAGAACTGGTTAGTGGCTAGTAGCCCTCACAAGCTGCACAGTTAAACTATGGAACTTGCTCCCCCTGTGTGATGGCCTGGGACCCAGGCTCGGAACCAGAACCGGAGGAGCCTCGCTCCACATTGGATGCTCTGCCTCAGGTGGCATCTGAACCGAGTCTGGGGCCTGATTCTGAAGAGCCCCAGGCTGCACAGGTTCCCCTGCAACAAGCACCAGCTGGGCCAAGTCAGGGCCCTGGCTCCAGATGCGAGGATTACCTCGTTGCCTTCAGCTGGGCCATCACTTACAGCTGCTCCACTACCAGTTTGGTCAGGAGAGGCTGAGGCGGCCCCTGGGTCTAGTAACCCACCGACGTCTCCCAAGCTGCAGAGACTGAGGTCTGAGAGAAGGAGAGACCTGAGTACTTGCAGGAGGAGTGCTCGTCTTTGGGCGAGGCAGGGAGGTGAATCACCGGGGGATCAGGACCGGCCGTTACCCCGTCAGAGATGAAAGGCTGCCGGACCTTGCCCCAGGTTGTGGGAGCAACATTGCTGTTACTTTCCTGTTACCCTGTCCCTGACCTAGCCTGGTTTCCTGCCTTGGCCCTGTTGGACTGACCCCTCGTGGAATCCTTGGATTTGGGACCAGACCTGGACCGCGTTGCTCAGGTTAACCCCCGGGCCCAGCACACCCTAGAAGCAGTGATGGCCACCAACTTGAATGGCTCTAGATGAGGCTGAGACAAATTCATGGAGGAGAGGGCTCTCAATGGATACCAGTTGCTGTAAACTATAAGAGGGCTGCTCTTGTGCTTGAATCCTGCTTTCTGGTTTCCCTTTGGTCACCTAGTTGGCCACTGTGAGACCAGGATTTTGGACTAGATGAGCCACTGGCCTGATCCAGCAGGCCAATACTTGTGTTCTGATGACTGAGGACCAGTGCTCTAATTGCATAAGAAACCCATGGTCTTCTTTTGGAACTGGCATCCTTGTTGTTCTTTAGTCGTTTAGTCGTGTCCGACTCTTTGTGACCCATGGACCAGAGCACGCCAGGCACTCCTGTCTTCCACTGCCTCCTGCAGTTTGGTCAAACTCATGCTGGTAGCTTCAAGAACGCTATCCAACCATCTCATCCTCTGTCATCCCCTTCTTCTTGTGCCCTCCATCTTTCCCAACATCAGGGTCTTTTCCAGGGAGTCTTCTCTTCTCGTGAGGTGGCCAAAGTATTGGAGCCTCAGCTTCAGGATCTGTCCTTCCAGTGAGCACTCAGGGCTGATTTCCTTCAGAATGGAGAGGTTTGATCTTCTTGCAGTCCATGGGACTCTCAAGAGTCTCCTCCAGCACCATAATTCAAAAGCACCAATTCTTCGGCGATCAGCCTTCTTTATGGTCCAGCTCTCACTTCCATACATCACTACTGGGAAAATCATAGCTTTAACTATACAAACCTTTGCCTCCTTAGCTACTGTTTTTTTTAGAAATGGAGAGTGTGGTTTGGCTGAAATTGGGAGGAGTTGGGACATGGAACCCAAGAAGTGCCTGGTGAATCAGGCCCATGGCCCACTTAGTCCAGCATCCTGTTTCCATGGTGGCCAACCAGATGCCCCCAGGGGAAGCCCACCAGCAGGATCTGAGCCCAAGAGCCCTCTCCCATGAGAATGTAAGAAGAGCCAATTTGCCCAATTCTCTTTTAAAGCCATCTTTAATCATTTTTGTTTCAGCCCCCTCCTCCGCCCTGCTCCCGAGATTCACGTAAACCTCTGTTAAGTAAAGAAAACAATTGGTTTGGTTCATTCTGTGTCTGGCGTTCTCCGCAGTGGAGGGTGGGTGGGCAGGAACCCAATTCAACCTGCCCTTGGTTCCTTTTAATCTCCTTGCCTCATGTCATGACCCAGACTCTCCCAAGCGAGATTTTTATGGCCACGCTCTCTATTCTCCTTTGTTTTCATCAGCTGTTGAAACAGGAGTCACTTGGAGCCAAGTTCCACAGAGTAAAGTGGGAGGGAGAAAGAGGCAGAAGCAGCGAAAGGAAAGAAAGAGTTGAGTCAGAGGTGTTGAGCCTCACAGCTGCCAGAGCCGGGCGCAATGGGGGTTTAAACTCGGCAAGTTGACCTGAATCAGCTGCGGGACAGATGCTTAATAAGAAGGGTTAAATCTATAGCTAAGAAAAAAAAATCTCACGCATCCCTCCCCCTCCATTATTCTTTGCATTTATCCTGCCGGACAGAAGCAAACAGGATGTCTTCCCAAGGGCTGGTGACCGACGACCTTTCCATGGATGGCAACTTTGCTTATGACGATAACTGGTATATATATGACCAAAAAGGGGACCAGGATGAGTGAGTATTGCTAATTCATTTGTTTCCCAAGTATGATGTGTGTGTCACTGAGTGGGGAATCTGATTCAGTGGGGGGAATCCCAGGTCTGAAATGAATGTGCTCCTAAAAACTTTCCCTTCTTTTCAAATTTCGGTTTCCTATCTGCTCAGGATACGCCAGCATTTACTGAATGTTTGGTACCTTTATGTCCAGCATTGTACTTTATTTGACCACTACATCTCATAGCTGGCTTGGGAGGGTGTTTTGAGAGTGTTTTCTTGGGGGACCTGCAATGGCATATGACTACATTTGATTGCCTGACATGTAAAGGTATGTAGTATCTGAGAGATAACATGCAATGGGACTTAGTATCTTACCTTCATATTCAATGCCTGCCGAAACCATGAGTAGGAGCCAACAGATCTAAAGTACTCAAATTTTCACTGGGGGGAGGGGGAGAATACATTTTGGTGATGTAGGAACATATTTGCTTTAGGTCTAAGCCATAATCTGTCTTTCACCACCACCTTGCCACACTCCTTGGCAAAGCTGTTCTTAAAAGTCCCTATGCCAGCATTTTCTGTAATCTATTAATCCTCCTGTAGCCCCATTTATATTACTAGTTTATCATGGTCTCCTCCTGGGGCAGAAATCATATCATCATATATCATATCATATCATATCCATATTCTATATTGCTATTAACGTGTTTTTGGAAGTAGCCTTTTCAGTTCAGCCCCAAAGCAAATTGTATTTTGAGAACTTTCACTCCTCAAATCCAAGACATTTTGTTGGGGGGTGCATTTCATACAACCGTCCCGTCCCCCCGGAATGTGGCTTTTTCATTTATTTGTGGCAGCTGTGGCCAGTGATCCATGCAATCTGGTGCTGACGGTGGTTCTGCTCCTTAATGGAGCTCAAGACTGTTCCCTCGCCATTCAGAGTGAGGGCAGGAATCATTCTTTTCTGATCCTGCCCTCACTCAGATATGGTTTTGTGAATGTTTCCTGCATGGCTACATTGTCACTTCACTAGCTAAATACCCACCAAACAGCCTCTGAATAAAGTGGTAACATTGGCAAACCGCCCCCCCCCTTACAATTAAACCTCAGTTTTGATGGATTGATGTGAACTGTAGATTCTATCGGCTTGTATCAATCTAAAGATTAGCAAATATAGCTTCATATTTGTTTCAATATTCCCATTTTATTTTCATTTATTTTTAAAGCCTTGTTTTTATTTTCCTTCTGCTGTAGGAGCAGCAAAGTCCTCCTTTCTTTCTTTCTTTCTTTCTTTCTTTCTTTCTTTCTTTCTTTCTTTCTTTTACTGGATTTTTGAAATGATAGGCAAAACAAAAGTTTAATATCACTCTCACAATAAATTTGGTACCAATAAGAATGCTAAGCCTAAGCGATGTTATATAGAGTTTTTCAACAACAAAAAGGGAAATAAAATAAAGACTCACAACTACACCACAGGGTCCTTTGCGGGTGCATTTTGTTGACCCCAAAATAGCCCTTTAATGTGCCGCCAAAGGAAATGGTCTCCAATGGGACTCCCGTTTGTTCCTCTGACCGTTTGTTTTGAACCAAATGGGCTCCATTCAGTTTCGTTTTCCACTTGCTCCAAAATGAATGAAAACATAACAAGAGCCCGGCTGGATCAGGCCAGTAGCCCACCTAGTGCAAGGGGCTCAAGGTGACTTACACAATTCTCCTCCTCCCCGTTTTATCCTCGCAAAAACCCTGTGCAGTACACTAGGCTAAGAGTGGCCCAACGTTGGGATTCGAACCCTGCTCTCTCCCAGTCCCAAGTCGAAGACTCTTAACTACTGCACCTAATTGGCTCTTCAGTTGGGCTGTTTGTTTTTGTTCGGGGTTTACTCATTGGTTTGAAACCTTCTGTCAAAGTCAACTGTGATTTTTGACATGAAGCTTTAATAAATTCAAATAATTTTTTTGTTTTTGTTTTTATTTAAAAACACAACATAGCATCCTGTTAAGGCTCTCATTTTCTTTAATTTGTTTGTCTCATAATGTTAGTTGATTGCCTTTCAAAGCTGTTCATGGGGCAATTTACATGTTTGCTTTTGTTTTGTTTTGTAAAATCCACCCTGAATGGGGGGAAACACACAACCTCTAAAACTAATAAACACATTTTTCAAATAATAATCATAAAACAACAGGAACATAGCAACAGGATAAAATAGTGCTGACTTTTCTACAAAATGAAAAACAAGGTGAAATAACACTTCAGGGAGAAAGCATTTATGGGAATCATAGAATTGTAGAGCTGGAAGAGACCCCAAGTGTCATCTAGTCCAACCTTATGCAATGCAGGAATCACAACTAACCCCAATTTACTCTAAAGCCACAATGGAAAAAGCCCTGCTTCCTGAAGGATGACAACAACTACAATTTCTTGTTCTTCCCATGAACTGGATCTGAATGGGTCTGAAGGTGGCATCTTGCTGGATCCATGTTCAACTCCCCAGGGTGGCAAACAACTGAATTGCACATGGCAGCTTCTCCAGGGAGCCCTGGGCTCCCTCTTCCCACCCAAGCTGGCCTCTTTGTCCTCCGGGACAGGAAGAAGTGTAGGAGAGCTTCCTGTTCCAGTTGAGCCTTGCTTGAGCAACCAGGTCTCCCTGAGTTCTTGTGTGTTCCTATTGCCTTAATTCCTGACTTCCCTCCTCGATCCTGACTCCTGGTCTATCCTTTTCAGTTCTGGCTGCTGGCTGGACTGCATTCACAGAACAGCTGCGCAGCCACTAGTAAAGGTAAAGGGACCCCTGACCATTAGGTCCAGTCGTGGACGACTCTGGGGTTGCTGCACTCATCTCACTTTATTGGCCGAGGGAGTCGGTGTGCAGCTTCCGGGTCATGTGGCCAGCATGACTAAGCCGCTTCTGGTAAACCAGAGCAGCGCATGGAAACACCATTTACCTTCCCGTCAGAGCGGTTCCTATTTATCTACTGCTTTCGAACTGGTAGGTTGGCAGGAGCAGGGACCGAGCAACGGGAGCTCACCCCGTCGCGGGGATTCGAACTGCCGACCTTCTGATCGGCAAGTCCTTGGCTCTGTGGTTTAACTACAGGTGGGCTAAACAGGTTGAAGAATCTTTTGCTGGCTTGGATTCAAGAACTAGACCAGAATCACAGCTGAACCTGATCCAAAAACCGTAGCTTGAAACAGGTGTCAGGAATCACCAGATGTGCAAATGTAGGGTGGACTGGCTTAACACTAGTCCATGTGAAATGGATCTAAGGGACTTGGTAGACTACAAGCTTAAAGTGAGTCAACTGTGATGCAGTAGCAAAAAGGCCAGTGCCATTCTAGGTCTAGTGTCCAGATCAAGAGAAAGTGTAGGGCCAGTCTATTCTGCCTTGGTCAGACCACAACTGGGGTCCTGTGTGCAAGCAGGAACATGTGCAGAGGCAGGTGACTGAGATGATAGAGTCTGGAATCCAAGAACTTTTGAGGAACCGTTAAGGGAACTGGGGGGAAGCGGGTGGCGCTATGGGTTAAACCGCAGAGCCTCGGATATGCCGATCAGAAGGTTGGCGGTTCGAATCCCCACAATGGGGTGAGCTCCCGTTGCTCGGTCCCTGCTCCTGCCAACCTAGCAGTTCGAAAGCACGAAGTACAAGTAGATCAATAGGTACCGCTCTGGCGGGAAGGTAAACGGCGTTTCCGTGCGCTGCTCTGGTTCACCAAAAGTGGCTAAGTCATGCTGGCCACATGACCCGGAAGCTGTACGCCGGCTCCCTTGGCCAATAAAGCAAGATGAGTCCCGCAACCCCAGAGTCGGCCACGACTGGACCTAGTGGTCAGGGGTCCCTCAACCCTTTAAGGGAACTGGGGCTGTTTTGCCTGGAGCAAAGAAGACTGAGATGTGGCCTGAGAGCCATCTTCAAATATCTAAAGGACTGTCACATGTAAGATGGAGTAAGCTTCCCTTCTGCTGCTCCAGAGGGGAAGACCCGAAGCAACAGATTCAAATGACAAGGAAGGAGATTTTGGCTAAATATCAGGAATTACCTGCCGGCAGCAAGAGCTGTTCAACAGGGCAAGCGAATCCCTTGGGAGGTTGTGGACTCTCATTCCTTGGAGGTTTTTAAGCAGAGGTTGGATGGACCTCTGTTAAGGGTGCTTTAGCTGCGATTCCTGCATTGCAGGGGGTTGGCCTTTGGGATCCCTTCCAACCGTATAATTCTATGTTCCTAAAATGAGGTGCCGAGTGATTCAGCTGGGCTTTGCTAAACAGAATGACTGGAAGGGGGCACAAAATTCCTCTTTGCGTTCAGATCCCAGGAAGGCTTGGATTTCAGCTTCATTCATCGGCTGTAACTTGATCCCTGTTTGGGTTTGGGTGAAACCAGAAGCACTGAAGAGTCACAACAAAGAGCCAAACTGTCCCTTTCTCTGGGTCAGCATCCTGCTGCTCATCTCTCCAGAAAGTTTGTTCTTGTTAGACTTTACCAGGGAGGGTAAAAGGTAAAGGTAAAGGACCCCTGTCCATTAGGTCCAGTCGTGGCCGACTCTGGGGTTGCGGCGCTCATCTCGCTTTATTGGCCAAGGGAGCTGGCGTACAGCTTCCGGGTCATGTGGCCAGCAGGACTAAGCCGCTTCTGGCGAACCAGAGCAGCGCACAGAAACGCTGTTTACCTTCCCGCCGGAGCGGTACCTATTTATCTACTTGTACTTTGACGTGCTTTCGAACTGCTAGGTTGGCAGGAGCAGGGACTGAGCAAAGGGAACTCATCTCGTTGTGAGGATTCGAACCACCGACCTGCTGATCAGCAAGCCCTAGACTTGCAAAAAGAAAAGAGAGACCCAGTCTTGCCCTGCCCTTTAAATCCGACCAGTAGCACTGCCACAGAGCGCACCGTAGTATCTGCAAGATGCTGCAGAAACAGTGGCGTGAAATATTTCTTTGTTTGCTGGCTTACTATTACATTTATATCCCATGCTTTTCTCCAATGAGCTCAATGTTGCATACATGGTTGTCCCCCACCTACGTGTCCTCATTTAATCCCCACAGCAATCCTGCAAGGTAGGTTAGACTGAAAGGCTGATTGCCCCCAAATGAGTTTCCTAGCTGAGTAGGGGACTGAACCCTGGTTTCCCAGGTCCTAGTCCTCAATTATCCCCACCTTATCCCTATAAGGGATGTGGGTGGCGCTGTGGGTTAAACCACAGAGCTTAGGACTTGCCGATCAGAAGGTCGGCAGTTTGAATCCCTGTGATGGAGTGAGCTCCTGTTGCTTAGTCCCTGCTCCTGCCCACCTAGCAGTTCGAAAGCACGTCAAAGTGCAAGTAGATAAATAGGTACTGCTCCGGTGGGAAGGTAAACGGCGTTTCTGTGCGCTGCTCTGGTTTGCCAGAAGCGGCGTAGTCATGCTGGCCACATGACCCGGAAGCTGTCTGCAGACAAACGCCGGCTCCCTCGGCCTATAGAGCTAGATGAGCACCGCAACCCCAGAGTAGGTCACGACTGGACCTAATGGTCAGGGGTCCCTTTACCTTTACCTATCCCTGTGAGGCAGCTCAGCCTGAACTGAAGAAGAAGAAAAGAAGAGTTTGGATTTGATATCCCGCCTTTCACTCCCTTTAAGGAGTCTCAAAGCGGCTAACATTCTCCTTTCCCTTCCTCCCCCACAACAAATACTCTGTGAGGTGAGTGGGGCTGAGAGACTTCAAAGAAGTGTGACTGGCCCAAGGTCACCCAGCAGCTGCATGTGGAGGAGCGGGGATTATCACCAGATTACGAGTCCACTGCTCTTAACCACTACACCACACTGGCTCTCAGTGACTGGCCCAAGGTCACACCCAAGTGGCCAAGTGGGGATCCCAGGTCCTAGTCTGACACTCTTGCCATTGCACCACAGAGGGCAGGGCAGGGCAGTTCAGCTGGGTTCCCAGTGCTCTGTGTGGCTGGCAATTACCCAGGGGTGAGGGCAAGGCAGCAGGGTGCAGCAGCAGGACTTTCAGGTCAGCTCACCCCCAACCCTCAGAGGCAGCTAAGTGGAGCTTTGGGAAGCCCAGAAATAAACACTATCTGACCTGTGCCACCCCAAAAGCCACGACTGTGGTATCTTGAAAAAGCGACCGTTCTAAAGAGGTGAGTTTCTTGCTCTGGGCCACAATCCTGGCAAAAAGCAACCTTGCCCGCGGCAACGACGAGTGGCCAGCGAGGTCCCTGGTTTCAGACAGGTTGGTTTCTTCCAAGCCAGTTTCCCAGTTCTTGACTTCTTCCCAGGGTGGGGACTGAGGAGCCTCGGGTCCAGGGGGGCCAAATAAGAACATAGGAAGAGCCTGTGGGGTCAGAGCAGTGGCCCATCTAGTCCAGCTTCCTGTTCTCACAGCGGCCAGCCAGATCATAGAATTGTAGAATGATAGAGTTGGAAGGCACCCCAAGGGTCATCTAGACCCACCACCAGCAATGCAGGAAACCAGCAAGGAGGACCCAAGCACAAGAGCCCTCTCCCGTCCTGTGGCGTCCAGCAACTGGCATTGAGAAGCACTGCTGCTCCGACTGTGGAGGCTGAGCAGAGCCACCATGTGACCCTCAAGGCCTCTCTAGAGCAGGGGTCAGCAACCTTTTTCAGTCGTGGGCAGGTCCATTGTCCCTCAGATCATGTGGTGGGCTGGACTATATTTTGAAAAACGGCCTTGGTCCAGTATACCTGAAGGAGCGTCTCCACCCCCATCGTTCTGCCGGGACACTGAGGTCTAGTGCCGAAGGCCTTCTGGCGGTTCACTCACTGCAAGAAGCCAAGTTACAGGGAACCAGGCAGAGGGCCTTCTCCGTGGTGGCGCCCGCCCTGTGGAACGTCCTCCCATCAGATGTCAAAGCGATAAACAACTACCAGACTTTTAGAAGACATCTGAAGGCAGCCCTGTTTAGGGAAGCTTTTAATGTTTAATAGGTTATTGTATTTTAATAGTCTGTTGGAAGCCGCCCAGAGTGGCTGGGGAAACCCAGGCAGATTGGAGGGGTACAAATGAAAGAAAGAAAAAAAGAAAGAAAGAAAGAAAGAAAGAAAGAAAGAAAGAAAGAAAGAAAGAAAGAAAGAAAGAATTCCTATGCCCCACAAATAACCCAGAGATGCGTTTTAAATAAAAGCACACATTCTACTCATGTAAAAACACGCTGATTCCCAGACCGTCCATGGGCCAGACTGAGAAGGCTATTGGGCTGTATCCGGCCCCCGAGCCTTAAGTTGCTTACCCCTTTGCTAGATGGTCCCTGGGACTCCCCAGGCCCTTGAGAGTGTGGAAAGAGCCCTTGAACTCTGATGCTGCCTCTTGCTTGGTGGAGGGGGCAGAGACGTCTGCCTGTGGCACAACAAGGTACATACACCCACGGTAAGGGCCGCTTATGTTCCTCCGACCACGTTTGTGTGTGTCCATCACCCCCGCTCTGCAGCTTCTGGAAGGTTGTCCATGACGAGTTGTGGCCCTTGAGATGAAAGGGCTTCCTCATCTCTGCCTTCTTCTAAGGCCTCCCAATTCTCAGAGCGCAGGGCCAGCCCAAGACATTTTGGCACCTGAGGTGACCCATAAAAGGCAACCCTCCTCCCCACCAGGAAAGAAGGGGTGAGTGAAGATCTACACCAGGAACAAGGGGGAGGTTGTAGTTTGACATGGGCATCTGCTGCCTCTGTGGATTCTGCCGCCTGAGGCAGTGACCTCACCTTGCCTCATGGGTGGGCCGGCCCTGCCAGAGCGCCCTATGAAGAGAGGCTGGCTGTTAAACCCCTCTGGGAACTGTAGTTTTGTGAGAGGAACGGGGCTCTCAGCACCCACAACAAACTGCAGCTCCCAGCATTCTTTGGGGGCAGCCATGACTGTCTAAAGTGGTGTCTTGGCACTTTCAATACAGGGCATGAGCCTGACCTAAGTGGACTCCACCTGCCATTGGCTCTGATGCCCCCAAAGGAGCTCCAGCTCATAGCTGTCAACTTTTCCCTTTTCTTGCGAGGAATCCTATTCAGAATAAGGGAATTTCCCTTTAAAAAGGGGAAAGTTGACAGCTATGCTCCAGCTACCCTGATGCTCCTTTACTCATTGTTTGCAAATAGCTGCTTGGCTCCATCTCCTGATTCCATCCAGCCTTTTCTGTGACAAGGGGGTAGATGCCAGGGTCAGCTTCTCCACCCTTTTCAGCCCCCCACTGCTTAGCAAAGTCCTCTCCCTCCCTCCCTCCCTCCCTCCCTCCAGTAATCTCCCTTGGGACCCACCTGAACTAATTCCTTATCCGCTATGGTGCATTTCCCAGCTCTTCAAATAAATTTCCACGGTTCTCCATCTCCCTTAGTTGAACCGTGTTATGCATATTTAGCGCCTTTAATCTCTTGCTCACAAAACCAGTTCTTTTAACACCCCTTCGGTTAATTTGGTTGCTCCTTTAAAAAAAAATCCCTTTAATTTTAATATATATTGCCTCCCATTAACATAAGATATGTAAGCTCTGCCCTCAAACCCCTATTTTCCAAGGAACCAGAAAATGGCTTTGCATGCATGACATAGATTTATCTCCCTGCTTGCTTAATATAGTGGCACACATATACCAGAGGTTTCCTGGAATAAGTATTTTACCCCCGAGGGTGGAATCCTTGTGCAAAATCCTCCTTTTAGCTGGGCACAACTTACTGGATTCCATTTTACACGTTTGCGTGTTCAGACCCAAAAACCTCCCCCCTAAATAAATTTACACTTGACTCAAATTTTTGGTTTGGTTTTTGGCAGAATTTAGGCCACAACTTTACAGAAAGTGACTGGTTGCATAGGCTCTGGTCTGACTAGCTCCCTGCCATGCAGGTAGCGCTGACCCAGGGCACCAGTATAGGTCAGCCAAGGGTGAACACCTGGATAAGCGGAAAGCCGGACACGGGCTAACTCTGCCACCCAAATGTCCCCCTGGACTCAGGCACGGGCACAACCCCCTCACAGGGGTTGACCAAACCATTGCGTCCCTGGATTCCTTTAACGGAATACCCTTCACATAGGGATGGCAAGAGCGGTCTCCCATCCCTATCACCTGAACCAGAGCCTATCCGCAACCTTACAACTTGTGACGATTTGCTGTGTGGCAGGCGAAACCCAAATGGCAACAGCCAATCAGCCAAGTGGGGAAATTCCTGCCATGCCCCTGTCCCAACGACACACGACGGCATAGCAAGGTCAAGAGCAACAAGCCCTAAAAGTAGAGAGAGGTGGGCGGGTGTTCCGATGCACGCGCCGAAAGAGGAAGCTCTGGGTCACGTGCATGGGCATAAATAGGTCCCTCGAACCGTTTAGACTGCATCCCATTGGCCAGATTGTACCCAGCTTCGAGGGACCTACCAATCGGGTGTTGTGGCTTACCAGTTTTACCCACCCACAGCACAGGGTGTTGGTTGACCAGGTCTCAACCCCAATACGTTGCCTCTTTAAGGGAGGGCCTGATCTCTCCTGTGTTAGCTTTTTGGGCCCCCTAGTCCAGCACCCTCTTCTAAGCACAAGACCCCTCTTCCCTTCCATGGTTTCCAGCTAGGAGCCCCAATGGCCTTTAGCTCCATGGATTTGTCTCATCCTTTTTTAAAGCCATCCAAGTTGGTGGCCATCGCTGCCTCCAGTGGAAGGGAGTTCCATAGTCTAACTGTGCACCGCTTGAAGTGAATGTTATTTTAAACATTTGCATTTCTCTTTCATATAGCATGACTCCTGAAGTTATCCCAGACTGCCATCCCACCATCCCTTATGACCTCTACCACGCCTGCATGGCTCCAGTATCAGTAAGTATTTCCCAAGTCGTCTCCTGCTCATGGAGCTCACAGACAATTTTTCAAGAAGATGAAGTCACGCTGGAGACATCACTGTGAGCAGGGAAGAGGAGAGGTGTTGCTAACTTGCCTGCGAAGTTTAATTGCATTTGCAAGTGGCATTTGTGAAACTAAACTGAAATGTTATGTCAACTAATTTCTGTAGCATTGGTGTATCATGTTTCACGTTTATGTAAAAGGTCTTCCATTTTTTATATTTCACAGAGCTGAAGCATAATGGTGGATACTTATGCTTATTTTTTTAAAAAAATGTTAGGGGTATATGGCAGTACGAAATATAACAAGATGCTAAAATAATCTAATGAAGCAGAGCTTTAGAAGTACCATACCCAACTACCAAAGCCGATGCAAACAGTTTGTCTCTGCAAAGCGAGTAACTGAAGTTGCTTCATGTACAATGGAGAAAAGGGATTTCCAGAGTGTAGGAGAAACAGTGGAAAATGTCTGTTTTCAAGTCTGCACTCTAATGTATTTCGTAGTCAAGTAAAAGTAAAAAGAAATCAACATCTCAGGGCCGTCTCATGAGGGCCCTGCTATAAACCCATAAGCCCTTGGCTCCTGGAGCTGCCACATTTTATATTTATCAAGATGGAATAGAGCTGTGCAAACAACAGTCTTTGTTGCTCTCATTGAATCCACACCACTTCCTCTCTTGCAGCTGGTCGTCTTGCTGATTCTCTCTCTGCTGGTGAAGCGAAAGAAACTCTATAAAAATTGTTGGGATGGAGCCCCTGGACTGCTAAGGTACCCTCCACGGCCCAGATGCAGCCTAGGGATGGAGGACATGGTCTTTTGCTGTCTCTGAGCTAAGATTGACAATTGTCATTCATCAGGTTGTGAGTTCTTAAGGTGGCAAATTGGGCAGTGTGTGATGGTGGTAGGACCATCAAAGGCAGAGGCAGATCCAAGAGGTCCTTCCCGTTGGCTGGCATGTGTGTAGGCTGCATGAGCTTTGCCCTACATAGTTCTTTGCTGCCCCCCATGACTAGTAGAAGGTGAACAAATTATGCAGAAATAAGCAGATTTATTTGGGTCGGGCTAATGAGCACAATGTAATGTATGCAGGTTGTGGTAGGCTTGCTTATACATTTCTATGCCACCTTTCCTCAAAGGAGCTCAATACGGCACATATGAAACACCCCCCCCATCCCGTTTAATCTGATAACAACAAGCCTGCAAGGTAGATCAGACTCAGGGGCAGTGACTGGCCCCCAGAGTCACACCCAGGGAGCTTCATGGCTGGGTGGGGTATTTGAACCCAGGTCTCTCCCAGGTCCTAGTCCTCACTTAATCTCCACAACAACCCTGTGTGGTAGGTCCTGCTGAGAGGCAGGATCTGGCCCCCCAGGTCACACCCAGTGAGTTTCATGCTGGAGTAGAGATTTGAACCTTGGTCTCTCCCAGGTCTTAGTCCAACATTCTAGCCACTACGCAACTAGTAAAATGGATGTGTATACACCTGGGTAGGGAGGCCACTTCAAGCAGAGGGCCACATTCTCTTGTGGAGAGCCTTCCAGGGGCCACATACTAGAGAAGCAAGAGGCATTGCCAGGGGAAGAGCAGGCTCTGTGAGGGATGTGGCAACAGGGACCATGGCGTGGGCACACTTCCCAGGATTGCAGTGTTGCACCTCTCTGTGCCCTTTGGTAGGAGGGGCGGCCCACAGGTCAGGGGCAGAGGATCTGCCTTGCATGCAAAAGGTCCCTGTCTCAACTGCGGTCATCTCTGGAAAAGAGCCCGGTCACAGGTGACACATAAGGGCCCTCCATTGCTCTAGACGCTGGACAGTCACTGCCAGTCAGAGCAGGAATACTGCAAAAGCTGGGTCAATCACCTAAGCGGCTATTGGGCAGTTTCCTAGGCCACCTGAGTTCAGCCATTCACATCTGTATATAGCAAGTTGAGCATGAAACGCTCAGATGTATTTGGCTCCTGCTACCTGGGTGCATTTTTTGGATACATCCACGCACAAAGTCATTTGTGCAGATTCTTGTCCATGCACAGCATGAATGCATTGAGCACACCCCATCGTTCCAAAAGCTAAACGCTGAAATGGTGTGGGTGTCTCCACTCTGGGCCTGCGGTGTGTCTGCAAGTCTGCAGAGTTTGTGGGGAGGGCAGCCCTTCTGCAAAGATGTTCCGCTGGTGCAACTGGGTCCTTTTTTTTAATCATTCTCTTCTTTGTTCCTCCTTAAGCCCTGTGCATTTCTTGGAAGAGGAAGGTCACAAGGGGCTCTCTGTGGCAGTTTTTGGCATCCTCTTCTCCTCCTTATGCATCCTGGTTCTGGATAGCGACCCTCTGCCCTTCATCTCCGGCTCCTCGACACACAATCGAGGTAACACTGAGGGTTCTTATTATTATTATTTATATCCTCCTTTTCGCTAGACCAGGACTCGAGGCAGCTTACATACCGTATTTTTTGCTCTATAAGACTCACTTTTTCCCTCCTAAAAAGTAAGAGGAAATGTGTGTGCGTCTTATGGAGCGAATGCAGGCTGCGCAGCTATCCCAGAAGCCAGAACAGCAAGAGGGATTGCTGCTTTCGCTGCGCAGCGATCACTCTTGCTGTTCTGGCTTCTGGGATTCAGAATATTTTTTTCTTGTTTTTCTCCTCCAAAAACTAGGTGCGTCTTATGGTCTGGTGCGTCTTATGGTGCGAAAAATACGGTAAATCAAAACAACCCAGGTAAAATACAGAAAGCTAAAAACTTACACAAGAGAATCATTTAAAGGTAGTTAAACTCTGATAGAATTAAAGTGAATAAAGCCAAATCTATTAAAAAGCAGATAATAAAATTGGCACATCACTATAAAAAGCCCATTCCTTTATAAAACAATTGATTCCCCAAAGTATATCAGAACAGAGCCGTCTTCACCTGCCAATGGAAGGACCACAAGGAGGGAGCCAGTCCAGCTTCTCCAGGAAGGGACTTCCAAAGTTGTCTGGGAGCAGCCACCAAGAAGACCCTGCCCCATGTCATCAGCAAGCATGCCTGTGAGGGTGGCAGGACCAAGAGAAGCCCCCCACACACACACACCTCAGAGGCCAGGCAGGTTTATATGGGAGAATACAGTCTTTCACAGAGCCTGGGGCTAAGCTGTATAGGACTTTATAGCCCTGTATAGTCATAACCAGGTTGCCTCCACGGGCACAGGAGAGACCCCTTTCTTCAATGGCCTACTACGCCATACTTTTCAATTTTGTGTATTGTTCACCACTCTGGAGACATTCAGGGCTCCAAAAGCTGCATTGTGTCTGCAAGATTTATACATTGAGAATGTGGAGAATGTGAAGACCCCTGCTGTATTGGAGCCAAGATCCAGCATTCAGCTTCTTGCAGTGGCCAAACAGTTGGCTCCAGGCAGAAAAGGCCCAAAACTGAGAGAAATGCAACTTTTGAAGTATGTTATATATTGTTTCAGGAAGTGCAAATTAGGCAGAATCACCTTTAAATTCAGTGACCTAAAGGTGGTTCTGCCTAATTTGCACTTCCTGAAAAAAATATATAACATACTTCAAAAGTTGCATTTCTCTCAACTTTGCAATTCAAATGCATATGCTAGAGTAAAGTGTACATAAAATGTATATATCTGTTAAAATAGCATACAAAAATGTATTATGTATGGGGAAATGAGCCCCAAATTCATTCATTCATTCATTAGGTTTCTATACTGCCCTTCATCATAAAATCTCAATTGTGCATATTAGGGGAAATGACCAGTTGAGATGGTCAGGTGAAAAAGTGCAAGTAGATAAATAGGTACCACTCCAGCGGGAAGGTAAACGGCGTTTCCGTGCGCTGCTCTGGTTCGCCAGAAGCGGCTTAGTAATGCTGGCCACATGACCCGGAAGCTGTACGCCGGCTCCCTCAGCCAGTAAAGCGAGATGAGCGCCATAACCCCAGAGCCGTCCGCGACTGGACCTAACGGTCAGGGGTCTCTTTACCTTTTAAACTAGAAGCCACACTGCCTTGGCAGCTTAAGCACCAGCACCTGTCTTTCTTCCAAGGGAATAGCTTCCAAGTTCTTTTGCATGGGGGAAACTGATGCAGCATCTTCAAGGGACGTTTGTGGGAGCCCCATCACTGACTCCACCCTGCATGCTCTCGGCATGGCCTGCCTTGCTGAATTGCCTCTGTTTGTTGTCCGACGGAGGCTCTTAACCTCTGCCCTTCTCTCCCCCTTGATCTCCCTCTCCAGAGTACTGGAAAATCATGGCTTTGCTCTATTACCCTGCCTTCTACTACCCCTTAATTGCATGTGCTACGGTCAGGCACAGAGCTGGGTACTTCTTGGGCTGCCTGCTGTCCTGGTGCCATTGCGTGGTCCATCTCTGGCAGAAGGTGGAATGCCCTCAGTCGCCCAAGGTAAAGACAACCGGGGAGGCTGGAAGGCCCTGAGGTTTGGTTGGCACGGGCCAGTTCTAAATGGCTGCAAGGAGGAAGCCCGTTCCTGGAGAGACTGGCTGCTGCTTTGCAGGAGGGGTGGGCAAGAGCACCTATCCATGTTCTGAGCAATATATGATGCCCATAACGGCACCATAGCTGTGTGTGCCTGGCCCATCTTTGCAGACCTCAAGACCCAACTGTTGGCAAAGAAAGGGCTTGCTGGGAATCAGGAGCCAGGAGGTCGGTGGGGCAAGGAGCCTCTTCAAGGGCTTTCAGCTCAGGATCTACTGATAGGGCGTGAAAGCAGAGGGCCCACCCGCAGGTGGTACCAGAGGCAATGACAAGCAATCAGCAAATTCTAGTATTGTCCCTACCCTCCTCTTCCTCACTGCTGGGTTCTGCAAGGGTTGTAGGAACTTGCTGGAGTTATCCAGCAGGGGGAGAGTTGTCGCTTGTAATGTGATTTATGAGTTGAACACAGGTTTGTCTTTCTTGCAGCCCTTCTCTTTGTCTCTGCTCAGATTTATAGGTACTATTCCCTGCTTTCTTATCTCCCCATCATCCTGTGCCTTGTGGTTCTGAGCCTTTGGTATCCTGCACAGCTTGTCAAGAGCTTCAGAGAGCAGAAGAGGAAGAAAGTGACGGTGGAGGTAAGGCATGGCAACATCACCGGGTCAAACTAGAGGAAGATACATCTCCAGGTGCTGGTGTAGACTGAGTGGAGCAGGGATGGGGAACCTCATCTCCTCCAGATGCTTAATTATAAGAGTACTTGTATACCAATACATAACACACACATGGTTTACACAACAATGAAAACACAAAAGCCGTACACAGTTAAAAACATTCAAAAGGCTAGAAACAGACCACTATTAACCAGGGTGGAAAGATGCATTCTTAATTGCTTGCCCATCGGAATAGAAAAGTTTCCAGTAGGTGTTTCATAGTGGGCACAGAAAGCATCTGCTGAATCTCCAGTGGCGGAGAGTTCCACAGGGCTAGGCCAATGACACTAAAGGCTCAGTTGCTTGTTGTTGTCAAGTTAGCTTCACCGACTCGGGTGAACCACATTCCTGCAGGAGATCTCAGTGGTATAGAAGGGTTCAGGCCATAGCTGTCAACCTTCCCTTTTTTGGTGGGAAATTCCCTTATTCCAGCACCGTTTCCCACTGCTATCCCGGATTGTTAGATATCCCGTAGACTGTCCCCGGACAGGTGAGGCTGCTGATCCCTTATTTTCGAGGCCGCTGATCCCTTATTTTCGAGGCCGCTGATCCCTTATTTTCAAATCTGAAAGTTGACAGCTATGGTTCAGGCAAACCCTGGACCTAAGTTGTTTGGGGCTTTTATAAATTAACGCAAGGACCTTACACTTGTCTCAGTAGTGGATGGGCAGCTAGTGCAACTATCAGCAATCTGGTCACAACATTTTGCACCAGCTGGAGCATCTGAACCAGGACCAAGGGCAGTTCCACACAGGGTGCATTGTGGTAGTTCAGCCTCAAGGCTTACATGTGAACTACAATTCTGGGACTCCAACCCCCATTGGTTTTCTAGCATGTCCAAGGTTCAGGGGTGATGGGAGTTGTGGTCCAACAAATCCCTGGAGGGCCACAGGCTCAGCCTCTTCAGCCCTGGAACAGAAAGGACCTTAGCACAAGAAAACAGACATGCTGCAAAGCAAAAGGCTCACTTTATTCCTGGGACGTGGGGAGTGTGCATGGCTTTGTCACAAGGCCAGCGGTGGACACAGCCCATCTTCCCTAACCATTGGCCATGCTGGCTTGGGCTGAAGGGAGCTGAGAGTCAGAAGGACAGAATAATTCTCAGGTAAGGAAGTGTTGGGAACATCAGCAGGAACCCTCTGTTTCAACTTTTGAATTCCTGATGGAAGCAGGCAGTGAAGAATACATTTCCCACAACTGTTAGTTGGTTACTGATTTTAACTTTTTCATGCGGTTTTCATTGTATGGCTTTACATGCTCTTGTTGTAAACTGCTCTGATTGTTCTTATGAATAGAGGTAAAGGGACCCCTGACCATTAGGTCCAGTCGTGGCCGACTCTGGGGTTGCAGCGCCCATCTCGCTTTACTGGCTGAGGGAGCCAGCGTACAGCTTCCGGGTCATGTGGCCAGTATGACTAAGCTGCTTCTGGCGAACCAGAACAGCGCACGGAAACGCCGTTTACCTTCCCGCCGGAGCGGTACCTATTTATCTACTTGCACTTTGACGTGCTTTTGAACTGCTAGGTTGGCAGGAGCAGGGACCGAGCAACGGGAGCTCACCCCGTCCCGGGGATTCAAACCGCCGACCTTCTGATTGGCAAGTCCTAGGCTCTGTGGTTTAACCCACAGCGCCACCCGCGTCCCATTCTTATGAATAGTTGCATATAAATATAGCAACTTGTGAGGGGGAAAAATACAACAGGTCTTGCCCTTGTTGAATTGGGGTTGAGTGGAATACAGGCAGGAATTCTGAGATGGTGTGGCACTAAGGTATTTCATCAGAGCACGTGGACCTGTCTAACATTTCCGACTCCCAACTGTTTCCATTAAGAAACAGGTGCAAATTATGCAAGGCATTGTCAATATGTGATGCATATTTTTGGAGTGAGCACAAATTGCAGATGCCGTACAGAAACAGAAAATGGAACCTGACCCACTTGGCAGTTCCTGAAATGTCAAGGTGACATGCATGCCTGCGCGCATTTAAAAATAACAAGTGTTTCATTTTCACACACCTTTCCGCTCCATGAAGTTCTGGCGGTGCAGAGTTTCTTTTGGTGGGGAGGAATGAGCTGTGCTCTTGTAATTACTTGATAGGCAATAGATTAAGCTGACACAACAAAATGGAGGAATTGTCTGGCCTGGGAGCAAACAGCTTTCTAAGTTCCTAGCTCAGGAGTGGGGAAAACCTTGTGGCCATCCAGATGCTGTCAGGGACTATGAAAAAGCTGTTGTCTTGCAACAGTGTGAAGCTAATGCAGTTCTCGGCTGCATTAACAGAAGTCTCACGTTCAGTCAAGGGAAGTTCTTGTTTTTATCATGTATTTTTATGCTGTGAACGGCTCTGAGATCTATAGATGAAGGGCAATATACAAATCTAATTTAATAATAATAGTTACAGGTAGGTAGTGTGTTGGTCTGCCATAGTCGAAACGAAATTTAAAAATTCCTTCCAGTAGCACCTTAGAGACCAACTAAGTTTGTTATTGGTATGAGCCTTCGTGTGCATGCCAATAACAAACTTAGTTGGTCTCTAAGGTGCTGCTGGAAGGAATTTTTTAATTTAATAATAATAATAAAGGTAAAGGGACCCCTGACCGTTGGGTCCAGTCGCGGACAACACTGGGGTTGTGGCGCTCATCTCGCTTTACTGGCCGAGGGAGCCGGCGTTTGTCCGCAGACAGCTTCTGGGTCATGGTGGCCAGCATAACAAAGCCGCTTCTGGCAAACCAGAGCAGCGCAAGGAAACACTGTTTAGCTTCCCGCCGGAGCAGTACCTATTTATCTACTTGCACTTGACGTGCTTTCAAACTGCTAGGTTGGCAGGAGCAGGGACCGAGCAACGGTCGCGGGGATTCGAACCACCGACCTTCTGATCGGCAAGCCCAAGAGGCTCTGTGGTTTAGACCACAGCGCCACCCATGTCTGAATAATAATAATAGTCCCATTCTATTCTGCCTTGGTCAGACCACATCTGGCATCCTGTGAGAGACGTCCTAGAGAGCCAGTGTGGTGTAGTGGTTAAGAGCGGTGGACTCGTAATCTGGGGCACTGGGTTCTCATCTCTGCTCCTCCACCTGCAGCTGCTGGGTGACCTTGGGCCAGTCACACTTCTTTGAAGTCTCTCAGCCCCACTCACCTCACAGAGTGTTTGTTGTGGGGGAGGAAGGGAAAGGAGATTGTTAGCCGCTTTGAGACTCCTTCAGGTAGTGATAAAGCGGGATATCAAATCCAAACTACTACTGTGTCCAGTTCTGACCACCATCATTTAAAAAGGATATTGACATGCTGGAATGTGTGCAGAGGACGGCAACCAAGATGACCAAGCCTAATGAGGAACAATAGAGGGAGTTGGGGATGTTCGGCCTGGAAAAGAGGAGACTCAGAGGAGATAGGAGAGGCATCTTCAAATATCTCAAAGGAGGATGGAGCAAGCTGGTTTTCTGCTGCTCTGGAGGGCAGAACTCAAACCAGTGGATTCAAAATTGCAAGGAAGGGGATTCCGACTAAAGCTTAGGAAGAACTTCCTGGCAATAAGAGCTGTTTGACAATGGACCATATTCACTCAGTCCTCCGAAGGCAGTGGACTCTCCTTCCTTGGAGGTTTTTAAGCAGAGATTGGATGACCATCTGTCAGGGATGCTTTCGCTGTGGTGATAATAATAATAATAATAATAATAATAATAATAATAATAATAATAATAATAATTTATTTATTATTTATACCCGCCCATCGGGCTGAGTTTCCCCAGCCACTCTGGGCGGCTCCCAATCAAGTGTTAAAAACAGTACAGCATTAAATATTAAAAACTTCCCTGAACAGGGCTGCCTTCAGATGTATTTTAAAGATAGGATAGCTGCTTATTTCCTTCGCATCTGAAGGGAGGGTGTTCCACAGGGTGGGTGCCACTACCAAGAAGGCCCTCTGCCTGGTTCCCTGTAACCTCGCTTCTCGCAATGAGGGCACCGCCAGAAGGCCCTCGGCGCTGGATCTCAGTGTACGGGCAGAACGATGGGGGTGGAGACACTCCTTCAGGTATACAGTGATTCCTCAATGAGCCTTGGGGTCCCTTCTGATTCTACAATCCTGTGATTCCCTTCCCAAGGCCAACTCTAATTGAGGTGCCCTCAGTTTACAGGGTGTGTGGGAAAGACAATTTGGCTCTTTTGGGGGGGGGACAATAATCTGCTTTTTTTTCTTTGCTGAAATCTAAACCACTTAGCTCAAGAAGATTTGAGTTTCTGAATGTTTCCTATTCAGAGCCTTACAGTGGAAGGAGGAGAGTGCGTGTTTGGCAACAGAACCATAATCCAAACGGTTGGCACAGGGTTTTTATTTTAAGAAAGAAAGCTCTATTTAAAAATAAAGAAATAATCGATAGAAGCCCAAATCTGCACTCGGATTTTAGGGTTTAGCCCAATCCACAACTCTGGGATAAGGAGTCGGAACAGAACGTTCCTTCTTATTCCACTTCTGATTTTTGTGTAGATCTCCAGCTGGGATCCTGCAACAACCTTGTGTAGTGACAGACCCACTCCTCTCCCCACGATAATTAGCAGCTCCGCAACTGCAATCGCAAAGGCTGGCGAGGAATATGGGAATTATGCAAGGCATTTTTAAATAGGTTGCAGAAGTCGGGTGCTTCTTTAAAAATATAAGAAGTGTGCTGAGGATGTTGCGGAAACTGTCTGAAGGTGCTGGGTCTTTTCTGGGTTGGCGCAAGCAAGAGCATACCCTGACTGTCAGTGGCAAAGAGAGAGGTCACCAACAGAGCTTCACTCAAAGTAGATCTAATATAAATGCAATAAATAAATATAGCATGGGTGTCTTTGCTGCATAGCACAGCCTGCATGTTGGTGGGTAGCCTTTCACAATATGGTTTTGCTTCCTGCGGGTAGATGCTGGAACAATCAGCTATGCGCCTCTTCCTGAATCACTGCTTTGCCAACCCACCGTGGTGCCAGTCCTTGCCCACTGCCTGTAGCGTCAGATAGTGACTTGAATGTGTGAATGAGACATCGCAGATTAATCAGCGCAGATGGTAGCATTTCTGGAGGGGCTCAGAATTCAGAGAATGTGGTTTGCATGCAGAAGATCACCGGTTCGATCTCCAGTATCTCCATGCAGGGCCAGGAAAGAATCATGTGCTAGTTAGTGGAGAGTCTCATTGGAGAGACAGTGTGGTATAGTGGTTAGAGTGTTAGACTAGGACCTGGAAGAGGCCAGGGTTCAAATCACCCACTCGGTGCCAGTCACTGCCTCTCAGCCTAACTTGCCTTGCAGTTTTTATGCGGATTGAGAGAGCCTTGTATGCTACATTGAGCTCATTGGGCGGCAGAGTGGGTTATAAATGCAATAAATTATAATTATACTAATTCTAAACAAGCAAATGTTTTTTTCCAGTGGTGGCTCCTCAGTTGGGAACCCAAGGAGGTTCATCTGGCACCATCATTGCATATCTTTAGGTGCCAGACAAAAACATTCCCTTTTAATCAGACCTTCGGCTTTTAAGTGTCTTATCACCTGTTTGCATGGGGCAGTATTTTAGTGTAGGGTTTTTTAAAAAAAATAATTAAAATGAATTGTTAATAATAATAATAATAATAATAATAATAATAATAATAATAATAATTTATTATTTATACCCCGCCCTTCTGGCTGGGTTTCCCCAGCCACTCTGGGCGGCTTCCAACAAAATATTAAAATACAATAGTCCGTCAAACATTAAAAGCTTCCCTAGACAGGGCTGCCTTCAGATGTCTTCTAAAAGTCTGGTAGTTGTTTATCTCTTTGACATCTGGTGGGAGGGCTTTCCACAGGGCGGGTGCCACTACCGAGAAGGCCCTCTGCCTGGTTCCCTGTAACTTGGCTGCTCGCAGTGAGGGAACCGCCAGAAGGCCCTCGGCGCTGGACCTCAGTGTCCGGGTAGAACGATGGGGGTGGAGATGCGCCTTTTAGATCCCCCAGCCTTGCCTCCATGCTGGTTTTAATGATTCCCTGAAAAATGGGATGAAGCAGAGCTCTGGCTGAGCACACCAGGATGAAAATGGACTGAGCTTTTGGGTATGCTTCCTCCTGTTTTCTTTCATAGCAGCATCACTGGCTTGTTTTGCCCTTTTGAAAAGATGCAGCTCCTGCCATATTATTCCCAATCAAAGCACATTTGCCACGTTGCAGTTGAAGGGCAAGACTCCCTAAAACATTTCCTCTACAGCACTAGAGACATCTGGCCAGGCAGCCCATGAATCCTCCTGTACAATTGGTGGTCTTCTCCTTTAATTCAAAGAGCCTTTTTACTGAACCACATTCCCTGGAGACCATATTTTCTGGTCCTTCCGGTCCTCAAGGGAATAATTGGAGAATCCTGTGTGGTCTTTGCCCCAGCCCCCTTTGCTTTTTAATTTATTCTTCATCTCGTCCTCCTTCCTTGCCCTGATTTCCCAGGTGGTGCCTGCCATCAAATATCTCTTGGATGAATTGCTTGCATTTTCTCTCTGGCCCCAGACGGCCAGCAGCATCTCAAGATGGGGCTTGTCACATTAGTACTCCATGGCTCAAGCTCAGACTCAGACTGGCTCCTGGGTTGCAGTAGCCCTTGGCAAAGTGTTTTCCTGATGGAGCAAATGGCCACTTTGTTTTTCCACAATTCCCACAATGCAGTGCTGGCCCTGGGGCATTGCGGGGGCTTAAAGGGTTGCTTGCTCCTGCAGCCACTGGGTGTGCCCACAGCCAGAAGCCCAGGGCAGAGAAACCTGGATGCCCCCACAGCTGTCGAAGGGTGCCAGTTTCCTATACCAGGCCTGCTATAAACCTAAGCAGTATTTGAGCCGATGATGGCCAAGTACCTAACAAGAATGTGCAGCAGGGGTAATTATTGGAGCTGTCAGTTCATTCATTTTCCAACTAATTAACTATTCATTTTGCAAATTGCAAAACTGCACATGTTTGTCATGTTCATAATTAATGGGCTTTTACAGGTGTGCACCTGATATTCTTTTAATGTGCAAAGCGGACTCTTACATTTTTGCAACAGCCCCTTTAGCTATGTGAAAATTGAATCGAACCGATGGATTGATTGAGACCTTTGTACCTTTTCAACTGGGGCATTTTGGGGCGGAAGTAGGGTGTGTCCAAGGCCCAGTTACTCAACAATGTCTTAAAAGCCAAATCAGAGTGAGGGCAATGCTTTCTGCCATTACTCTGAATGGGCAAACATTTTCACAGCCCTGCGGAACAACTGCCCAACTGGAGATGTGTTTTGCAGCCCCTGCTTTGGTGTGGTCTGGGTTTCAAGACCACCCTGCCTGGCTGGCGAGCTGAATATGGCTTAGGAAATGGCAATTGTGCCAGCCTAGGTCTTCTGTGCTAAGCTGAGCTCCAGATCCCTTGCCCCTTCCCCTAAACACACACAAAAAAGGAAGAATACATAGTTTATGTGGTGGGCTGGGCATGCTGTGAAATGCAGATGTTTCTGCAAATGTTCCCAACCCCCTATCCTAAATTTTCTCTGGAACTTCCATACATATAAATTAGCAAATTTGTGCTATGAAGCTGTACCTCAAATCCTTTAAGTACGCAGCAAGGTTTCTACTTTACCCCTATATTTCAAATGCTGTCTGTTAAGAACTGTAGACCTGTAGATTTGGAAGGGACCCAAAAGGTCATCTAGGTCCCGGTGACACCCCCCCCCCCAAAAAAAAGCAGGAATCGCAGCTAAGAGAGCATGGCCTAATCTGGAGATGTGGTCACATTCACACAATACCTTTAAAACACTCTAGTACTACTAGAACAGTCATGGGTGCTGGGAACTCTAGCTCTGTTGGGTGAACACCCTTTATAAACTATAGTTCCCAGAATTCTTTGTGGGGGGGAGCTATGCCAATTGAAGTGGCATTAGAGGACTTTCAGTGGGGGGGTGGGGGGGCAGATGCGACCTTGCACCAAAAATTCATGTGGAATAATCAGTCTTTTGTGTCTGTTTTAAGCTGCCGGGGAGTGGCTATTATGAAGACTATCTGAAGAATATCTTGGCAAAAAGGACACCAAATAAAAGGTAAAACCTCTCTCTCTCTCTCTCTCTCTCTCTCTCTCACACACACACACACACACACACACACACACACACACACAGCCTGTCTTTCATTCAGCAAAACCGCATCCCAAAAAACTGGAGATGGATGGGAACTGAAATGGGGGTGGGTGGGCAAGTTGACCCCAGAATATCCCTGTATCTTGTTTCATCTTTTTTGTAAACCGCTTTTAGGGTTGTTTAAAAACAACAACAACAACAACACACCAAGCCATGAGTAAATTTTATGACATAAATAAAAATAAGAATAATGTGGCTCTCTATCTGGCCCAAGCCAGACTCCTTGCTGGCCCCAATCCACACCCTCTTCAAGTGTTTATTACCTCCCGGAGAGCTTGACCTATGATCACATGTCTGGGTTGGCTGGAAGGAGCCATGAGCATAGAAACCTCTGGCTTTTGCAGGCTGAACAGTAGTCTATTATACCAAGGCAACAGTAGCTCCACCCACTTTTTAAATAAATTAATCAATACAGTGGTACCTTGGGTTACAGACGCTTCAGGTTACAGACTCCGCTAACCCAGAAATAGTACCTCGGGTTAACAACTTTGCTTCAGGATGAGAACAGAAATCGCATGGCAGTGGCGCGGCAGCAGTGGGAGGCCCCATTAGCTAAAGTGATGCTTCAGGTTAAGAACAGTTTCAGGTTAAGAACAAACCTCCAGAATGAATAAAGTTCTTAACCTGAGGTACCACTTTATGAAGCAAGAAAGGCGAATTAAAGACAACACATTATTAGGTTAACAACAACAGACACACAACAAGCAGGTATGATAAAAATAGAAGGCTGAATATAATCTTAAACTTAGAGTAAAATAAAGCCCATTACTGTCATGGGTGGAATGGATCATATATTGTTGTATCAATCAAATCCATTGATAAGCAAATGGAGGGGGGGACGTTCTTTGTTCTTCCCTATTGGCATAAGTAGTAAAATCAAAGCAGACATCTGGAAATATATCCTTTTTACATTATCTGTTGGAACTGTGTGGTTTGTTGGTCACCTTTCCTACTAAATCAAGCTCCCAAACTTTGGAACTGCCACATCCACTTTTTGATAGGTTTGAGGAAAAATATTGGTTTGCTTATAGTTCATAGGTAGGTAGGTAGGTAGGTAGGTAGATACATACATACATACATACATACATACATACATACATACAGTGGTACCTTGGGTTACAGACGCTTCAGGTTACAGACTCTGCTAACCCAGAAATAGTACCTTGAGTTAAGAACTTTGCTTCAGGATGAGAACAGAAATCGCGCAGTGGTGGCGCGGAGGCAGCATGAGGCCCCATTAGCTAAAGTGGTACCTCAGGTTAAGAACAGTTTCAGGTTAAGAACGGTAGATAGACAGATGATAGATAGATAGATAGATAGATAGATAGATAGACAGACAGACAGATATACATAGATAGATGAGTAAAAAATATAGCTTGGAAGCTGGAGCTAACCCACTGTCCACTGCCTCTCTCATTTGCTAGCATTGCTAAAAAAGTAACATAAAATTCACCGGAGCCCCAAAGTGGAAAAAAGGGTTATTTGCTTCCAGTTATGTACTTCACATTCCCAAGAATGGCTTTGGATTCTAAGAATATGCCATGAGAGGTCGTGTCATGGCTGCCTTGTGCAAGAAAGAGAGAGAGAGAATGAGAGCGAGCAGGAAAAAGGGGTGCAGCCTGGGCGTGAAGTGGGAAAGCACAAAGTGTATTTTCCCAGACTATCTGCTAATTCCAACCTTGCTTTCTACTGGCTGGAGGCATGCAAGGTTGCTTACACCCAGCAAAAGTTGTCAATGAGGCATTGCGGCCCTCAGCCTGAAAAGGGTCCCCGGGCCCTGTCCTCGTGTCTTGGTGTGTTTGTATGTGTGCCTCTTCTTCTCTGCCTGAGCCAAACTTTCTTTCTGTCCCTCTAGCATCAGCAGAGCCAAGCCAAGCCTGCTGTCAAGGATCCGCTCCTATGTCTGCTCATTCCTCTACGCACCTCAGGAAGGTATTGCATGCACAGATCTTTCGAAAGGCTCCATTGTTGCTTCGGCTTGTTCATAGGTCCTCCACCTGCAAAAGAGGCTGCAGGTGCACAAAACAGGTGGAGAAATGCAGGCAAATGAAAGCCACCGTGGGTGCTTCTTCTTGAACTGGGTCCTGGCAACCAGGGATTATGAAGGCAACATGATTCCGTCAAGGGATGCTGCCAGTTTCACAATGATAGCTTCATAAAGCCAAATCAGAGTGAGAGTAGTGCTTTCTGCCCTTACTCTGAATGGACAAGCATTTTCATCCCATTTCACAGCCCTACGGAGCAATCAGGTGGAGGAAGGTGGTGCGGTGGGGGCGGTCCGCCCCGGGTGTCACCACTGAAGGGGTGAGAAAATGTCAGACAGCACTCCCCGCAGGACCTGCAGCGCGCCCAAGCCACGTGTCTCTCTTGGGAGTGGCTTGGGAGGCTCCGCGCTGCCCCAAACGGTCCAACTGCCGCCTCCCCCTCAGCTGTAGGGTGGCTGAGTGGGAGGAGGCAGGCAGACTCCTCGGAGGCCCCACGGAACGTCCTTCCCCGCTGGGAGCAATGACTATCATTCCTGGCAGACCACCCTTCTTAGCTAATGAGCAGAATTTGCCTTAGGAACCAGCAATTGTGCATGTGTTTTTGTGGCTGTTGGATTTCTTTGTGGGATCTTGGGACACATCTCTCGATTATATACTTCAGTTGTTTGGACCAAAGCCTGCTTCTTTCTTTCTTTCTTTCTTTCTTTCTTTCTTTCTTTCTTTCTTTCTTTCTTTCTTTCTTTCTTCTCTCTCTCTCTCTCTCTCTCTCTCTCTCACACACACACACACACTTGTGTTTTCACCCATTTCATTTCAGCTACTCTCCATCCATGGCCACAGACTGCATTTCTGCAATCCATTTATGTTTAACTCTCAACCCCTTTTACATTCCCTTCTTTGCACCATATAAACCTGACAACTTAAGTCTCCTGTTCCATGCAACCAGTGGAGCAGACTCTGACCCACCAATGCTTCTTTCGTTAATAACATCGGAAAATTTTATGGAACTCTTGGGTTCTACCCATGTGTGATTGTGATTTTTTGTGTGTGGAATTGCAGGCTTCCAAATCCCTCTGAAGCTGGTTCTCTCCCTTGCCACATCTGTGATTGCTGTCTATCAGGTAAGAACCTAAGAACCCACGGCCTATCCAGCCCAGGATTCTGTTCTCATGGGTGCCCACAAGCGGAATAGCGCTCTATTGCACATGTCTCCCAACAACTGGTACTCAGAGACATAAGAGCATCAGAAGAGCCTGCTGGGTCAGGCCAGTGGTCCATCTAGTCTAGCATCCTGTTCTCTCAGTGGCCAGCCAGATGAACCATCTCTTGGTTTACAGGTGGCCCTCCTCCTCCTGGCTGTCTTCGTCCCCAGCATCCAGATAGTAAGGTCTGGGATGACCAAGGAGCTGACTGCACTCTTCATCCAGTTTGGTTTAGTCCCCTCTGAAAATCCCGCTGGGATCCCTGGAGACAAAGAGTTAGCCACCCTCAAGCACTACATCTGGTCGCTAGAAGGTGAGTCTTTGGGGCCCTGGTCTTGTTGACAATGTCCCTTTCTGCCCCTGATAAGAGCAAACTCTGGAAGTGGTCACAGAATCGTGGAATTGCAGAGTTGGAAGGGGTCCCATCTAATCCAACCTTCTGCAATGCAGGAATCACAACTGGAGCATCCCCGAGAAATGGCTCTGAAGAACTAAAGAAACACAAGGATATAAGAGTGCCCAGCCCTGGCTGCTCCCCCTGCCCACATTTTTATTTTTCAATTGTTTCCCACCCTGCCCCCCCCCCAAAATAACGAAACTGTAGGAACAAGAACTGGGTCACAAGCCCAGTTATGCAATAAGGTCTCCACATGAATACAATCTAGTCTTTTGTATTTATCTTGGAGCATATCTCTAAGCACATTAATGATCAATATATCCTCTCCAGAGCTGGTTGGCCCCCTAACTGAGAAGCTAAAAATAATGATAATAAATGTTGAGCCAGCATTTTAGTCATCGTCCCCATAATTCAATTGAAGTGACCTTTCCCCTTTCCCAAGTTTGCTGAGCTATCAAAATGTCAATTAACAGATACATAATGAATTCAGCTTAGTGCCAAGATCTTTTAAATCTCCCAGAATTCTCTGCACAGGATCTAGCAGAATGACAATGCCTGTCAGATTGCTTTTGTACTTTTTTCCAGAAGCAGTTTTTCTGGATAAAAAAATAAAATTAAAAATAAGAAGAGCCCTGTTGGATCCAACCCATTCTTGATATTTCTTTTCAAATCCCTGCAACGGGGTGAGCTCCCGTTGCTCTGTCCCAGCTTCTGCCAACCTAGCAGTTCGAAAGCACGCCAGTGCAAGTAGATAAATAGGTACCACTGCGATGGAAAGGTAAACGGTGTTTCCATGCACTTTGGCTTCCGTCACGGTGTTCCGTTGCACCAGAAGTGGTTTAATCCTGCTGGCCACATGACCCAGAAAGCTGTCTGTGGACAAATGCCGGCTCCTTCTGCCTGAAAGTGAGATGAGTGCCACACCCCATAGTCGCCTTTGACTGGACTTAACCATCCAGGGGTCCTTTACCTTTTACCTTTTACCTTTTTTATTTCAAGAGTAAGGCGCCATGCAACTATTACCTCCAAAACAATTTACATTGTTTACTTTCTTTCATAAAATTTATACACTGCTTATTTTTTAAAAAAAAACCATCAGAGTGGTTTACTTTAAAACAGACAAAATTTTAAATACGGTACTAAAACAGCTTAAAACTCACATCAACTTTCTAGCCACCTAGTCAGGCTTGTCTAAACTAGCATGGTTTTTTGTTGTTTAGTCATTTAGTTGTGTCCGACTCTTCGTGACCCCATGGACCAGAGCACGCCAGGCACTCTTGTCTTCCACTGCCTCCCGCAGTTTGGTCAAACTCATGTTCGTAGCTTCGAGAACACTGTCCAACCATCTCATCCTCTGTCAGCCCCTTCTCCTTGTGTCCTCCATCTTTCCCAATATCAGGGTCTTTTTCAGGGAGTCTTCTCTTCTCATGAGGTGGCCAAAGTATTGGAGCCTCAGCTTCAGGATCTGTCCTTCCAGTGAGCACTCAGGGCTGATTTCCTTCAGAATGGAGAGGTTTGATCTTCTTGCAGTCCATGGGACTCTCAAGAGTCTCCTCCAGCACCATAATTCAAAAGCACCAATTCTTCGGCGATCAGCCTTCTTTATGGTCCAGCTTTCACTTCCATACATCACTACTGGGAAAACCATAGCTTTAACTATACGGATCTTTGTTGGCAAGGTGATGTCTCTGCTTTTTAAGATGCTGTCTACGTTTGTCATTGCTTTTCTCCCAAGAAGCAGGCGTCTTTTAATTTCGGGGCTGCTGTCACCATCTGCAGTGATCATGGAGCCCAAGAAAGTAAAATCTCTCACTGCCTCCATTTCTTCCCCTTCTATTTGCCAGGAGGTGATGGGACCAGTGTCCATGATCTTCGTTTTTTTGATGTTGAGCTTCAAACCATATTTTGCGCTCTCCTCTTTCACCCTCATTAAAAGGTTCTTTAATTCCTCCTCACTTTCTGCCATCAAGGTTGTGTCATCTGCATATCTGAGGTTGTTGATATTTCTTCCAGCATGCTTTTAGCAAGCTCCAAAAAGAGTCCAGGGAAGGCACCTGCCTGAGATCAATAGGCAAGGAGTTCCAAACTGTCGGTGCTGCCACACTAAATGATCAAGTTCTTACCAATGTGCTGTGGGTCTTGTGTGGCACCTGCAGAAGGGCCAGTTCTGTCAAGTGAAGCAGCCAAGGGGACCCAGGAGGAGCAAGGCGATCTTGTAGGGAGTTATGGCCCAGACCCAAAGGTGGCAAAACTCTTTCAGCCCGAGGACCACCTTCCCTTGGGGACAACCTTCCATGCCAGTGATGGGCTGGGCCAGAGGCCAGAGTGGGTAGGGCTAGCAATTGGACTCTTGTGATAGGTTACATTCCATATAGGACCGCAATACCTCAGGGACTGCCTCTCCCCATATGGACCGACCCAGTCCCTGCAATCATCTTCTGAGGCCCTTCTTCATGTGCCTCCTCCACGAGAGGAATTTTACCCCTGAAAAAGAGGAGATTAGTCATCCATCAAACCAGTGCATACATTTGGGGGAAAGGGTACATAAAACTGAATATATCTTTTTTTAAAAAAAATCATATTTATTAGAGTTTTCAAAAGTAAAAAATCCAAAAAAGAAAGAAAAACAATAAAAAAGAAAAATAGAAAACATTTACATTTCAAACCTTAATTTCAATAACATCTTTCCAGGACTTCCCCACCCCTCCCCTTCCTGTATTCCATTTCTATTTGTTCAATTCAACAAGTTCCTATCCCCAATTTTTAACCTTATCATATTTAACCCATTATTCAATTTAGCTCATTTTAAATACCCTCTTTCATATTCCACAGTCTTTAAACATAAACCTCTTTTTTCTAAGGTCGACCCCTGTTCCCTTCCACGAATACCCCTTTTTTGTATTCACTTCAAAACAACACGTAAGAAAAAAAAAAGAAAAATTCAAAATATAATTATACGCCCTTTGGATTCCCATTCTCCCTCCCCTCTTTCCCGGTTTCAATCCCCAAAGTCCATCAGTCTATCTAGTGTCAGCCTGGCGCTCTCACATCCGAGGCTCTCAATTCTCTCTCTGCTCCTCTTTGCCAGTTTTTTTGATAGTCTTTTATGTCAGACACCAAATCTCGTAGAACCTCTGTCTCAAAAATGTCCATTTTTCTTACATCCAGGCCTCTATAATTAAAAATAGAACTCCAATCTTGTTTCTTAATCCTTTTAAGCCTGAATGTCCCAAATGCTCCCACTTCCCTTTTGCTCAGATTTGTACTCCATAGATCTTCTAGTCCCCCCCATCGGGAGATCTCTCCAGTTTTCCTTGTCCAGTTCAAGCCAAATTTCCATGATCCAATTCCTGTTTTCTTTTATGTCCTTCCTGACAGGCCCTTGGCCTTCCTTGGTCTTCTGTGATGGTGAAACTCCTCCTTCATTTCCTTCCCACTCATCATAGATCTCCTGTTCCCTTCCATCACATTCCTCAGATTTCTTTTTCTGTTCAGTTGTAAGTATTTCCAATTTCGCTACAGAAGCTTTTTGTTCAGGAACCAAAACTTGCGTCAAGTCCCTTCCATTTTCAATAGATACATCTATTGTTTCTATTGTTTCCTTCAGTGTAGATACTTCTGTAGACAAAACAGTGCTCTGGTCTTGAAGTTTTCCCAGGAGATAAAAAGTCCTGTTCAACTCCATCAGTATTTTTCCACTTACAGCCATACTTGTAATGTCCCAAAACCCCCTCTAGAGGGGTTGTAGTTACTTAGTTTCCTTCCAAATCCAAGCCAAAAGTCAAATTAACTTTTTATTCCTTGTTTTCAATACATTATATCCAAATTGTAACAAATCTAGCCAGCAAAGTCACCAAAACAAAGTTCTCTTCTTTAAACTTCACTTTGACAGCTACTTTGACAGCTGTCAAAATCTCTATCTCTCTTCCCCAGGCTCTCTCGCGGTTTACTCCCGGTTCCGAGGGGGGGTTGCACTTTAACTCTCAGTCCACTCTTATCCTCCAGCACAATTACTTGTAATTTTAACTCGTGGAATTAATAACTTTTTCTCAATGAAGAAAAGACTCTTCTCTCGATCTTAATTGTTAAATCCTTGCTTTAAATTGTCTACAGTGGGGGGGAGACGGACTTCCTCTTTGCACCTCCCCCGCTCGTGCCGAATTTCAAAAAAGACAGAAAATTTCCCTTTTAAGTACAATTTCCGTATTACTCATGGGTTGTTGTTTTTAGTCCAAATGTTCAGAAGAAGAAGTCAGCGCTCTCCGTCAAATGGCATGCGGCTTCGCTCAGCAGGGGAAGCAGAGGACTCTCAGCACCGCGCCGCTCCCCGTCCCCCGTTCCGTAGCCTTTAAAAAGGCTCCTTCACGGGTCGGGAAGGGCGCTAACGGTGACCACCGAGTCACCAGGTCCACGGGCTTTCGCGCCCGTGGTTTTTAAGGGTCCCCGCGTCGCCGGCGCAATAGAACCCGATCCCTGCTGAGCAGATTCCCTCCGGAGCTCGGAGGGAATCCGCCATTCGGCAATGGCGCTAACCCGGAAGTCCATAAAACTGAATATATCAGTGAAAATTGCATACGAAATGCATCTGTCAGGGATGCTTCAGTTGTGATTCCTACATTGCCAGGGCTTAGACTAAATGACCCTTGTGGTCCCTTCCAACTCTACAATCCTATGATTCTTTTGCTATATTGGGAGAAATTGCTTACAAAATGTGTGCCTTAGTCGAAATTGCATGCAAAGGACAGATTCACACTATAATGAACATGAGGGCTTTTTATTGTTTTTTAAAAAATCGCAAATTGGCTGCAGAATTTAAATGGGAACAATGAGAAACCAAGGGCTCCTCCATCCTCCTCTTGCCCCTCTGCTTCCCCTTAAGGGGGGGGCGGAACGGGAACCACTTTTTACCACTCAATCAGAGTAAATGGCAATTTGGTTTTTTCTGGATTGACCTTTCTTCCAATTTTATTCTAAACCATGGATGTAGCCAGGATGTATAGGGGGGCAGGCTTTATGTGTGTGGGGGGGTAGAACTTCAGCTAGTTAAGTATTTTATGTTGATCTACTTCAGGGGTCTGCAACCTTTAAGACAAAAAGAGCCACTTGGACCGGGGAAAAAAACAGGGAGCCGCAAAACCATTGCGACATTTAAAACAGTGGGGAGTGTCGGGGCACACAATGCGCCTCCTCCCCTCGCTAGTATCCGCCCCGGAGCCGCGGCAAAGGTGTAAAAGAGCCACATGCAGCTCCGGAGCCACGGGTTGCTGACCCCTGATCTACTTGATTTAGGGGGGCAGCTGCCCATGCACTAAACATTGGGTTTTCCCCAAGAAAGGAGTGGGAGAAGGGGGAAAGCACATGGGCCTCTGCTTTCTAGGCATAGAAAAAGCAGAAATGTGGACAAGCACTTTGAGAACCAAAATTCCCCAAGCCTTCCATCCTTAGTCGTGGTCATGGCATTATTGTCCTCAAATTGGACTGTTGCTACAAAGTGGAAAGGAAAGTTAACACGTTCCCCGATTACTACCTGGGTATCTTTCATCTGATGAAGAGGACAAGTTCCAAATTTTGGGATGCTGATACGGCTGTGTAGTTATCAGGTTGGCTGCCTGCCCCAGGTGCTTCAATGTTTCTCCAAATGTTTTTCTTTTATTTTTTTGAAATCCTAAGTTCCTAGCCCTCATGCTGTGCATGCAGAGACCTTTCTGAAGTTCAGAGGGGATGGAGTCTGGATGTAGGGAAACGTTGCAGATGGGATCAGGGTCTGTGGTCAAAGTTTCCTAATCTGAGGGGTGTCTTATGGCATGCAAACATCTTTGTCATTGTGGGGTCCGTTGGGGGTTTCCTTTATGCATATTCGCCCTCTTTCCCTGCTTTATTTCTGGGCCATTTGCCAGCAAGCTAAAAGCAGCGCTCAGTGCCAAGAAGCATTGAGGGGGGAGTGAAATGCAGGCAGCAGTTTCACCCCGCAGATGGTAGTGCAGTGCTCACAAAGGCTTGCAGGGGGGGAATGTGGTAGAATCCTGCATTTGGCACAGAGAGGATGGGATGGAAAAGATGCTGCATGGAGGAGGGGGAGGGGGAAGTGCATAGCTGATGACAGGCTGAGTGACAGGCAGACAGGCAGACAAATGGGCTGCTGCCTGTCTTGTCAGCTCTCCCTGGTGATAAGGACCCTCCCTCTTGCTATAGCAGAATGGCAGAAGCACACCTGAACCAAGGGAATGCAGGTGAGAGTCAGGGAGCACATCTGCACCAAGATACCACTTTAAGCAACCCCCCGCTTCCCCCAAAGAATTATGGGAGCTGTACTTTGTGAAGGGTGCTGCTGAGAGTTGCTAGAAGGTCCCGATTCACCTCCCAGAGCTGCAATTCCCAGAGTTCCCTGGGAAAAGAGGGACTGGTTGTGAAACCACTCCTGTTTTTTGCAGTCTGCTTCGTCTCCTCCCTGGTCGTCTCCTGCCTGCTGACTTTCTGTATGCTGATGAAGTCCATGGGGAAGCACAGGTGAGCCTTGTCCTTCTGGACTCCACCGGGGGCAGGGAAGGGAGGTCCATCAGGGCAAATGGGGCTCTGCCCCACCCAAATCAGGCTGCCCCAAGCCAGCCCCCTCCTGCTTCTCTTAACTGGCAAGAGATATGGCCTTTGTCTTCCTCCTGCTCCATTTCACTTTAAGTGCTCCAGCTGAAAACCCCAATCTAGCATTGCAGAAGCTCTGTGGTTTGTGCATCAAGCCACTTCCACTGTTGTTCTCATCCCTCCTTTGAGAACAAATGCCTTCACTTGGCATCCACCATCCTAAAAGTCCTTCTTTCACAATGAGGAGTTGATCTATGGAAGTCCTTCCCCCGGGAGGGAGGGATGGCCACCAAGGTGGATGGCTTTAGAAGAGGATTGGACAAATTCATGGAGGAAGATAGGGCTTTCCATGGCTACTGCGATACCACGATAGCTGCGCTCTGCCTCCACAGTGGGAATCTACAAAAATGCAAATGCAACACGCTGGCTAATAACTGTTAGTAAATATATAATTGGTATGATGTCATTCAAAATAAGCAAATAAGCCACTTCAAAATAATATACCGTATTTTTTGCTCTATAAGACTCAGTTTTTCCCTCCTAAAAAGTAAGGGGAAATGTGTGTGCGTCTTATGGAGTGAATGCAGGCTGCGCAGCTATCCCAGAAGCCAGAACAGCAAGAGGGATTGCTGCTTTCACTGTGCAGTGATCCTTCTTGCTGTTCTGGTTTCTGAGATTCAGAATATTTTTTTTCTTGTTTTTCTCCTCCAAAAACTAGGCGCGTCTTGTGGTCTGGTGCGTCTTATAGAGTGAAAAATACGGGTATATATCATACAACACATATCACAAAATATACAAGTGACTGCAAGTTGCTATGTGTATCAGGGTCAAACAAAGGTTCAAATAACCTTTATTGTTGGAACGCCAAACCGTCTCTCAAAGGAAGACGTCTCAGCAGCCACATTATCCAGTGAGCACTGATCCACTAATATGATCTTCACTAGTATGTATATTTCATTGATAATTATTTGCTGATGAAGACATTATTTCGAAACAGTTGAACTATTCCGGATGCACTGTCCTTTTGAGACTTCGAAGAAATGTCTTCCTTTGAGACTTGTGTGAGACTTCTTCCTTTGAGAGACGGTTTGGCGTTCCTCACTATTCATTGGTTGTTTGAACCTTTGTTTGACTCTGATACACATAACAACTTGTATATTTTGTGAGATGTGTTGTATGAGATATATATAATTTTGAAGTGACTTATTCGTTTATTTTGAATGGCATCATACCGATTCTATATTTACTAACAGTTATTAGCCAGCGTGTTGCGTTTGTATTTTTGTAGATCTGTCACATTTTGCAACACAGGGGTTTGTGTTTGTTTCCAGCTTCTGAATACCAGTTGCTGGAAACCACAGGAGGGGTTTCTGCAGGAGTAGAAGAGGAGCCCCCTTTGGCCTGGTCCAGCAGGCTCTCCCTACGTTTTCATCTATCCTCCTTAGGTGCTCTCACATTCCACTTGACTGCATCTCCCCCCCCCCCCCCCCGGTTTCTCCCTCTCGGTTTTCAGGATCAACCTCCAGCGCCTGTACCAAGGGGCAGTCACAGACGTCTTCTATTGCTCTCGCAAGCTTCAGCCTTCACAGCAGGCTCTGGTGTGCTGGATGTTCTTTGCAAGCTTCCAAACTGCATTTGCCTGCTTAGGTAAACGATATGCTGATTTGCACCTTTTGTGTAAGGATTGGGGCGGAGGTGCTGGCGTGTTAGAGAAAGGTGCTCCCGAGCGATTTGTGAAAAACAGAGGATAACTGCAATGGAAACCAACGCAATAAAACCTGAAACAAAGGGTCATCTCGTCCAACCCACATGGTGCTCTAACCCACAGCCCTGAGATTAAGAGTCTCATGCTGGAGCAACTGAGTGGTCCTGTTCCATGTTGCCCTTGGGGAAGGACTTTAGGCAAAGACCAGGACAGTCATACCTTTTGTTAAGTTTGCTTCAGGTTAAATCTTTTCAGGTTGCGTCCCGCGGCGACCCAGAAGTACCGGAAAGGGTTACTTCCGGGTTTCGCCGCTCGCGCATGCGCAGACGCTCAAAATGACATCATGCACATGCGCAGAAGCAGCAAATTGCGACCCACGCACGTGCAGACGCACGTTGCGTTCTGCTCATGTTGCTCATGTTGTGAATGGGATCTGTTCCGGATCCCATTCACAACCAGAGGTACCACTATATGTGTGATTACTCCAAAATGTTGCTAAGACAACCCACCCACCTTGGGGGGCCCTCAGATCCATTCTGCATCCTGAGCCCCACAGCGCTATTGGGATCAGGCTTGGATTGACAGGCTCTGATGCAGTTGGGGGGAGAAACACAGGAGGGGCATTCAGTGCTCTGGTAACCTCCAGGCTAGAAGAGTGTGTGTGTGATGTACTTTGTGTTTTATCCTGTGAATAGCCCCTTGATCTTTGGATGAAGGGCAGAATATGAATTTAATGACGGATGATGATGACAATCTCCCCTTTCCACCCCAACTTCGGCCTCTTTGAAAGCAGGGGCATACAAGGAGGGACGGAGGGGGCGGTCCACCCCAGGCACCACTCGGGGGGTGACAAGATGGCCCGCTGGTCCCCCCCAGCTGTAGAGCGGCCAAGGGCACACACACAGTTAGTCTTGGCTCAGCTAGCGTGGCATCCGTATGGGCTGCCTCTCACACTGCGACCGTACAGGCTGCCACGCATGCGCAGTCTGTTCAGACGTTGCTAGGCGGTTTGCCCCACCCCTCGGCGTCCCGCCCCGGGTGCCCGAGAGGGTTCCTCCGCCACTGTTTGGAAGGGGAAGAGCAGGCAGTACTGAGCTGGATGGTCTGTCTAGCCTGTCCACACTGGCAGCTTCCTCTGTTGTGACGGTATGTTCTTGCCCCTGTTCCAGGTCTGCTCATCCAGCACATCGTCTTCTTCGTCTGCACTGTGATTTTCACTTTCTTTGTGGTCATCCCCCTGCAATCTGGCAGCAACATGCTCCTTTTTAAAATCATGGAGAACATGTGGTAAGAGTTGTACAGGCCTAGTGGGCGACATACCCAAGCTTAAATCCGCAAAATGCCAAGATCAAAAATGTTAACCCAAATGAAAACTCCCTTGGATGGAGGATGCTCAAGCCAAGGTGGAAGGTACTTCTGCAAATGTCCAGCCTTTGGTTTTGGAGCAAGGATAAGTTTCAGGGCCTCCTTCCATCACACTGGCATTGCATTTGAAGATGAAGTTGGCCCTTGAGTGTCTGTTTCTCTTATTCTCCTCTTAACATAGCAGCCACAAGAATGACAAGATCCTGACTGCGGCATGCATAGAAGAAGGTGTTAACTCTTTCCTACCATGCTGTGGTCCCACCACATTTAAACAATTGCCGACCAACCAATGTGGTTGTCCAGATTTTGTGGGCCACAGCTCCTACTGGCCCTGCCTCTGACCTTGCTGGCCAGGGATAATGGGAGTTGGACCCCACCACATGAAGTAGCCACATGACTCTCAGAAATCTAGGTAACTGTGACATTTCTGAATGCACCCATCCACCCCACTGCCCCTGCCACCACCATGCTGTCAAGTACTGAATAGTCTTTTTTTCATAGAACTTTGGAATGGAAAGCAACCTTGGAGGTCAACTTGTCCAACTGCAGCATCCCAAAAACATGACTCTCCAGGCTCTGCATAAGCCCCCAGTTTAAATGCCCCACCACAACCCAAGGCAGTCTTTTTGTACTTGAGTAGTAAGAAAAGAATTCCCATTGTTATATACTGAGTTGAATAGGATCCAAAATGCAGCAGTCTGATTGGTCCTAGAACAATAGGATCCAGAATGCAGCAGTCTGATTAGTCCTAGAACAATAGGATCCAGAATGCAGCAGTCTGATTGTCCGCAGGAGCCACCCAATCCAGCTCCAGGTGGAAGTGAATCCTCAACCTGATTGACCTACAGGAGAATCCCTGAATTAGCCAATCACATGGGGCCCATTGTGTAAATAACGTATATAAAGCAGATATTTCAGGGTAACTTCCATTCCTCACTGCTATGAGCTGAATAAAGAGCATGAAATCCACACTCGATTCCCGAGTATATTTCACCCAACCACTGAAATCTTTGATTTACAGAAGATGTCTAGATCACTTAGCATTATTCATCTGGAAAGGTTCTAAGACTGAAGTTTCCTCTTCACCCTTGCAATTTCACAGATCCCTTGAGTGGAACCATGACTATTGCACCGGTTTAAAACTGTCATGCAAATACTATATCCTGAGCAAATCTGACCACTTCTGATTTGCTTTCTTTGTCTAGGCCTTTCTGGTTGACCTTGGTGCTGGCTGTGGTTGCACAGAACCTGCTGACTCACTACTATTTTCTGGAGCGTGGCCGCCTCCCTAGGGAGCTGACCAACAGGTGACTATGGAAGTTGTTCATCCCAGCTAGAGCATGAGAGAGCAGCACCTCACTGTCTCTTGGATTGCCTCTTGCAACGGCTGTGCTTGTTAACATCTCAGGGTCCAGATGATGGAATATGGACCACAGCCGTGATGTAGGCAATGACCACATGTGCACTACACATGTGCAGTATCATATCACTTTTAAAAAATCATGGCTTTCCCCCAAAGAATCCTGGGAAATGTAGTCTGTTAAGAGTGCTAGGAGTTGTCTGGAGACCCCTAGTCCCCTCACAGATTTACAGTTCCCAGAGTGTTTGAACAATCAGTCTGGGAACTATATAACTCTGGGAACTATAGGTCTAGGGGGGAAGGATTTCTTAGGAACTCTCAGCAACTTTAACAAAATACAGCTCCCAGGATTGCCATGGCTGTGGTGTGAATCTGCTTTAAATGTTTAGCGTGGATATGGCCAATGAGTTGCGTTCCAGAATCAGAATGGGAAGAGTGAATTGGTTTGATTGAGCCTCTAAACCAGTTTATGGTTGCCCAGAGGTTAGAGGCATAAGAAGGCACTATTTTCCCTTCCACTCACTTTTTGTCATGTGCAACACCATTTCCGTTCAGCTGCAGTTCGTCTTCCACCAAAAATGACATGATTGGCCTCTCTGTGAACTGTGGCAAAATTGTGTAACTGACACAACTTAGGTTACTTACACTGTCGTGACATTCTTCCCCCCTATTTCAGTGTAAAGGAAACACAATCCAGGGCAGAGGGGGTAGTCACAATCAATTATGTATTGATTTGTGGACCGAAAGCAACAAGAAGAGTGACTCCCAATTCTATGCCCTGGGTTGAGCTCCATTTTGGACATGGGATGAATCAGTGAACATCATCAGCTTCTAGTCCCATTCCCATTTCTACCAGAATTCTCGGGGGAAGGCGTGGTGGGCGGGTGGGAATCATGAACAGAAGAAGCTCCTGCAAGGCTATGCAGGTGCCGCTTGTGCAAAAATAATAATCTGTCTGCACTCTTTCCACTTTTCCCCTCTGGGAAGACGGGCGCTATACATTGTGACCTTCTTGCTGTTCCCCATCAATGTGCTCGTGGGGGTCTTGGCAGGAGTCTGGAGGATGGTGGGGTCTGCGCTGTACAATGTCGTCCACTTCTGCCGGCTGGATGTGAGCATGCTAGGCCACGGCGTGGAAGTCTTTGATCCAGGTCAGCAGAATGCAAGCGGTTTGATCCCCTTTCTGTTTTCCTTGTCTGCTTTCTTTCCTTCTGTCCTGCATTGCATGCTCTTTCTGGCTATATGTACCTGATTCAGGAAGTTGAGATTGGCTGCGGAAGGTCTCTTACAACAACATGCTTTGCGCTTTAAAATACAGATTGGGTGGATTTCCCCTTCGTCCCTGAGGGCACTTCCAGACTTTCAAGATAGGATTCACTCATGTGCTGGCAATACAGTCATACCTCGGGTTACAGACGCTTCAGGTTGCATTTTTTCGGGTTATGGACCCGCCGAAACCTGGAAGTACCGGAATGGGTTACTTCCGGGTTTCGGGGGTCGTGCATGCGCAGAAGCGCTAAATTGCGCTTTGCACATGTGCAGAAGCTCCAAATCGCAACCTGTGCGTGCCACTGCTGGTTGCGAACACCGGGTTGCGAACGTGCATCCCACATGGATCACATTCGCAACCCGAGCGTCCACTGTATTGGATTGTACAATTAAAGTTTATTTGGCAGTCCTGCACAATAAGACCCACCTCCACCCCCTGACTTAAAAAATCGTGTTATTAAATGCAAAATCAAGCATAAGCAAAAGCACAGAAAATGAGTTAGAAATATTGAAAACCTCCAGTGATCTTGGGGTTGCCTGGAACAGTCTTCTGCAGCAAACAAAGGCAGCTGGTTAACAGGAATGTTTTCAACTGGTCTTCCCCCTGCCCCTTCCTCCTCTTCCCCCTCCAGGCTACCGGACGTATTGCCATTACTTGAAGATTGAGGTCAGCCAATCGCACCCTGTGATGAAAGCCTTCTGCTTCCTGCTCCTCCAGGTGTGCACAAAGGGATCCCAGCCAAGAGATGTGGAAGAAGGTGAGCACTCTCAGTCCCGGTCCAGCCTCATCATCACAAAATGGATGCAGATAACATCCAGCTTCTTGCTCACTCGCCCGCTTGCTCTGCCATTTGTGGCCAGTCAGGGAGATGCTTTTCCTCCGTCATGTATGGAAAGATCACTTTTCTTTCTCTCTGTATAGATTCTCATGGGAAACATGGGGGGAGCGGAGGGAGGGGAGGAGCCAGCTGTGGGTTTGCTTCCTTGCTCCAGAGGCCTTCTGGTGAGTGCAGGTGGGGAGATCATAGCTGTGAAAGGACGAGTGAATTTGGCATCCACATTGGTTTTGTCTGATGCACCCACGCCCCAGAGGAGAGAAGCGCTGTGTTCAAATGATGCCCAATGTGGTGCATGAGCACTAGAGGGGCAGGGTAATTTATTTATTTTAAAGCTTTGTTTATAACCAAGCATAAATATTTAAGGTTCCAAGGGTGTGGGATATTGTTCCATGCCAGCCCAATCTCTGAGCTGAGTGAGCTTCCAGAGATATCAGGTGTGCTTACCTGTGATTCCTTGCAGATAATAAGGCACAGTGAAGATTGTGGTGTCTTTGTGATTATTATTATTAATAATAATAATAATAATAATAATAATATTGTTTATTTACACCTATATGTAACCTGAGCCTCGATGGAGGAGCTCCCAGCTAGGGCTGGGTGATATCTGCTTTTCAACATCATGATATATCTGCAGCTAGATATCATGATATACTGATATATCGCAATGTCTGAAATGTATCTTGGCTGCTGCTTCCTCCCCACTGCCCAGCCCTACAGCTGAGTGAGCCCCCATACTACTCCAGCCTGTGCCAGGAGGAGGGGCAGGGGTGGTGCTTCCTCAAAGGTGTACACACCCAGGCAGACCGAGCCCAAGAAGGTGCTTACCCACAACCTACTCAGGCTCCATCCACCTGCCTGCCTCTGCCTTCACCTGATTAGGTGGGCTGTCTCTTTCCTCCCAGTGACCAGGAGTGACCAACCAGGAGGAAGAGGCAGCTGCCTGCCTGGGAAAAGGCAGAAGCGTAGACAGGCAGGCAGGCAGAGCCTGAGAAGGTTCTGGGCAAGTACCTTCTCAGGCTCCATCTGCCTGCCTGCCTGCCTTCCTACACCCTTGTGTTCAAGGGAAGAGTGCACACTTTTGAGAGGGGACGTTTTTAAAGCAGCACCTAAGCTATAAGTTTAAGGTTTGCAGAATGAAGCCTTGATCCCTTCCACTCTGGCTAGCAATGATAAATGGGGAACCAGGGCAGATTTGCCCCTCCTTAGCTGAGTGCAAGGTCCTCCCTTGATGGTGGAATGGCCCTCGAGACTCCCTCTGGCCTCCCCAGGGAAAGTGTGTGTGGGTTCCTGGATCTTCACAGTGGCCCTTTTGTTGGCAGGAGTCAAGCTCATGAAGACCAGGGCGTGTTCATCGAAAGGGTCCAAGGGCAAGCGCAGCCGTGCGCGGTGGTTCTTGGCCTACACCTTGCTCAACAACCCCTCCCTCCTGCCTTACCGAAAGGGGGCTCTCTCGGACTCCACCGCCAACGGGATGCAGGCCAACCCGGCAAAACCTTAGCCACCCAGGACAAAGCTTCTTGGGAATGATGGACTCCGCCAGTTGAGAAGAATGGATCCCCTGTGCCTTCTACACCACCCCAATCCCTGTGTTGTCCTTCTCCCATGCGCTCCATGTGCCTCCCCCATAGTCTCCTCAAGAGGCTGCAGCCTACTTGCCCTGAGGCTACAGCCTTTCCTTCCAGGGCCAAAGATGGGGCAGAAGTGGTGTTGGCTCAGAGTGGGGGCAAGCGGTCGGCCGAGCTGACCCAAAGATGTTGCTCATCTGATGGCCCTCCCAGTTCTTCCTGGGCATCTTTCTCCCATGGACAAACAAGAGTGTGCAGCTCCTATATGGGGGGTGGGGGGACCACGTTAAATGTTTCATAGAACCATAGAATTGTAGAGTTGGAAGGAATGCAGGAATCTCAGCTAAAGCATCCATGACAGATGGTCTGCCAACCTCTGCTTAACCTCCAATGAAGGAGAATCCACCACCTCCCAAGGAAGACCGTTCCACTGTTGAATAGCTCTTACTGTCAGAAAGTTCTTTCTGGTGTTTAGTCTCCTTTCTTGTAACTTGAATCCATTGGTTCTAATCCTACCCTCCAGAGCAGGAGAAAGCAAGATTGCTCCAACTTCCATGTGACAGGCCTTGAGATATTGGAAGATGGCTATCATATCTCCACTCAGTCTCCTCTTTTCCAGGCTAAACATACCCAGCTCCTTCAACCTCTCCTCATAAGGCTTGTTTTCCACACCCTCGATCATCTTGGTTGCCCTCCTCTGCATACATTCCAGGTTGTCAACATCCTTCTTAAATTGTGGTGCACAGAATTGGACACAACATTTCACTCTCCAGGATGATGTCTTTGAGGGGATTGTCAGATATCCTCCTAAGGTTCCCCTGCAAATCTTTCTGCTTAGTAATCCCCTGCTCTCGAGTAAGGCAATGTGCTGTTATTTACTCTGCACACCCCCTGGTGCCATTGCCTCCCCTTCTTTTCTCCTTGAGGACTAACCACTTCTTGCCCTTTTCGTAAAGCCACTCCTCAGGCCTTGTGTCGTGGAAGCTGGCAAGGTCAACTCCCAGATCCTGCTAAGGTAGGACAGAGCATAGTATAAAGAGAGTTGGACTCTCTGGTAAGAACAATAAACAAAATTTCATGGTTACACTCCAGTGAAGGCCTGGTTTGTCTATCGATGTTTGTGCGTTCCTTCCTGGTAGGGCTGGTTCTGAAATTCAATTTATGGGCAAACGGGCTGGATCCACACATCTACGGCCAATGTGCAGATCAGATGGGGAAGAAATTCGATTTAGTTTGCAGTTCCAGTTTTGCAGTTACCAAGTTCATACTTGGGTACAAAACTGAAAGCGGCACTTCTCCAAATTTTCCAATGCAATTGGCCAACAGAGTAATATGTACAAAAGTGAGTATACAATAGGGGAAGTGTGCGTTCCATAATGGAAATTGCATTCAAACATCCAGTATATTAGAGGAAATTGCTTTGCAAAAAAAAATTGTATATTAGGGGAAATTGCATATAAAAACATGTATAGTAGGAGAAATTCATGCAACAGTGCAGATGGATTTTCATGAGGGTTTTTAAAAAGAAACATTGCAAAGTGAGATGTGGAACATGGAGAACAGAACCTAAGAGTGGGAAAAGGAGAAACTGAGAAAAACTGAAATTGTCAGGTTAGCCCTAGATTTTGGAATTTTGTAATACAGTCTGTAGCATAAAAATTAACAGTATGTGTTCCAAAGGCATCCTTTAGGATAATTTAGAAATATGCATATTGAAATAAAATGTGTGTTTAATTAACATATTTTGTGATGAAAATAAATGCCTATCTAGTCTGTCCATGGGTGGCATATCCAGCAGAATAAGTATTTAAATGCATCCATCCTCCATGTGAGCAGTCATGGTGAGGCAAATGGTAGGTGATCCTAATGACGTGACCTTGACCATATTCCCATCATCATCATCATCATCATCATCATCAGTTTATTCAATCCTATATCCAGAAACCAAAGCTACTTCTCAAGGTCATTAATTTGGGTTCAGTTGTGTAGCCTTTTCCATAAATTACATAAATTCCACAATTAAAAGAATTAAAAGGAGTGTATCAGATGTTGTGGGGAGGTCATGTCGTACTCTTTCTGGAGTAATTGTCCACCTTTGGTCCCCACCCTGCACACAGCTCTCCCCTATGTCTCCTAAAAGCTGTCCGCAGGCAATAGTGGTCACTATCCCAGGAGTAGCTTTGACTGGCCAGCTAAACCAGGTGAAGGCATCCAATGAGTCTCAAACCCTTGGTGACTTAGGGACTTCCCCTGCATGCGAAGACAGGCTCTGGCACATTGAGCAGACAAGGCCAAGAATGGGTCCAATGGTCAAGAAGGCGGTTTTTGCCCGTGCTGTAGAGGGAAGTGAGGGTCAGATAGGACTCATCAACCTGGGAAGGTGATCCATCTAGGAGAAGGAAAATTCTGGTATTAACTCCGCTGCCTTGCGGAATATCTTCAGGAAAAGAAAAGGCTCAAGAGTAAACCCTACACAAATCTGGAGTCCCACAAATCTGGTGGCGCCTTGTACACCTCCTTTCAGCAACTCCTGCAGCCAAGCTGGTGCCAAATATATTGATCTGCTATCCTTTGGACCACATCGGTGAGGCCAAGAGGGAGGTCCCATCATCTGGGCAGCCCAGGACCTCCACACACCACCCAGCCTTGTGCCCCAAAGAGGTCACTGCCAACATAGTGGCTTGACTTCAGCCCCACACTCTATTGTCTCTCGAGACAGACGGCTGCCAACTTAAGGAAGCAGGAAAGTGAATTGGGCCCATTTGCCCTGAATTCGGTTTCATGGGATGTTCGTGAGTTCTGGTGTTATGAGAGAGAGAGGAAAATCTCTTCCCTATCCACATTCTCTATGCCATGCTTAATTTTATAAACTTCCATCGTATCACCTCTTCCTCACCTTTTCTGTAAACTAAGAAGTCGCAAGCGCTGCAACCATTCCTCACAGGGGAGTTGCTCCCTCCTCTTGATGGTTTTGGTGATCATTTTAGACTCCAGCTGGGGCTTTGCTCTGCTGCTTAATTGGCTGCTGGTTAATCCACCCGTTCCAGGATGATGCCTGAGCAGTGAGCGGAGCTGTACATTTGGCCAGGTTCCATGTTTATGAATATGATGCAGCCTTGATATTGCCAATAACCAGAATTGTGATGCAACCAGCACCTGTCAGCCGCTGAGCAATTTACCTTGTTGTGACAAAACAAACATACTCAATCCAAATGGTTTGCTTTGCTGCCAAAGGGAATAGAATATTCTGCAGAGAATGACAGCTATCACCTGATTATAAAGAAACCTTAAGTTGATTAAGCTTCACTCTATTTAATCAAGCAATTAAATCTGCATGAATTTGCTTTAAGCTGCACGATTTAGCTTTGAACAAAAAACACACACATTGGTTTTAGATATTCTGTGTATGCAGCCAGCAACTGCAAATTGTCTTAGAGGCAATTCTTCCTGCAGTGGTGGAGTGTATGTCAGCGCTGCCAGGGGCAGGTGGGATGCCCGCTCTCCTCACTGCCAGAGCTGCCGGGCTGGGCACAGGTGTGCCACAGCGCCTCTCTGCCCCCAGGTCAGCTTTGGCCCGGGGATGGAGCTACTGCTGGCGACATTGGGCCGTTGCGCGAGGAAGCCATCTCTGCAGTTCCTTTGCGTGCCAGAGCAAGGCTCTGATGAGGGAGCCTGTTGTGGGGACACCTGGTTGCACCCCCTGAAAAAAATGTGCCCCAAAGCCCACACACACACACACACACCACGCCACTGCCTTCCTGACAGTTGTTAGGAGCTACAATTCCCAGTATGCTTAACAAACTACAGCTCCCATGATTTTGGGGCGAAGACTGTGACTGTTAAGTGGGACAAGGCAGCTGCTGATTCCTTAACATTCCGAATTTGTCATCTTATCTCTGTTTCCCCTTTTTGAGGGGGCTGTTTATCTAGACATTGTGACTGGGGCAGCTGCTGTTTTATCACTGCTTTGAGAGTGTATGTGAGTGTGTGTGTTTTAAGGCATTTTATATTTGTTCCAGCTGCCTTATGGGGACTCAAAGGTGGCCTGGAAATGTCTGAAGAAATCGATAACCCTCAGTGCCGTTCTCTACAGCAGGGATGCGGAAACCTGTGGCCGTCCAGACACGCTTGGACTCCGACTCCCATCAGCCCAGATAGGCCAAAGGCCAGGGATGGTCGGAGTTGTAGTCCAAGAGCACCTGGGGGGTGGGCACCACGTTGAGGAAGCCTATTGTTCAAACATGGCTAGCAATTCTCCAGATCTCACGCATGGGTCTCTTCCAGCCAGGCCAGGATACTTCCTAAGCTGTGGAAGGATACCTTTAAACTCAGGGTAGAGAACCTCTGGCCCTCCTGGCATTTAGGGACTGCAGCCCCCATAACCCAGGGGCAAAACTAGGCTTTATTTCACCAGTTTGGCACCCCATGTGCATTTGTGTACACATTCACACAGGCTGGTGCCCCTCTGGCGGTTTCACTTGGGGCAAAAACCCATCCCAGGGCAAGGGCACTGCATAATCCCTAACCTTTGGCTGTTTGGAGGACATCACATTCAGAATCACATTCATCCAGTGCTTTACCAACTGCACTGGCTCCCGGTGGAGTACAGGGTCAGGTTTGAGGTGCTGGTCTTGACCTTTAAAGCCCTACGTGACCTAGGACCCTCGTACCTACGGGACCGCCTCTCCTGGTATGCCCCGCGGAGGACCTTACGGTCCACAAATGACAACACTTTTGAGGTCCCAAGTCGCAAGGTGGTTAGATTGGTCTCAACCAGGGCCAGGGCCTTTTCAGTACTGGCCCCGACTTGGTGGAACGCTCTGTCACAAGAGACTAGAGCCCTGCGGGACTAGAGGGCCTGCATGACAGAGCTGTTCTGCCTGGCCTTTGATTTGGACTCAGTCTGACCCTTATGTTTCCCTCCCCTTACATTTTAAATTGCATTCTAACCTGTATTTTAAATTGGTGGATTTTTTCTATTATGTTTTTATTGTAATTTTACTGATGTTAGCCGCCCTGAGCCCAGCTCTGGCCGGGGAGGGCAGGGTATAAATAAAATTTATTATTATTATATGAACTTTAGTAGAGCTTGCTGCATCAGGCCAATGACCCACCTCGTCCAACCTCCCTGTCCTCATAGGGGCCAGGAGCTCTCTCCTCCTCCATGAATTTGTCTAATCCTCTTTTAAAGCCATCCAGGTTGGTGGCAATCCAAGTCCCCTGCAGCAAGGCGTTCCACAGTTTAACTTTGCACTGTGTGAAGAAGGGCTTTTTTTTTATCCATCCCGAATCTTCCAACATTCAGCTTCACTGTATATCTATGACTTCTAGCAATATGAGAGGGAGGAAAACTTTTCTCTATCCACTACTTCCAGGCCATGAATAAGTTTATCCATTTCTATCACATTGCCTCTTACTCGCCTTTTCTGTGTCATGTTGGGGAAGTCCAGCAGAAGGCAGGGTCCTATATCCTTCTCATTAAAAGGTAAAGGGACCCCTGACCATTAGGTCCAGTCGTGACCGACTCTGGGGTTGCGGCGCTCATCTTGCTTTATTGGCCAAAGGAGCCGGCGTACAGCTTCCAGGTCATGTGGCCAGCATGACTAAGCCACTTCTGGCGAACCAGAGCAGCACACGGAAACGCCGTTTACCTTCCTGCCGGAGTGGTACCTATTTATCTACTTGCACTTTGACGTGCTTTTGAACTGCTAGGTTGGCAGGAGCAGGGACCAAACAATGGGAGCTCACCCCATTGCGGGGATTCGAACCTTCTGATCGGCAAGTCCTACTCTCTGGGCTTAACCCACAGCACCACGTCCCATATCCTTCTCATTACTCACTGTATAAAAACCAAACCACAATTCCAGCCATTGCTCAGAAGAGTGGCCATGCCTGCAGGCTTTTTATAAATGCAAATAGCATCAGTGGGACGCGGGTGGCGCTGTGGGTAAAACCTCAGTACCTAGGATTTGCTGATCATAAGGTCAGCGGTTCGAATCCCCGCGGCAGGGTGAGCTCCCATCGTTCGGTCCCAGCTCCTGCCCACCTAGCAGTTCGAAAGCACCCCTAAGTGCAAGTAGATAAATAGGTACCATTCCAGCGGGAAGGTAAACAGCATTTCTGTGTACGGTGCTGGTGCTGGCTCGCCAGCTGCAGCTTCGTCACGCTGGCAACGTGCCCCAGAAGTGTCTTCGGACAGCGCTGGCTCCCAGCCTCTTAAGCGAGATGAGCGTGCAACCCTAGAGTCGGACACGACTGGCCCGTACAGGCAGGGGTACCTTTACCTTACCTAGCATCAGTGCAGGAGAGGAGGGACTGATGTTATATCAGAATAAGGAATGGGTAAGGAATTTAACTTTTTCCTCCCCCTGAATTTAATGCCTGCCCTGGAGGTGCTATTTGCACTGGCAGGGAATCTCATCTGGGCACCCATGGGACACACATACACACACAGCAAATGCCAGCTTCAGAACAGGGACTTTTCTGAGGGCCATAGCAGGGAAGGAAATGGTGACATTTCTCCTCTATACCTGTGCTCTGATCCCATGAAATTTCAGTCCCACTCTGATACACGTTGTACTGAAACACACACACACACACACACACGTTAAATGAAAAGATGCATTTAATGTTCTGTCTTGTTCGGCCTTTCAGTGGTGATGCAGAAGACAGATTTCTTTGAATATGTAAAGTGTGGTTAGTCATAGCTGGAATAAACTACAATCTTGCCTTCTCTTTTTGCAAATGTTAAGCAGAATGACTGGAAATATGGTGAGCCTCTCTTTGAAAATGTTAGACTGTTGTTTGTGAGCACAGCATTGACTACAATGAAGATCAGGATTTATCCCTCACCCTTTGCTGGTCACAGCAGTTAAACATACAGTTATGAGACTAAAATGGAAGACATCAAGTCCTTCCCACAAAGACTAAATGTTTACTACAAACTCAATCTCTTTTCCTACTGCAATGCCATGGCTTCCTTCTAAGCTGCAAAGGATTCTGTGTTTGTGGACTCCAATCTTTACATGGGAAACTACAGTTCTCAAGGTTTCCTGGAAGGAGGAATGACTATTAGGCTGATTTAACTTTGGCAGCTCTGCTTTGCAACCAGGGGTGTAGTGCTACATAGTGGTTAGAGTGTTGGACCAGGACCTGACAGAGACCAAGTTTCAAACTCCTACTTGGCCATTAACATCACTGCCTCTCAGCCTAACCTACCTCACAGGGATGTTGTCGTTGTAGGGATGAAATGGGTTGGGGGAGAACTAACTACCTTGAGCTCCTGGGAGAAACAGGTGGGATATAAATGCAATAAATAATATCTCAGCCTCGCCTCCAGTAATGCAGCACTACATTCCTATGCATGATACCAGGCTGCATGTGTCTCAGCCATAAAGAGTGAGCAGTGAAAGCAGAAGGACGCCAGCCCAGGCCTGTGGCTCCCACAGGGTTGCTCCCTCATTGCTGGTCATCGGCACCACAGGTGTAAGGTAGATCACCACGAACTTGTCTTCCGATTTGGGGGACTCCTCTTTCTCACAAGGTTCAGTCTGGGGCTTGCTGGCTTGGATGTTGTTCCGGATGATGTCCCCGGCAGGCTTCTTCGAACCAGCCAAGGCCACGTTGACCGAGGCCTCCCGAGATCCCACATCATTCAAGGCCTGGCAGGTGTAGATGCCCTCGTCAGCCTTGCTGAACTCAGGGATGGCCATCGAGCCGTTCTTGAAGACCAGGATGCGCTGCTCCAAGCTCCCGGCAGCCAGCCAGTTGCCCTCTTCTCCCACGTTTGGTCCATTGATCACCACCTCCCGAGTGGAGGTCTGGATTTTCCACCGGATCTCCGGTGGCGGCCTTCCCACCGCACTGCAGTGCAACCGGAGAGTAAGCTCATCGTGCAGCACACTGTTGCCCAAGCTGGAGTGGTATGCCAACTGGATGGAAGGAAGCATGCAGTCCAGCTTCAAGGCTCTCCCAAGGATGAAGCCCTTCAGGTTGTCTGGGACAGCACAAGTGATGGAGTCCCTCTCTGGGATGGACACCGGAGTCTCCTCCAGCCACCTCTTCAGTCCCCAGACCTTGCAGGAGCAGTTGAAGGGGTTGTGGTTGATCTGCAACTGGGACAGGAGGGGCAGGGAGCTGAAGGTCTCTCCAGCGAGGACGGAGAGCCTGTTGTCGTTCAGCCAGAGGGATCTCAGGTCCCTGAGGGTGCGGAAGGCCTCTGGGGGAACCTTCTCCAGCCGGTTGCTGCTGAGCTTCAGCTGCTGCAGGGCAGTGAGGTTGACCAGGTCCCCCCAGGGGAAGATGGCAATCCGGTTGTGGCTGAGATCAATGGCCCTCAGCTGCACCAGGGAGGCAAAGGCGCCCTGGGCAACAGCGCTGATCTCATTGTGCGACAGCCACAGGGCCTGCAGGTCGACAACATCCGCAAAGGAGTCTTCCTGCAGGGAGGAGATGTGGTTGACGGACAGGGTGAGAGTAGTTGCGTTGAAGGGCAGGCCGAGGGGAACAGCCCGGAGGTCTCTGTAGGAGCAGTCGGCGATGTGGCGGCCATATTTCTTCTTGGCTACGCAGTTGCAGATCTCGGGGCAGCTTTGAGTCTCCACCAAGAGCAGAGCAGTGAAAAAGCAGAACCATGGACCCATTGCTTCTCCCCATTCAGCTTCAAGAAAGAAAGAAAGACAGGAAATTATTGCCTTGCAAACCACTTGTTTCCTGTTGATACCCACTGATTATCAGCCTGTGCTGATGTGTAGGCAGATCTCTTTGCCGGTGGCACTGGTGTTGCTGAATGCCTTCCCTGATGAAATGTGAGAGGCCCCATCTACACTGGCATTCCCACGGCTTTTCAATATGCCTTTGAATCTCTTAACCTACATCTGCTGCTATAAATGCTATGGCCATTTTATGGGGTTGTTTTATGGCATACTTTACTTACTTTTAACATCTACTGGATTGTTTCAGTGTGTATTTAATTTATGTGCATTTGCATCTTATTTCTTGAGTAATTTGCAGGCGTGCATGTATGAGCTGAGGGACGCGGGTGGCGCTGTGGTCTAAACCACAGAGCCTAGGGCTTGCCAGTCAGAAGGTCGGTGGTTCAAATCCCCGCGACGGGGTGAGCTCCGGTTTCTGAGTCCCCGCTCCTGCCCACCTAGCAGTTCGAAAGCATGTCAAAGTGCAAGCAGATAAGTAGGTACCACTCTGGCGGGAAAGTAAACAGCGTTTCCGTGCGCTGCTCTGGTTCGCCAGATGCGGCTTAGTCATGCTGGCCACATGACCCGGAAGGTGTCTGCGGACAAACGTTGGCTCCCTCGGCCAGTAAAGCGAGATGAGCGCCGCAACCCCAGAGTCGTCCGCGACTGGACCTGATGGTCAGGGGTCCCTTTACCTTTTATGTATGAGCGAGCCCCATTTCAGTATCTAAACCATTTCAGCCCTGGTCCAGGCCTGGATTTGACAAAAACCCTGATGAACTGGAGATTGGGGGCTTGATTGCAATAGTTCTGCATCTATTTGGGGGGTTCCTCCCCCAAGAGAGTAGCATTGAGGGACTTCTGCTCAGCCCTATGCAGTCACTGCAACACAGGGTCCCCAACTCCAACCCCTGGAGCCACTCTAGCAAGAACCTTCTCCCACAGAGGTCATCCGTCAGAGGGACCAAGGCTCCTTAAGTGCCAGGCCTGGACCTGTATTGCAATAGGTCTAGGTCACTGAGTCTCAAAGGGAGTGGTACTGTCCCCTGGGATTGCCTAGGGGGGTGCCAAGAGATAAGGGGGTGGCAGGAGGCCGCTGGAGGCTTAAATGACTATCAAACTTTGAAAGCTGGTCTCACTGGATCAAGTTCATCCATTTTGTTGAATTAATTAAACTAAATGGTTTTAATTGGATTTTTGAATGAATGTACAATTAACTTGTTACTGCTGTGAATTTTCATGTGTTATTATCTTCCTCAATGGGTTGTGCAAAGTGAATCATGCTTTTTATAGAATAGGAGGCACTGGGGATGAATTACTAGAAGCAGGCAGCCAGGCAAGATAGCTTCCTTTTATCTAAAATCCCCATCCTTGGAGGTTTTACAGCAGAGGTTGGGTGGCCATCTGCCAACGACAGATTCCTCCATTGCAGGGGGTTGGACTAGATGACCCTTGGTGTCCCTTCCAACTCTGCAATTCTATAGCTTCAGTCTAGTCTCCCAAAACATCCTACATATCCTTGACAAGATGTCCTTTACAGCTAATACGACAGGCTGCTGTGAAGTTCTGTGAAGACGTTGTCTTCCTGAAAGATGACCACATTTCTAAAAGAGGAAGAAAAGTCTCATTGACCGAAGTCAAGGCATCACGCCACACCAGCTTTCCAGTCAGTTCCTGATCTCACTTTCCCCAGGGTCAGTGAACTCATGCGCACGAGTTCATCCCAATACATGGAGCTGGAGCTGGAGCAGGCAGTCGGCAGGGCAGGATCTCGCCCTGAAGTTCCACCCTCCATTTTGTGGATGAGCTTTGCAGCTGTGCACAGAATATTCTTGGCCGCAGTAGGGAGGCAACCATATTCTGGAGCCCGCTCCCGCTGTTGTCTTGAAATTACATTGCCAATCCTGGAATAGGATTGCTTTCTGCCGGCTGTGGTAACTGAGAAGGCAGCAGATGCATATCTAGCAACCAAACACTCATGCCGCCAACGTCGCAAAGCTAGACTACTGCAATTCCCTTTTATGGGGCTGCCCTGGTTGTCAGTTCAGAAGCTCCCGTCTGACTTAAAGCACACGGCGTCAGAGTGTCCAATGTCTGCACTGGCCCTGCATCCTTTCAGGCTCAGTTCATGGTTGGCAGCCTATAAAGGCTGAAATGGTGGGTCTCTAGCAGCTGACCCAAGAGGCTGGGTGCTGCTGGAGCTGGGTCTGGGTTGGATGTTTTGTTAAAGTTGATCAAAGGCTGCTGTGGGGCTAGAATAAACTTTATGCAAGGCAGTAACCCAGGGGTAGGCAACCTAAGAGCCGGGGGCCGGATGCGGCCCCGCCTTCTCAATCCGGCCCACGGACAGTCCAGGAATCAGCGTGTTTTTACATGAGTAGAATGTGTCCTTTTATTTAAAATGCATCTCTGGGTTATTTGTGGGGCCTGCCTGGTGTTTTTACATGAGGAGAATGCGTGCTTTTATTTAAAATGCATCTCTGGGTTATTTGTGGGGCCTGCCTGGTGTTTTTACATGAGGAGAATGTGTGCTTCAAGGTTATTGATTACCAAAAACTGGAAAAGCAGCAGTGTCTCAACTAAAACAGACTGGTTATCTAAAATGATGGAATACTTCCATATTGTCGAACTAACAGGGAGGATAAGAGGAGATATGGTACAAAAAGTGAATAAGGAGTGGGCTATCTTTAAGGAATACAACAAAATTTATGTGGAAAAAGTAGAATTTCTGACAGATACTGAATGAATCCAGAAAATGATTAGAGTGAAAGGAGAGTAAAGTTAAGATAGAAGAAGAGATTAAAGAAATAATTAAATGTGTTTGAGCTAGTTGGAAAAATAAAGTAGCGTAACAAGAATGGCTGGAAGTCAAGTCACTTGGTGGGTGTCCGTGTGGGGTAGGTGTGTTGATATGTATAGTATAGGTTGGTATTATATAGAGTAATGTAGGTATGTTTTATGTTATGAAAATAAGGTAGTGTGTTGTGTATGTGTATTGTGTAAATGTATATGTATGTGTTTTATATGTTAATAAAAAAAATTAAAGGAATTTATTTATCCCCCCCAAAAAAACAAATATAGTCTGGGCCCCCACATGGTCTGAGGGACGGTGGACTGGCCCACGGCTGAAAAAGGTTGCTGACCCCTGCAGTAACCTCAATTAACGTTTTCTGCTGGTGGAACACATAGTGACTGCTAGCATGGCAGGGCCTTTGGGGCAGCAGCCTGTGTCTTGCACAAAAAACATCCCAGCTCCAATACCTGACACATCCAGTTGAATGCATGAGGTAGCAGATGAGGGGAAGCCTCTCTTGATTGACCCAAACCCAAATCTTGATTCAAGTTACAAGAAAGTTGACTCTGACTAAACGTCAGGAAGAACTTTCTGACAGTTTAAGAGCAGTTCGACAGTGGAAGGACTCTCCTTCCTTGGAGGTGTATAAGCAGAGGTTGGAGGGCCATCTCTCTTGGACGTTTTAGTTGAAATTCCTGCATTGCAGGGGGCTGGACTAGATGGCCACTGGGTGCCCCTTCCAACTCTGCAATTCTATGGTTGTTTGCTGCTATGAGACCCTGGACAGCTCCTTTCAGAGTAGGCAGTGCCAGGCTAGAGAGATAAACACTCTGTTGTGTAGATGAAATATCACGGCTGGCCATTTTCTACAGATCCTTAGGCAGGAAGCTGCCTTTGACTGAGTCCATCCAACCCAGTATTGTCTACACTGACTGGCAGCATGCAGAGTTCTCTCTCAGCAGGTCAGTGGCTGTCATGGACTGGCTGGATTCAGAGGGCTGGTGGGAGGCACCAGCTGGGGAACCCCCAAGGGAAGAAGGCTCAGAGCCCGTGGAGTGGCTGTGGGAAGACAATGAGTGGTCAGAGGGAGAAGAGGGGGCAGGTGGGAAGGAGGAAATGTCAGACACTGGAGAGGTAACAGGCCTTAGTGAGCTGGGAGAGTCTGTGGCAGAGAGCAGTCCAGAATCAGCTCTACCAGGAAGAGTTGCTGTGCTCACTAGGCCTGCCCCCCTGAGCTGTTTATTTCTTAACCACCCTGAGACCCTGCATGTACAGTGGTACCTCGGGTTACAGACGCTTCAGGTTATAGACGCTTCAGGTTACAGACTCCGCTAACCCAGAAATAGTACCTCAGGTTAAGAACTTTGCTTCAGGATGAGAACAGAAATCTTGCAGCAATGGTGCGGCAGCAGCAGGAGACATCATTAGCTAAAGTGGTGCTTCAGGTTAAGAACAGTTTCAGGTTAAGAACGGACCTCCAGAACGAATTAAGTTCTTAACCCGAGGTATCACTGTATAGGGACACAGGTGGCGCTGTGGGTTAAACCACAGAGCCTAGGACTTGCTGATCAGAAGGTCGGCGGTTCGAATCCCTGTGACGGGGTGAGCTCCCGTTGCTCGGTCCCAGCTCCTGCCAACCTAGCAGTTCAAAAGCACGTCAAAGTGCAAGTAGATAAATAGGAACCGCTCTGGCGGGAAGGTAAACAGCGTTTCTGTGCGCTGCTCTGGTTCGCCAGAAGCGGCTTAGTCATGCTGGCCACGTGACCCGGAAGCTGTCTGCGGACAAACGCCGGCTCCCTCAGCCTATAGAGTGAGATGAGCACCACAACCCCAGAGTCGGTCACGACTGGACCTAATGGTCAGGGGTCCCTTTACATTTTTATCACTGTATAGGGCAGTATATAAATTCCATAAATAAATAAATATTTCACATGGTGTCAGTAAAGTTAACTTATTCAAAGAAATATTTATTTATTTATTGAATTTATATATTATACTAACCTGCTCCTGGCACGCACACCCAGACACTTGACTGAACCCGGGACCGTCTGCATGCAAAGCAGCTGCTCTGCCCCTGTCAACTTGTCAATCTCTGCTGTACACAGAGAGGGCAAACCGTTCTCTCGTCTGACTATTCCAGAAAACGCCTGGTCAGGTCAGGGTTTTGTATTCTGTGGCCGTCACCACCTTCCCTGCTAAGGCCTTTCTAGGGGAAAATAGCAACCAAAGACCATACAAACATCAAAAGAGCCCCTTTCCTCCTCCCTGTCTGCCCCCCTCTTCTCCCTCTGACCACTCATTGTCTTCCCACAGCCACTCCCTGGGCTCTGCTGGATCCAGCCAGCAGCCCATCTAGTCCAGCATCATGTTCTCGCAGTGACCAAACCAGATGGCCCTGTGGGAAACCTGCACTTTCCCGCGACTGGCATTCAGAAGCATCACTGCCTCCTGGCCTCGTCTTCTTATGAAGCCATGTGGATTGGTGCCCACACATTTTGTCTGGCCTGAGAAATTTTTCTGCCTAGAATTGTAGGGCTGAAGGGACCCCAAGGGTCATCTAACCCACATACCCCCCTGAAACGGAAGAAGGCAGCACACACACTCACTGGTTCCATGTACAGAGTCCAGCTGGAGGGGTGGCTGGTTTTTATTCTGGCTCCACCAACTCTGGGGGCTGCAGACTAGCTTAGGGGGCTACAGGACAGCCTGCATGGCCCCTGCACAGCTCTGTCCTCCAGTCCCTTCCTGCTGCCCCCCTACTTTAGCACCTGAAGCAGCCTCATCTCCCTGCCTAACAGGAGGGCCGGCCCTTTCTCTCTCTCTTTGGCCTTCGCTATATCACAGGCCCAGAAGCATAGCAAACGCTTTCAGGGAGCGGAGGCAGGGAGACAAAGACCGGCTGCAGAATCAGAAAGGGCATCAGGTTGGGATCGGCAAAGCTCAAACATATTCTTTTTTTAAAAAATGGTCCTGAAAAGACAACGGATGAAAGTTCTTTTTTCGTTACCTCTTTTTCCCCGTGACTCTCCTCCTTTCTTCACGCGAGGGTTTCAGCCAGAAAACTGTGTAAACATTGTGTCGGGTCCTGACAGACTCATGCATTCCAAAAATGTTATTAATAAAGGCGAAGTCCAGCCTCCGACGCTCAGGGAGCCAGAAAAGTGGTTTTGATTTGTCACAGGCCTTCAAAAAAAAGAAAAAAATCCCTCTCTTTTTGTTTTGTTTTGTTTTTTCATTTTTGCTTTGGTTTTGTCCTGAAACGGACCCTAATTCCTGACACATTTCCTGAATTAGAAACTGCCCATCTTCTGTTTTGAGGAGGGGGTGGCATTGGATCAAGACCCCAACCCTTGCCTCTGCCAGAAACCCCACAATAGTCCGTTGATTTAATTTCCTCCCCCTTTGATTATGTGTTTTCAAGAGACCTGGGAATACATTTTTTATGAGTAGCAAAGACCTGCCTCTCTAAAACAACAGCCTACACTTAATAAAAACAGTGGTGTTTCCCCCAAACTTCCTTATCCCTCCCTTCTTGGCTTGGGTTCTGCCGGCTTCTTAAAGAGACAGCCAATGGCAACACACAGAGTGCAGTTAGGATGAGTAAAAGCTAGGTTTTGGGGTTTTGCAAAATTCACACCAAGAAATGTAAGGCTGGGGTGGGTTTGGAAATGCATGTTTCAGGCAGGTGTGCTCTTCAGATAACAGCCACAACAGGCTGCAGCATCCTGCCCTGAGTTTTCTGCTGCAAGCTACATGCAAGGGTACTTGGTTCCATTTTACAGCCATTACCACTGAGGCTTGGCTGGAGCTCACTCTAGGAGTCTACAGCTAAACAAAAGCATGGGCCAGTAGTGGTTAGAGTGATGGGCTAGGACCTGAGAGACCAGAATTCAAATCCCATTCAGCCAAGAAATTTACTGGGTGACCTTTGGCAGGTCACTCAAGCTACCTCACAAGGTTGCAAGGGAACAAATATGTGTGCCACCTTGAGTTCATTGGAAGAAAAGTTGGATATAAATGTAATCAGTCAATCATCCTAAAGGCAGGGCTGATTTCTTGCTTTAACACTGCATTCCTATAAATATTTTCATGGAAATAAGTTCCATTGAGCTCAACAGGGCTTACTTCTGAGTAGACGTTATTGGATTGCAGTGTTACACTTTCAACCAGAGGCTTCAGTCTGCAGCTTGTTCCAAATCCATGGCGGGTTTTCGTTTCACCTTCTCTCTCTTTTTCATTGCACAAACTCACTTAATAATTCACACATTCTCTGTCTCCTCCAGGCTGTGAAGAGCAGAGAGAAAGAGTAAAACGGTGATTGTTTTTCTCCCCAGTGAATAACTGATGAAGCAAGACCCTGTTAAAAGCACATTCCCGGACACACTTCTCCTTGGCTGCGAAGTCCTGTGGAGTTCAAGTGGCTTACTCCCAGGTAAGTGGATACAGGACTGCAGCCTAAGATGCACACCAGGGGCAGGCTTTGGGCCAAAGTCATTTCTCCTTGCAGCCGAAAATTTCTCCATAAGTATATAAAGAAGTCCATCCCGGTCTCCTTTGTTGTAAAATGGCTATTTTATTCTCTTCTGAAGATGCTTGCAAGGACAAGGGGGCGCTTTCGGCTATGCCAGACTAAGACCATTTCAGGCTTTAAAACCAGCACAATCCTAGGCACACCTAAGAGTAAATACCATTGAACATAGTGGTACTTATTTCTGAGTAAAATGTATGGCAGCCATGGCACCCTGCCCAAGCCACACCCTTTGCCACCCCTGCTCTGCGACTTCCCCAAGCACTATTGTCCGGGTGGAATGTGCCTTTGAATTGCTCCATGCCTCTTGCCCTCCTGGAGGGAGGATGGTTTGATGGCATGTATAAAAACCTCTGGCATTCATGTAGGGGAATGCAGACTCCCATCAAACGGTAAGCATTGTGGGGTGTGAAACACAAGAGCTGTCAACATTCCTAGAGTGAACATGTTTACACATGGGGAGAAATGTATGTCCAGCCAGCAGGTAAACTTCCTGTTTCCTTCTGGGCTGGGACAGACTTCCTCTGCATGTGACTAGAGGTGGGCGTGGCCTCACCTGTGCAGGTAACGACAAAAGCACAGGGCAGGGCAGCCACATCTCTCTCTTTCACTTCATGCATCGAAGAAGCAACATCTGCTTAGCCAAAGATGCCCACTTGGCTTCCAGCCAAGAGAGGACAAAGGAACTGTCTTCTTATGAGATAAAGGTAAAGGGACCCCTGACTATTAGGTCCAGTCGTGACCGACTCTGAGGTTGCGGTGCTCATCTCGCTTTATTGGCCGAGGGAGCCGGCGTACAGCTTCCGGGTCATGTGGCCAGCATGACTAAGCCGCTTCTGGCGAACCAGAGAGGCGCATAGACGTTTACCTTCCCGCCGGAGCAGTACCCATTTATCTACTTGCACTTCGTGCTTTTGAACTGCTAGGTTGGCAGGAGCAGGGACCGAGCAACGGGAGCTCACCCCGTTGCGGGGATTCGAACCGCCGACCTTCTGATTGGCAAGTCCTAGGCTCTGTGGTTTAACCCACAGCTCCACCCACGTCCCTTTTCTTATGAGATAGTTTCTAGGTATACAGTATGTTACTTTTCTAAGCTAAGTCTGCCTTCTGGAATCTGATTGGGAACAGAATGATGTGTGAGTAAACCTTTTTTATACTTTTATAGAAGACTGTGTCATGTCTTATCTTTTATGGGGGAATAAGGGGAAAATACCAGAACAGTTATTATAGAGGCTTTAGCGAGCCTGAGCAAACGCATGCACTGAGTTTAAAAAGGGGAATGTTACTCTGCTAAATTGAGAACTTGTTAACACAAGTTGGAAAGGTTATTATCAGACAATATATCCTCTCCTGCGTCCCTGAACATTCCCACAAGGGTCACAAACACAGCACTGCCCACTGCAGCCTTTGGCCCTGCCCACTACTGGCACACCGGCCCATCCAAAGTGATGCAGGCCTTGGGGAGGGAAAGGTCCCCCAACCCCCAGTAAGGCAAAACTAGCAACTTATATGGTTCTTGCCATATTGTCTTCACAACAACCTTGTGAGGTAGATTAGGTAGCGAGATCAGTACCTCAGACCCATGGCTGAGTGGTGATTTGAATGTGTGACTCCCCACTCCTAAGGGGCATCCACACCCCGCCTTTAAAGTTCATGGCTTCCCCTCAAAAAATCCTGCGAAATGTCATTTGTTAAGGGTGCTAGGAATTGTAGCTACGTGAGGATAAAGTACAGTTCCCAAGATTCTTCCGAGGGGGTGTTTGGAATGTGCTTTAAACATACAGCGTGTGTACTGGAGATGGTCGGAAAATGGCTGGCGGCTTTGAGGTTGGATCCTGACAAGACAGAAGTACTGTTTTGGGGGGACAGGGAGCGGGCAGGTGTGGGGGACTCCCTGGTCCTGAATGGGGTAACTGTGCCCCTGAAGGACCAGGTGCACAGCCTGGGAGTCATTTTGGACTCACAGCTGTCCATGGAGACGCAGGTCAATTCTGTGTCCAGGGCGGCTGTTTATCAGCTCCATCTGGTACACAGGCTGAGATCCTACCTGCCCGCAGACTGTCTCGCCAGAGTGGTGCATGCTCTGGTTATCTCTCGCTTGGACTACTGCAATGCACTCTACGTGGGGCTACCTTTGAAGGTGACCAAGAAACTACAACTAATCCAGAATTTGGCAGATGTGTTAAGATGCCCTTTCAAATCCCTCCTAAAAGAATAAAGACACCACAGTCTTATTCATAAGTGTCAGAGACTGCCTCTAGGTCCCAGCTCACAGAGGACCAACGCTAG
>JAXCMG010000047.1:460149-482587 GCA_034642415.1 Podarcis siculus | reverse complement strand
GGGGTCCCTTCCTTCCTGGATGCTTCGGATGCAGACCCTTCGGACTCCTCCCCCTCCTTTCGGCGGGCTTTAGGACCTGGCTCCCTTTCCGGGCTGCTCATTGCGCCACCCTCTTGTACATTTGAACTTGGCGCGCGCGCGCTGTCTCCGACCCTCCTTTCTACCGTTTCCTCGCTCTCTGACGCAGGCGTGGCCAGCCCCGACTCACGTCCTTCCGCTGCCGGAGAGCTGCCTGGCGCCGATGCCTGGGACTCCTCCCCCCTACTGCTCTCCGGTGGGGAAGCTGGTCCCGATTTCCAGCTGCTGCTCTCTGGTGGGGAAGCTGGTCCCGATTTCCAGCTGCTGCTCTCTGAGTCCCCTCTGGCCCCTCCTTCCTGGGGTGTTCCTTTTGGCAACCCCCTAGCTCTGCCCACGGGAGCCCCTTTCTGTGAATCCTCCGATTCGCTGGAAAGACTTAGAGACCTCGGGCGGCTATCATCGCTAACTTCTCCCTCCGATTCCTCCCCATCAGTCTCTAATCCCTCCCTTTCCTGCCCCTCTGCTCCTGAGCCCCTGACAATAAGCAATAAAAAGAAATTTTACTCACGATCAGGCAGAGCACAGTGTGATTTCTGAAGGCAGGCTTTAGGCTTAAAGTTACAAACATGTACAAACAGGTTTACCTCATAAGGGAGATGTCCTGGGGGACCGCTTGGCTGGCAGCCAGCAGTTCATTCCAGGAAGTACAGAGGGCGAAAGGAAGATGGAAAAAGAGAGAGAGTGGCAGCATGCCTTGTCCTTTTACCAGGTCTGGAAAGGTCACGCCCACCCACTAGTCACATGCAGGGAAGGATGCTCCAGGCCAGGAGGAACAGGAAGTTTCGACTGGCTGGACCAAACATTCCCTTGCATGCCCACTCTGGCAAAACAAGGAATGTTGTATTTGACTGCTCCCAGTGAAATTTGACATTCCACACTGAAAGACCTACATTGGCTCCCAGTATGTTTCCGAGTACAACTCAAAGTGTTGGTGCTGACCTTGAAATCCCTAAACGGCCTTGACCCTGTATACCTGAAGGAGCGTCTCCACCCCATTGTTCAGCCCAGACACTGAGGTCCAGTGCCAAGGGCCTTCTGGCGGTTCCCTCACTGCGAGAAGTGAAGTTACAGGGAACCAGGCAGAGGGCCTTCTCGGTAATGGTGCCTGTGGAGTGCCCTCCCACCAGATGTTAAGGAAAGAAACAATTACAGTGGTACCTCGGGTTACATACACTTCAGGTTACAGACACTTCAGGTTACAGACTCCGCTAAACCAGAAATAGTACCTTGGGTTAAGAACCATCACCCTGGCACTTCATTGGGAAGCTAGGCTGGATTATATTTTAACCATTGCAGGGTCTAGAGGTTAAAAGGTCTGGCACCCACAAACTCATAGCAATATTTTGAAAAGAACTTTATAGAATGCCACAAAGCTCATGCTCTCGGATGGAACGTGAGCCCTGACAGAGCAAATGCCCCTGGAACTTCTCACCACTTGAGGAAGTGAGGGACATATGGCAGTGTTTTGAACAAAGCACTCATTTAATTCACCGTTAACAGGAACCTTTCCATGCAGATGTCCGAAATAGATGGTTGGCTTTTTCTTGCTCCCTCTGCCCAAGAGCTCTTGATTCAACTCCCAGGCCTGTCTGAGGGGGCTGCAGACAGCTTGGGGGGGCATGATTGGCTGACCTCAATTATCTGAGCTTGGCAGGGGGAGAACAGAGAACTGGGGGGAGAGAGAAGGGAGAAGAGAAACCTTTGTAGGAACTGGTCAAAATAGCAGCAGTGGTTTCTATGTCTGCCTTTGCCCTGGACAACATTCTTGGTTCTTTCCTTACCTGCCTAGAGTCCTAATCAACACCTGTCCTAAAGATACCACAGTCTCCGCTGCGCCTCATTTCCAGATGGAAACACAGGCCCTGGGTGAGCGCCTGTAACCCCTAGAATCTCACCCTGCTCAGAAATTGGGTTGGTGTGCAACCGCATGCGGGTGGAGCAGAAGGGAAGGAAAACAAGGCAGATGAGAGAGAGCCGATTCCAAAGCTTACTGTATCCCATTGGGAGCTAGGTCATGTTTAAAGGTAAAGGGATCCCTGACCGTTAGGTCCAGTCGTGGACGACTCTGGGGTTGCGGCGCTCATCACGCTTTATTGGCCAAGGGAGCCAGCGTACAGCTTCCGGGTCATGTGGCTGACATGACTAAGCCGCTTCTGGCGAACCAGAGCAGCGCACGGAAACGCCGTTTACCTTCCAGCCAGAGCGGTACCTATTTATCTACTTGCACTTCAATGTGCTTTCGAACTGCTAGGTTGGCAAGAGCAGGGACCGAGCAACGGGAACTCACCCTTTTGCGGGGATTCGAACCGCTGACCTTCCAATCGGCAAGACCTAGGCTCTGTGGTTTAACCCACAGTGCCACCCGCATCCCTAGGTCACATTTAAATACCGCCTATTTCTCCAAGGAGGACACATGAATCTCCCCCCTCCCTGTTTCATCCTCACTGGAGAGCCAGTGTGGTGTAGTGGTTAAGAGCAGTAGACTCGTAATCTGGTGAACTGGGTTCGCTTCCCCGCTCCTCCACATGCAGCTGCTGGGTGACCTTGGGCCAGTCACACTTCTCTGAAGTCTCTCAGCCCCACTCACCTCACAGAGTGTTTGTTGTGGGGGAGGAAGGGAAAGGAGAATGTTAGCCGCTTTGAGACTCCTTCGGGTCGTGATAAAGTGGGATATCAAATCCAAACTCTTCTTCTTTTTCTTCTCACAACAACCCTGTGAGGTAGGTTAGACCGAGAGAGAGAGTAACTGGTCCAAGGGAGTTTCATGGCTGAGTGCAGATTTGAACCCTGGTCTCTCCCAGTCTCAGGTGCTAGTCTGACACTCTAGCCACTGCACACCACTGTTTCTTCTGCAAACCTTGAAATGCGCCAGAGTCTGATAGTACCTCCTTATTTTGCATGAATGGTCCTGCCTTGGATACAGGATTGAGATTGCTACTGGCACATATGGCAGAACCCACAACAAATGATGTTGGAAACTCTTCAGATCCACAGGATGTGGTCTGCTATATATTCTCAACACTCTCTTGAGACAGAAATTCACTCTGTTTGCCTATTTCCATTCTGCTCCCAGGCTCAGAAGAAATGGCGCTGCAGAATCCAGCTCCAATAACTCATCATAACTAGATTCCCGGTAGAAATATTAGGGGGCACAGGAAAAGAAATCTATTACTCTCTTAATTAAATGGATGTGGAGAGGGCTGCGTTTCCTCCCGTCTTTGTATGTCTTAAAGCATAAAACTCAATTAAAATGTGCTCACAAGAGGCCATTTATCCATAATGAGAATTCTACATTTCTAATGCGCATTAAAATGTTGATATTGTTATCAGCTAAGGAGATAGAAAAGAGAAAGAACCATCTCATTTCTGATCTTGGTTCCATAGGGATGTAAATCAGAATAAGCCTCAATAGTTTTACAAAACTGGCACCAGTGCAACTTTGCCTCAGAGCCTGACAAGTATCCATCATCTGCACGTGTGGCAAGATTTTTGCATTTTGCATTTCTCCACTCTTCTTTGTTATTTCATATTCCCTCTTTTCCATAGAAGCTAGACAATGACTTCATGCACGCTGACAAAAGCTGAGCTTTTGCGGCATGGAAGTGGGGGGGAATCCTGAGAAGGATTGAAGGGAAAGTCAATGGTTCCAAAGAAATCATGCGTTTTCCATAGTCCCGCAGACATCCTTTGGCAAAGGATATTGCATTTTCGAAATCCTTGAGCTTCAAGATGTTATTATTTACTATTTATTGCATTGCATTTACACCCCACCTTTTCATCCAATGAGCTTGAGGCGGCATACATGGGTCTCCCCCTCCTCATTTATTTCCCGCAACAACCCTGTGAGGTAGGGAGACACTCAGTGACTGCCCAGTGATTCCCTACCTTGGGGGGGGAGAGAGGGAATCGCAGGCCATGGGGCTGCATTATCTGGGTGGAGGTGGGAAGTAAGACGGTGGTGGTGCTGTGGTTGCAGTCTTGGACTAGGACCTGGGAGACCAGGGTTCAAGTCCCTGCTCAGCCATGAAACTCATCTGGAGTGACCTTGACCCAGAAAGCCATGTATGTCAACTTGAGTACAAGCAAAATGTGAAATACTAAGGCAGAGGGGGAAATTTCTCTCCCTGCCCCCTGCAACCCCCTCTCACTATCACTGCTTCAGCCTGACTGGAATGGGTCTCTGAACTCTGATAATGCCTCTTGCTTGTCTCAGTGCAAGACCTGTGCAGACATTAGGACTTTAACTCCAAACCAGCATTTTCCCCTCCCCCTCCTTGAACGCTGCTCAACATCCAAAGCCCCTTGTTTTGCATATAGAAGGCCTGGGGCCACCCCAGATGTTGTTGGGCTTCATCTCCCATCAGCCCCAGCAAGCAAGGCCAGTGGTCACACCTGCACCATCCACAGAAAGCTCTCTTCTCCCCCTTTAAGACCCATGGCTTGACCCAAAGACTCCTGGGAGCTGCAGTTTGTGAATGCTGCTGGGAATTGTAGATCCTAAACCCCCCAGCCTTCATTCCCTGGCAGGAGGGGTTGTGTCTAAGAAGGTTTGTGGTCGGTCGGACACATTCACAAACTATCTAAAAGCAAGGATAGTTGACTGGGGAAGGGCAATCGCCCAGGAGGAGAAGGTCTCTGGTGCAGGACACACGGAGGTCTCCAGGTAGGGCTGGGAATATTCGTTGTCGGAAACCCTGGAGACAATACTGAGTTAAATGGACCACTTGGTCTGCCGGGGTCTAAGGCAGCATCCAGACTTCCTATCCAGCCTGATGGACAAAGCGCTCTGGTGGACGCAAAAGTTTGCTTGCTGTTTTGTGACATCTGAGCTGTTCTTAATAAAGGGGCTTCGATTTTTGTTTGGGGGAGTAAGTGGCGTTTAACCCGCGTGCTAATGTAGCTTCGTTTTCTCGGTATATTTGATAGACTCCCCCCCCCCCCGGTGAACGGCAGATTTATTCGCCTGGTCAACAGCGCCCAGGAGATGACATCATTACCCCTGTCGTGGAAGACGCAGCTGCCCCAACCCATGCACGGCCTTTTCCGGCTCTTCCTCCACCAGCGCCGCAATGGAGAAGCGCCACGTGCCAGGACCAAGAGCAGGAAGGGCGGCTCGTCAGTTTCTGCCCCCAAAACACACATGGGCGTGCCAAAACCCTGGCATTGTGGCTACAAACGATCATTGCAAACGAGCCAGTAAATGCTTTTAAATGAAGGTTGCTGGAAGCCACAGGAGGGGAGAGTTTCTCTTGTGCTCAGGCTCTGCTTATCTGGTTGGCATCTGTGAGAACAGCATGGTGGACTAGGTTGGCCATTGGGCTCATCCAGCCGGCTCCTCTTAGGTTTTGATAGAGCCTCCAAGTCCAGGGGCAGTCTATCGAGATTCCTAGGTTCTTAGGGGTATTTGCCCACGGTGAGAAGAGGGTGCCAGACCAGATGGGTCATTGGCCTCATCCAACAGTCTCTTCTTACCTTCTTATCGGAGAGATGCGGTTGCACAGCTCAAGACTGGCTACAGCCAAAAGATGCTTTAAACCAGGCTTCCTCAACCTCGGCCCTCCAGATGTTTTTGGCCTACAACTCCCATGATTCCTAGCTAGCAGGACCAGTGGTCAGGGATGATGGGAATTGTAGTCTCGAAACATCTGGAGGGCCGGAGTTCAGGAAGCTTGCTTTAAGCCTTTTCAGTGGATGCTTTGTCGGAGAAGGGATTCTTTCATCTGTATTAAGGTGTGCACAAGAGCTTATTCCACTTAGCTTAAACCGATTTTAAAGGGGACGAGGGGTGGCGTGATCCTGCATGGGTGGGGGCCTTATCCCAGAGAGAAGATCCCGCTCGGTGAGCCAGGAACTCGCCAAACAACTGTCGGGGGAGGGCATGTTTACCGAGAGAGTAGAAATCCGTAAAAATTTCAAGCATCGAGATTCAACTTCATAAGAAGGAAGGAATATGAATCGTGCCCACTTAGCTCTTCTTTATAATCACAAAGGTGCCCTAGCTTCGGGGGAGAGCACACACATCCACACACTCCGGGAGCTTGAATAAAATAACGACTTCTGCTGATATGCAAGCCCCCCGCGACACACACCTCAGGTGCATTTAAAACATGAGTGTGCGCGCGTGCAGCTTTTTACAAGAGCGTGTACACAAACACTACCTCTGTGCTACATGCAGGTTGTGTGTTTGTATGATTTGAAACTCTTGCATGCACGGGCACAATTCTATGGGAGCAGGAATACCCAAGCCCACTTCTGCATAAACGCCCAGCTCCCTAACTAACTCACACCCCGAGCCTGCATTTAAAACTGCTGCTTATGCACAGGATGCGTGTGCTTGTAAATCTTCACAGTAGCGTGAACCCTAGAAGCCTGCTTCCGCGCACATGCAAGCCCCGTCCTTAGGTAAACACACACACACACAATTCATTTGAAACAAGGGCCGCGCACAAAGCGCCCCCGTGTTTCTGGCAAGCAGCCACGCCCTTCCCATGAGATCCCAGGAGCCATGCGGAATCCGAGCCAAGGCCCATCTGCTCTGCTCCGCCACCATCCTGCTCATTTTGTCTGGCAGTAATTGATATCCAAAGGCATTTCGCTATCCGTCCATTTTCGCTGCCCTGGCCCTGGAGAAGCCTCTCTTAGAAAGACCCAGCTGTCTGGGCAGGAGAGGACTTGGGGGCAGAAGCCTTTGCGCGGCGGAATGGTCAGGAGGAGGACCCCCCAAACGCAGTAGGGCTTTTGCATTAAGTAAGGTACAATTTGCCTTGTGTAACCATTAAGGCTGCAACTCCCATGTCCGCTTCTGGGAGAAATTCCATGGGACTTACTTCTCAGTGGACGTGCACAGGATTGTGCTGTTAAGTCTCGAATCTAAAATTACCTAAATGCACACAACGGCAGCTGTGCGCACATAATACAAACATGTGCTAATCATATACCGATATGTGCCAGACAGGCATAGTTTGCCTACGTAGTCAATTAAGAATACATCTTTCCACAATGGCTAATAGATGTTGGGTTTAAAAACCTTTTTATATATGGCTTTTATTGTATATTTTTTCGTTTCATGGCTGCGAACTGCTTTGATATTTTTCTTTTGATGATATAGTGGTATATAAATATTTTTATAAATTTTTAAAAAAACATACCTTTCAAGGATCTGGTTCTGGCTGCTTCACATGTGTTCGTATTTGGATTTTACTTCCGTCCAAGAAAACGCATGATATAGCCCAAGATATGTATTTTGATATGTATTGTGCTAGGTGCATGCACAACAATAAATAAACATGCATTTTGTTACACACATCGACGGTGTTTCACACTCTCTCTCCTTTCGTATTTGGAAGCGAATAGCCAAGTAGGAATTCCTGTGGCTTTGATCCTGCCATCCCTTTCCTTTGCACACTCGAGCAAGACCCGCTGCAGACACAATGGAACTTACTTCCGCGTAAACGGGCACAGGATTGTGCTGCAGCCCCTGAGGACTATGAGCTTTCCCTGCACCCAAAAGCAGTTTGGAAAAACGCATAGGCTGGGTCAGTTTGTGGGACCTGGCTAAGCTCACCGATAAGGCAATGCTGGCTGCACATATGCTCAGCATGCCATTTGTGCTTAACTGTTGTTTTGAAAGAGGCATGTTCGAGCCTCAGGTGGGATGCGGATGGTTCGGAGGGCTCGGGGGTCCCCACCCTCAAAGCCCCTTTGCGCTTCCTGAAGGACGCGCTCCCTTTGCGCTGTCCCAAGCGTGAGACTCCGCTCGCGTTGGAATTCAGCCCTGCGCAAATACGCGCGGCATATGCAAGCTGTTCCGCTCAGCGGAGAGACCTGCCGCAAGCTGCGCGGCTGGGCTCGGGCCTGCTCTGGGCGGTGGTGCTTAGTGGGCGCTCCTTGGAACTGAGATGGCGAAGGAGGCCAGCAGCAGGTGGCGCCAGAGCCAACGGACACGCGGAGCCAACGAATTCCTATCGCCGTGCCTGCCCAGCTCCCCCTCGCTGAGTTCCGCAATGGAGCTGAAGAAGGTGGCAGGAAGAGCCATCCCTCTAGGCTGGAGGGATTGGGAGAAGGCAGGCAGGTGGGTCCTGGCAGAGGGCAGCTGAGGTTGGTGGGCTGGGGGCTCCATTGACCCTAATAGACCAGCATCCTGCAGCTCTGGGATGGGCGACGCACCCTTTGCCTGGCTGAGAGTTTCCCTGAACCAGCCGTGATTCCTGTAATGCAGGGGGTTGGACTAGATGACCCCCAAGACCCCTTCCAACTCTACAACTGATTCTATGATAGGGGGCTTACGTCGCTCTGCTTCTCTACGCGGCAGACTGGGATCAGGTCGTGGTGGCCATCCTATTTTGTTCTTCGGCCCAGGCAGGTTTTTTCAAACTCAAAGTCATCCAAAACCAGAGTGCCCTTTGCGGGGCGTAGGTCGGGGCAGCGTGTCCAGACGACAGGACCCCCCCCCCCCCACACACACACACACCTTTAGGGTGATAATAGGAAGCGATGAGGGGTGTTTTCATTTTAGGGGTCTTCCACTTTAAAAACACCGCAAACAAAATGTCGTGTCCAGTCTGACACCTCATTTATGGCAGTTTCTTCCCTAAGAAAAAGAAGGCTGCAATGGTATACCCCCTAACCTGAGAGTAAACTCCTTTGGACGCAACGGAGTTTCTCCCGAGTAGACATGCACGGGAATTGCAGCGGAAGACACGTTGGGTTGTATTCAACTGCTGGTTACTCAGTGTCGACCCATTCAGATTTATGGATCTCAGTTATCAATGGCCATTAATGGGTCTACTCTGAGTAAAATTCTGTTGGCTACAACCCGTGTTTTACAACGCAGTTCCCATGCATGCCTACTCGAAAGTAAGTCCCATTGCGTTTACTGAAGCTTACTTTCAGGTATGATTGCGGCAGCCTTATGTTTCTTAGCGAACAAGTGCGTGCATCTTTTCTTTTTCTTTTGACCATTCCACCCCACCAGGAACTGCGGACTTTGCATTCTTCCTCGCCCATAAAAGGCCATCCATACCATTCACCTGTCCATAAAAATCCATAGCAGGTAGATGCATCCTAGAGAATCCCATATCCTTTAAAAAGGGAATGATTTGGGTATTAAAGACTCCGGGGTGGGCCGGGGGTGGGGAGCCTGAAAAATAGATGCGGTTTGCTCAGCGCAGCTGTTTTAATGTTCAAAGCCGCGGCGGCATCTGGGTGCAACGTTTGATCGCCAGCTCCGTTTCATGCTAAACGGATCCTGGGGAGATTTGCTCAGACATTCCCTTTCGATCTAGCGCCGCTTTCATTCTCGGCTCTGAAATCTAACTTAACACACTTTGCCTATTTGCAAATTACAAAACAAGGCTCCGAATGTCCACTTTTAAGTCTGTTTTTATTATCGTTATTCTTGACTTTCCACATACAGAGGCACGGTGAAAAAAGGTTATCGTTGCTCAGCCTGTTCCTTTCTAAAGGATTCCTTGCACAATAATAATTAACAATCACACATTAGTGATACCATCGTTATTTTTCTCTCTCTCCGCCCTGGAGACGATTGTGCTGGCTTTCTTAGTTGACATTGGGTTGCATATATCTCTCTCTCTACTTTAACAGAGGCAAAAACCACCATGATCATTCCAAGCCAAGCACGACTGCACCCTTTGCAAACGATATTTAAATTGTTTCCACTCTCAACACAGCAAAAAAATCAACCCACCGGGACCTCCCATCGTTTTTGCCTTTGAACATCACAGAACCACATCAAGGGCAAGCACGTTTCTCTAGAAGCAAGACTACTCTACCCAATAAACATTTAGCAAATACGGATCTTCGTGGAGGTGACATGACACAGACAGGGCTGCAGGAAGGGGGTGGGAAGGGGGTCAGTATCCAGACCAGGAGCTGGGAGCCCTTAGGACTCAAACTCCACGCGTCCACCAGCGGTCCAAAGTCACGCACAGACATAACACACATTTATCTACAGCACGGCTCCATTTATTTAACACAGGTGATCCTGACCAGCCGATGAGACAAGCTGGGGATCTGGGCCGCTGCCTGGCACGGATCCTCGTTTCACTGACCTCCTTGACCGCAAGCTCCTTCACACGGGGTTAAGGGGCTGGAGATTCGGGAGCTGTCCAGCACCATTAACCTCCTGAACTGAAATGGACACCCTTTCCCTAAACGCCAAGGGAGACTCTCGCTCCCAGACTAGGGCCAGCGACTGTTAATGCGTTGTTGTCGTCGTGTTTTCGTTAATTTCCTTTTTAAAATAACAACAACAAAAAAAGCAAACCATAACCAATTGTAATTTTCAATTTTAGAAAAGAAGTTGCATCTGCAAAAACGCGGAGGCGCGTGGGAAAAGTGGGGTGCGTATTTCAGAATATTGGTGCGGGAGCGGGCCCTAACCAATTTAGTTTCCAGCCTATCAAATCCACGAAAATGCGGAGGGAGTGCGTGGGAAAGGGGGTGCGTTTTAGAAGACAGGTGATGGGGTGGGGTGGAAAAACGTAAGCTTTTGTGTTTGGAGCATATGCAGTAGAGGGTTTTCAAGAAAGGGGGGGAAATGAATTTCTCCAGGCTGTGTTGCCCATACCCAATCCATTCTTTTGCCCGAATACTTAGGACATCTCTATAAATCCGTGGGGGGGGGGATCCCTCCTTAAAACAGCCCCTGAACAAAGCCAGCCTTAGGCGCCGGCTGCTGGACGCTCTCGGTGTTGGGGAGACGTCCCTTCCCGGCGGCAGGAGCACCTTTCCAGAGAAGGTGGCAGCCGATCAGGCAAGCGGTGCCCGAGCCCCAGTGAAGAAGGGCGCTTCCCTTCGGTTTCTGCGCGCCCGGAGCTCCGGGAACCGCCCGAGGGAAGCCTCAACGGGGCGGTTGCCTGTAGTTGCCGTTGATCTCCTGGGAGATCGTCACAGCCTCGGCTCCGAGCGGGAGCCGGTCACTGTATTCGGAGCCCACCTCGAATTCCTCCGGGTTTGTTTTGGACTGGGACTCCGGGATGGAGCTGGCGGCCAGGCTCTCGTCTCTCTCCAGCTGTCGTCCCCCAGGCAGCCCCCTCCGCCCCTCCGCCTCTCCCTCCGCCCTCGCCTCCTCCTCCTCTTCCTCCTCGCCTTCCCCTTCCCCCACCTCACTGGGGTCGTAATTCTTCTCCGACTCCAGGTAGGAGGCCCGCGGGTCGAAGTCCGCCGCCATGTGCTTCTCCATCTGGTCCGGGTTCTGGGCTTTCATGATGAGCTTGTAGGTCTTGCCCTGGTACTTGGAGAGCAGGTGGCAGCAGGTGGCGCCCAGCAGAGGGATGGTGGCCAGGCCCAGGAGGAAGACGCTCACCACCACGATGATGACCAGCGAGGGCACCTCCCGCTTGGTGGTGAAGACCACCTGGACCTGGCAGTCCTCCCCGACGTAACTCATGCAGACGGAGTAGTTGGTGCCGGGGCTGAGGCCTTGGAACCAGTAGGAGTTCACCCCTTCCTCGATCTGGGACCACTGCACCAGGGAGTGGCCCCTCCGGCCCGCCTCGCACAGGTAGAGCCTCCTCAGGTGGACCTTCTCTGGCTGGGCGTAGAAGGGGGTGATCTGCACCTTGGCCTCCCTCTCCGAGACGTCCAGCGCGATGACCCCCAGGTCGAAACTGTGGGGCTTGAGGGCTCCGCTGCGGTTGAAAGCGTGGTTGGAGACGTACTGGGGGGCCTCGCTGGAGCCGCACTGCTTGGCCAAGACGGGCGGCCCCGATGGCCCGCTGGCGTTCCTGGGCCCGGGCGCGTGGTAGCTCCTGGGCGTGGGTCTCTCCGGAAGGAGCTTGGTCCTCTCCTCGGGCTTCATGACGCTGTTCTTGGAGGCCTTGCCCTCCGGCTTCCGATCCCCGGGCTGGGCCTTGCGGTCCCCCAGCGAGTCCGCGGGGTCCTTCGCGGGGGCGTCCGCCACGGCGACGTGGACCGAGCTCTGGTTGCTGCCCATCTCGTTGGCAGCCAGGCAGGTGTAGGTGCCTTCCTCCTTCTTGCTGAGGTGCGGGATGAGCAGCGTGCCGTTGCCGAAGGCCTGGAACCTCTCCCGGTCTCCTCTGGACCAGCCGTCGGAGGGCAGGCCGTTGCCTTCTCCTTCCGCCGCCGGCGCCTTGATCTCCAGGGTCTCGCCGGCGGCCTGGATCCTCCAGGTGACCTCGGGCTGCGGGAGGCCCAGGGCGTGGCAGTGCAAGGCCAGAGCCAAGCCGTAGGAGAGCCGGGTGCGGTCCAGGTTGGGGTGGTAGCTCAAGCGGACGCTAGGCGGCGCGCAGTGCAGGTAGGGCACCTTGCCCAAAGGGAGCCCCTTCCAGGACTCCGGGGCGGCGCAGGTGATGGCGTTGCGGTCTGGGATGGAGATCAAGGTGTTCTCGGTCCAGTTCTTGAGCCACATGAGCTGGCAGGTGCAGTTGAAGGGGTTGTTGTAGATCTGCAGGTGCGACAGGGAGGTGAGCGCGTCGAAGGTCCCCTCGGCCACCTCGGAGAAGCGGTTGTTGTTGATGCGGAGGGAGCGCAGGTCCCGCAGGGTGCGGAACGCCTGTCCCGGCAGGTGGGACATCCGGTTGTTGTTCATCTTGAGGAGCTGGAGGGCGCTGAGGTTGCGCAGGTCTCCCCAGGGGAAGTCGGCGATCTGGTTGTGGCTGACGTCCAGGTTCTTCAGCTGCACCAGGATGGCCAGGGTGCCCTCCTCAATGGTCCCGATCCGGTTGTGCGCCAGCCACAGGGAGGTCACCTGCGTCACCTCCACAAAGGAGCCCCTGCGCAGCTCAGCGATCTTGTTGGCCGACAGACTCAGGGTGGTCACGTTCGACGGCAGCCCGGACGGCACCGCCTCCAGGTTCTTGTAGGCGCAGTCGGCGAACTGCTGGGCGTACTTGTCCACGCAGGCGCAGGGCTCCGGGCAGCCGCGGATCGGGGCCCACAGGAAGGTCGCCGCCAGCCAACAGCGCAGCAGCAGCAGCAGAGGGGACGCCCCCGACAGCATCTTAGCCCTGCAAGGGTGCGGGGAGACAAAGTAGAGGACCACCGTCAGAGTTGGTCTACAGCACAGCCAGCAGGCGGTCTCCTACCTCCAAAAACATCCGCCATCAGCCACCGCGGCCACTCAACTACAACTCCCATCACCCATGACCATTGGCCACGCGTGCTGGGGCTGGTGGCAGTGGGAGTCCTTAGGCGTCTCCTCCTATTTCTCCGTTTGCCAGCGTTAATCCATCTAGCCCAGTATTGTCGATACTGGCTGGCAGCAGCGGCTGTCCAGGATTTCAGGCAGGGAGCCTCTCCCAGCGCTACCTGGAGATGCCAGCGGGGATTGAACTGGGACCTTCTGCATGCCCAGCAGGGGCTCTGGCGCTGAGCCACGGGCCCCTCCCTCCTTTCCGCGCTCTCTCTGCCGAGGCCACCCTTTCCCGGGCGCTGGGAAGCAAAGCCCCTCGAGCTCTGCAACGCTGGTTCCCTCGCCAGAGCGTTCAGGGTGCCTCTGAGGCTGCAGCCCTAACCGTGGCTTCCCGTGGATTCAGCGGGGCTTGTTCCCAGGATTGCAACCTTACTCTCTTTCTGTGGGGGGCAGAAAAGTCTGTAAATGAGAGAGGGGCTTCTCAAGAGAAAAGGAGCACCCAGCCTCTTTCCCGCTCGCTCTGTTTGACTGCCAGCGCCCAGAAAAATAAGGGGTTTCGAAATGATAGAGAGCAGGCTGTCCTCCCTCTCTAGCCAGCCCCTCTCCTCTCCTGCCTCGCTCCTTCTCTTTCTCCGTCCAACTTGCAGATCATCCCCGAGACACCCCTTCTTCCGTGTCACCAGCTAGCCCTGCTTGTCCTCCAGGTGACACGGATCGACCCCCGTAGATCCCAGCGCAGACTTCCTCCGGTTTCTATCCCCGACGGCAGCCCCTCGACGTCACCCCACTCTCTACACAGCCTAACCTCTATATGGAGATAAGAATATCAGAATAATGTAATCCTGTATGGCAGGGGGTGGACTAGATGGGGGTCCTTTCCAGTGGCCCATCCAGTCCAGCATCCTGTTCTTACATTGGCACCCCGGTGCCCATTATGGGAAGCCCCCCAGCAGGATTCGAGCACAAGAGCCCTCTCCCCTCGCGGCGTTGCCAGCAACGGAAGCATCGCTGCCTCCGACTAGCGTGCTCATCGTGGCTAGTAGACCTCCATAGCCCCCTCCTCTCCGTGAATGGGTCCCATCCTCTTCTAAAGCCACGAGAGATGTAGAGATTCACACCTCTCCCCCCCCCCCCGCGCCCCACCACACACCCAGCCACTCCTTTCGGGAGGTGCGCGGCGGTTTATCTTTGTGTTCCCAGCCTGGCTCTGCTATGTCCCTTCCCAAGCCTTTACTCTGCGCTTTAGGAGAGCCTTCTGGTCTGCAAACCGGGGGGAGCAGCTTCAGCCCCCCCAGCCCCCTCCCCTACAGTCCGCTGAGCCCCGACAGCGGACTCTGCCCTGCGCCAGCGAGCGAGCGAGCGCATCCTTCCTCGCTCATCTCCTCGGATGCAGCCGCCTTGGGTACCAACATCCCATCTTCCCTGGGTTCCTTCACGGGATGTAGGTCCCCTCTCTCACGCAAGCCCAAGCCGTGCCCGCCTCCCTTACCGTTCCATCCTGGGCTCCCAAGGGTCCCTTCTAGGGCGGCAGCATCACCAGGAGGGACCCCACGACCGGACGAGTCCTGCGGAACTCCCGGCGCAGGACCGAAGGCGCCGCCATGGAAGCTCCCGTCCCGAGCGCGAAGAAGAGCGGCGGAGAGGCTCTCCCCGGCCCCGGAGATGCCTCCTAGCCCTGGGTCTGCCTGAAGACCGCGGCGGCGCTGAGTTCGCCCCCTCCTCTCCCTTCCTCCCGCACCTCCTCAATTCCAACCCACTTTAAAAAAAATAATAAAAAAATCACAATCGCTATTACTAGGAGAGGCCAAGCGCGCGCCCGAGGCGCCCGGGGATGCGCCTCGCTTACCCCACCTCCTTGGGTGGATGTAGAAATCGCAAGCCTATGCCCACCCCCAAGTAAAGACCATGCAATATTTATCACGTCAATATGTCTCCAAGTCACCCTCCTTCGCCCTCCGCAGCAATCCAGCCGGCAGGTGGGCTGCTGCTGTTATGATTATTAATATTATTATTAATTAATCCGCCTTTGAGGCGCAAATTGGAAGCAAATAGCTGAGCAGAGAATTGTATCTGGGGATCCAGGAGGAGGTCAGAACGGATGGAAGGCAGGAGCCGTCGAGATCCCTCTGATCCTCCCTCCGCGACCTACTCTCATTGCCTCCTCTCTGCCCCACCCCCCATTATTCCCGCTTCCTTTATTAATTAATATTTTTTATTGATTTAAGTACAAAGTGCAAATTCATTATAAAAACACGAAATAATCTCAGGCCGTCAGTAAAAACAATCTCCTTCACCCTCACGCGGCACAATAATTCACACGATCTTCATATTTGAAAGGAAAATCAGCTGTTGCAACAAGAAGCTTCGTGAAGGGTCCTGGGTGCAAATCCTCCTCCTTTTTCTCTTGCCGCCTCCTCCTGAACTCAGTTCCAGCAAAATATCCCAAGTGTTTAATTGCCAGAACTGGAGCCTCCATGGGAGAGATTCTGCACCCCCGCACACTAAAAGAATAAACTTGACAGGCTGCTTTTCAGGTTATGGTTGATAATTTAAAGAAGGGAACGTGTTGCGGGGCAGAGTGCTGGAAGCGACATTTGTCCTTGGCGGAGGGACATTTAGCCCAAGGGCCACATCTTATTGTGGTGACCCTTCTTGCACCAGCCTGTCAGGAACAAAAAGTGGGCAGAGCAGGGCATGTGACTCTGACCTCTCTGAAGGGCTGGCCCGAGGCATTCGGGAACCTGAGGCGAATTAGAAAATTGCGCCCGCAAGAATAATTGTTTCTTAAGGGTCCTACGCGCGCGCGCAAGAGACGCGCCTCTTTCTTCTAGCAAAGGCCACGGCATAAATCGCACTGCTGTTGCATATTGGTGCTTCTCGCAGTTCAGAACGATACACAGTTCAAGGAGAGGAAAGTAGGTGGTGCTGGCTGTGCCCGCCCAAAAAAATGCCTACCTTAGTTTTCTGTGCTTTGTGTCGGCGCAGCAACCCGGCCAGGGAGCTGTGAAAGCGCCCCATTCGCAAGAAACCCGGCGCTTTTGAAAGTAACTGTCGAAAAGCCGGAGATTTGTTTGCAAGTGAGGGGGTCTCCAAAGGAGAAGAGAAGGGGAATCAGAAGGCCAAAGCGAGGCAATAAATGAAAATGAGGACTGAAGTTGGTGCACACTCTTACTTGTGTAAGTAAACCTCATTGTTCTGAGTAAACACACCCGGGAATGGAAGTGAGAAATGCAAATTGCATTTCCTGATCGCCAAACCAGGAAGCAAAGCTGAGCACGGACGCGGTCGGTCGGGATGGGGTGGGGGGCGGACTCTCAGAAAAAGCACCTGCAAGGCTTTGCTCGATGGTCCCTCTCCGCCCTGTGGGCGAGCAGGGTGCGGGCGACGCCAGGAAGTAACGCTGCGCTTGCTTGTCGGAAAGGGGCGGCAGCTGGAGGGGAAGCTGTAGCAGCTTGCAGTCGCTGCCCGGATCTGACCGCGCCCCGCGGATCCCGCCGCCCGCTTCGCCTCACCTCATGGGCGAGCCAGCCAGCCCTGGCAGTAAGCTATGTGCGCGCCGTGCAAAAACCGGTGGTTTCCTATGGATGCGCTCCACAGAACCCACCTCTGCAATCAGAATGGCAGAGATGCAAGGCACCTCTTAGGGTCCTCAGTCTAGTCCAACCCCCTGTCATGCAGGAATCAATAATCGGTGACAGATGACCATCCAACTTCTGTTTAAAAAACTCCTGAGCAGTCCATTGCCCTGTCGAGCAGTTTCAGGCAAGCGAGGCATTGTGGCAGTTCAAAGGGACCTCCTAGCCAGGCGAAGGCGCTCAAGGAGAGGGCAGAACGGAGCTGGGGAGGGGGGTGGCATCGGAGGTGCAGAGCCTGGGGAGAGTCCCGAGGCCTAGAGGTCAGCAGTCATGCACCCACCCACCCCACAAGTGAAGGCAGAGCAGTGTTCCTCCTTACTCAATCAAAATAGACCAGGGGTAGGCAACCTAAAGAAAGACCATAAAGAAGGCTGATCGCCAAAGAATTGATGCTTTTGAATTATGGTGCTGGAGGAGACTCTTGAGAGTCCCATGGACTGCAAGAAGATCAAACCTATCCATTCTGAAGGAAATCAGCCCTGAGTGCTCACTGGAAGGACAGATCCTGAAGCCAAGGCTCCAATACTTTGGCCACCTCATGAGAAGAGAAGACTCCCTGGAAAAGACCCTGATGTTGGAAAAGATGGAGGGCACAAGGAGAAGGGGACGACAGAGGATGAGATGGTTGGACAGTGTTCTCGAAGCTACCAGCATGAGTCTGACCAAACTGCGGGAGGCAGTGGAAGACAGGAGTGCCGGGAGTGCTCTGGTCCATGGGGTCACGAAGAGTCGGACACGACTAAACAACAACAACAAGGCAACCTAAGGCCCATCTGGGGGTCATTTAACCGGCCCACAAGCCACCACTGAACCGAGCCACCTGCTCGGCGAGTCCCCACACACTGCACTAAACCAGCGCAGCACAGGGACTCGCTTCCGTGGTGCCAAAAATCATGCCTGTGCATGTGCAGTTGCTAAAAATCGCATCTGCACAGGCGCAGACACCGGAAATTGCGGGTGCGCATGCTCGCTTGCGCGTGCACAAGCCAACCCACAGAGGGATCTCCACTGGAGTGAACCGGCCCAGGCAAGGTAAACCTTGCTGACCCCTGAAATAGACGCTTTCTGAAGGGCACTTTGCATAGCTTACTAAGAGAACCATTAATTGCAATTAATTTATTCACACTCCCAGTAAAACTGTTTATTTTAAGCAATTCAACACAAACGATGAACTTGATCCGGTGGTAGTCAGCAAGTCACTTACACCTCCGCACATGCACACCCTGCCGCCCCCAGGGTCTGTCGTGCACACCAGTTCACAGTCCACAGTTCTTTGAAGGTGGCCCATCGCTGGTTTATAACCCAGATCCAACTAGCTCAGATCTGGTTCCCCCTTATGCTGGTGGGGTTGGAAGGTGCGAGGAACATACTCGCCTATGTGGTGGGGATGTAACTGTGCTCAGGAGTTCTGGAAGCACTTTGAATGCTGAGTTATGTCTTTTGTCCATTTTTTATGGTGCAAGTGCCAGTCTTTTTTGTCAGCAAGTCTATATCTGCTGACCACCACTAGGTTAGCGATCTCTCGAAGATGGGAGGAAGCATCTTTCTACTCTTTGGACTTGTGATTTTAAAAAGTCATCTTTCTCACCATCTCTGAAATACGGGTCCCCAGGGGGTGAGGCAGACCCCACAGACTTTGCTTCTGTTTGTGGGGCTGTTCATGATTAATATGACCCAACAACCTCATGGCTGACACGTTCTTGCTCCATATGGTTTTATCTTGTGGTGTTTATGAATAGATTTTACTTTATTTATTTATTAAATTAATACGCTGCCCTTCATCAATAGACCACATTACAACATAATGCAGCAAAACTGTACTGCAGATAAAATTGCAGACAAAAACATCGTGCAATTTTATCTGAGCAAGGAACGTATGAAAAGGTTTAAACGATTAATTGTAGAACAATATTACATCCAAGACATAAACAGACCAGTTCAGGTACAGACACAATGTACTGAAACCATATAAATTCTGTATTCCAACCAAAGGCAAAAATATGGCAAGGGATTGCTCATTGTTAAATGAACAATACGGAGATTTAGACTGCCAGACTTGCTTCAGGTGTGCAGTTCATTTCCCCCGGTGTGCTCTTTTCCATGACGACACTGAAGGACTTGTGTCAGAGCGTTCATTTTGCAAAAATATGAACCTTGTATCCCACTGTGGAATATGTTTTGCATTAGGGGCCGCATTCACTGGGTTGTGTGTGGGTCCTGTCTAGGGCCACATGTTGATGCTGGGTGGGGCCAAAGCTGGGAGTGAGTGAAGCCAGTGTCTCCCCAGACATAGTGTGAGTATTTTAAAAATATGATCCCCAGAACTAGTTTAAATGCTGTTGTGCTCAGGTCCTGCTTGTGGGCTGACCACTGGGGCATCTGGTTGGCCACTGTGAGAGCAGGATGCTGGACTAGGTGGACCACTGGCTGGATCCAGAAGGCTCCTTTGATGTCCAGTCCAGTAATTTTTGGCCTCCCTGAGCTAACCTCCCAAGCCGATTCAACTGCAGCATGCGCAGCATAAATGAGCACAAAACTGCCCCTTTGTCTTTCATTATGGCACAGAGCGGGTGGTCATTGCACTCTCTGAAACAGACTCTGCCACAGGCTCTTGCGGATTTTTTTTATGAATGGTTTAAATTAAGCAATACATTATTGATAACGCTGAATCAGGCAAGCTGCATATTGAACTGCGTTTGGGGAGATTAGTTCAAATGAGCAAAGCAATATATTGCTCCAAAAAGTAAATGTTATTTCACAGGCTGTTTAAACATTCATGCTTTATTTTCACCAGGATTGGCTGGACCAGGCTTCCTCAACCTCGGCCCTCCAGATGTTTTTGGCCTACAACTCCCATGATCCCTAGCTAGCAGGACCAGTGGTCAGAGATGATCAGAATTGTAGTCTCAAAACATCTGAAGGGCTGAGGTTGAAGAAGCCTGGGCTGGACCAACATAAACAGCAACAGCAACAACAGTATGGCCACAGTGCAGAGAAAGAGTGGGCAGTTTGTGTTATTGGACTCCAGCAAAGCCAATGGACTAGGGAGCTGGGAGCTGGGGTCCACAGCAACATCTATAGGGCCACAGGTTACTCTTCCCTGGGGTAGAGTGGAATTTCTGTTTCAATGCTTCCCACATATGCATTCAAATCCCAGGCATATTTATTTATCTCATTTACAGTGGTACCTTGGGATGCGAACAGGATCCGTTCCGGAGCCCCGTTCGCAACCTGAACAGAATGTAAGATGTGACAGTGCATCTGTGCATGCGTGGGTCTCATTTTGCCACTTCCGCGCATGCGTGTGACGTCATTTTGAGTGTCTGCGCATGTGCGAGCGGCGAAACTCAGAAGTAACGCGCTCCGTTACTTCCAGGTTGCTGCGAAGCGCAACCCGAAAGCGCTCAACCTGAAGCACATTCAACCTGAGGTATGACTGTATATTCCAACTTTTCTGTGGATGTAAGTGTGGCTAACCTGGTTCTCTCTTCCTTCATTGGATCCCCACCATAACCCTGGAGGTAGGTTAGGCTGAGAGAGGCAGCGACTGGTCCCCAAGGTAACCCAGAGAGCTTCATGGCTGAGGGAGTGGGATTTGAACCCTGGTGTCCCAGGTTGTAGGCTGACACTCTAACCACTACGCCACATGGGCTTTCAGATTTAGAGCTCTCAGAGCTAGAATTCCTATCACCCTTGGCCAACTATGTTTCCTAGGATTCTTTGGGGGAAGTTGTGTCCCAGGGAAGGACTTGGGGGCAGAAGTCTCAGAAGAATGAGCAGGAGAGCCCCCTGAACACAGCAAAACTGACTTACCACATTTGGGAGCAAGTGAAGCAGTACACCTTGCTGTGGGATGTGAAACACAAGAGCAGTCAAGTACAACATTCCTAGAGTGAACATGTTTACACCTGGGGAGGAATGTTTGTCCAGCCAGCAGGTAAACTTCCTGTTTCCTTCTGGGCTGGGACAGACTTCCTCTGAATGTGTCTAGAGGTAGGTGTGGCCTCACCTGTGCAGGTAATGACAAAAGCACAGGGCAGGGCAGCCATCTCTCTCTCTCTTTCACTACATGCATCAAAGAAGCAACATCTGCTTAGCCAAAGATGCCCAGCCAAGAGAGGACAAAGGGACTGTCTCTTTTTGAGATAGTTTCCAGGTGTATGTTACTTTTCTAAGCTAAGTCGGCCTTCTGGGATCCGATTGTGAACAGAATGTGAGTAAACTCTTTTTATACTTTTATAGAAGACTGTCGTGTCTTATCTTTTATGAGGGAATAAGGGGAAAATACCAGGACAATTATTATAGAGGCTTTAGTGAGCCTGAGCAAACGCATCCGCTGCAAGTTTAAAAAGGGGAATGTTACTCTGCTAAATTGTGGAACTTGTTAACACAAGTTGGAAAAGGCTATAAGCAAACAATATATCCTCTCCTGCATCCCTGAACATTCCCACACTTGCCACCTAAAGAACCCACACGCACACCATAAGACGGCAGAATCATGGAATCGTACAGCTGGAATGGACCCCCAAAGGTCATCTACTCCAACCCCCTGCAATGCAGGAATGACAACTAAAGCATCCATGATGGATGGGCATCCAGCCTCTGCTCAGAAACCTCTAACAAAAGAGAGTCCACCTTGCAAGGGAGTCCATTCCACTGTCAAACAGTTCTTACTGATTGAAAGTTCTTCCTAATGTGTGGTCCGAGTCTCAATCTTTTCTTGCCATTTGAATCCACTGGTTTAGTTCCTCTGGAGCAGCAGAAAACAAGCTGGCTCCACCTTCCATCTGATTCCTGAGTTGCAGGGGGTTTTACTAGAGAACTCTTGGGGTCCCTTCCAACTCTACAATTCTGTGATATTATTCCAGGTGACAGCCCTTCAGATATCTGAAAATGGCTCCATCTTGGCACCATCTGCAAACCAACAAAATAGTGTCTTTCCATCCATCCCTCCCCCACAAAAAAGCCTCTTGCTTTTAGTCATACGCAAATGTATGTGTGTCAAATGATTAAACACTCATTTGATGAATCAGCTAAGATTTCTTCAACCTGGCAATGGCCTTCCTGTCTTCCCCAATACTGCTTGCCAATTTGCCTTGACATGGCAGCTGTCCGTCTTGTGTGCTCACTGTGTTGTGCTGCGAAGTGTGAAGGGGAAATGCATGTCTTCAAACTCACTGGGAGAGAGGTGGTGGACGTGCGCCAGGAATGGCCCTTGGCCATGCTCCCTGATGCTTTTGCATCACATAGGGACGACAGCTTAGTGGCCAAGCCCTGTGTGTTGCACACAGCAGGAACCAGGTTTGATTCCCGGTCTCTCCACGGAAAAGGCTCGGTTGCCATGTGGCAGGAAAGTCCACAGCCTGAAACCTTGGAGAGACACGGAAGGATTTGAAGGGCCAGTTTTCTGGCTCAGGATGTAGGGAGGGGAGGGACATTTGCTCCTGTTCGCATTTAAAAAAAAACAAAAAACTTCACTGAATAATAATTAAAAAAACATAAAAAGGAAAGAAAAAAAGTAATTTCAAAGAAACAAACAGATGATAGATAGATGATATAGATAGATAGATAGATAGATAGATAGATAGATAGATAGATAGATAGATAGATA
>JAXCMG010000047.1:409652-459898 GCA_034642415.1 Podarcis siculus | reverse complement strand
GATAGATAGATAGATAGATAGATAGATAGATAGATAGATAGATAGATTATATTAGATTTATATACTGCCCCTCACCAAAAGATCTCAGGGTGGTTCACAATATAAAAACACAAGATAAACACACAAATAAATAGTTAAAATGAAAACAAGAAAGCAATTAACTCCCCCTTTCCCACAAGCACATTTAAAAGGCTGTAGAATATTAATCACCCCAAGGCCTGGTTGAAGACGAATATTTTCACTTGGCACTTAAAGGAGTTTTGTTTAGTCGTTTAGTCGTGTCTGACTCTTCGTGACCCCATGGACCAGAGCCCGCCAGGCACTCCTGTCTTCCACTGCCTCCCGTAGTTTGGTCAAAACTGCAATGATCCTTCATGGAAGGGACTTGAATAACTCAGAGAAGCTATGAGCTATGCATGCAGGGCTACCCAAGATGGACAGGTCATAGTGGAGAGTTTTGACCAAACGTGATCCACCTAGAGCAGGAACCGGCAAGCCACTCCAGTATCCCTGCCAAGAAAACTCCATAGACAAAGACAACCTAAAGGAGAGCAATTCACAAATGGGGAGCTATTGCGGAAAAGGCCAGTTCTCATGTTGCCGCCCTCCGAACCTCACATGGAGGAGGCATGTGAAGAAGGGTCCCAAATGGTAAGTGTGGAGTTCAGGTCAGTTTTTAGGGGGACAGGTGGTCCTTGAGGTATTGTGGTCCTGAGTCATATCCAAAACATATCAACCGGGCAGGTAAGCTTGTAATCCATTTCTCTCTGAGTTCAAAATAAATTCTAGAATGTGTACATTAAAAACCAAACTTTTTTTTTTTAGGTACATCATGTGAAAAGGAAAGGGGAGCCTATGTCCGGTTTGCATTTTCATTAGGAATTTCTTGGTTCATATTTCTCAAAGCAGAGTGCCAAAATGAAACCTGACTTCTCTGAATCCTGCAAGGCAGTTCTCCAGCTGAATGTTGTGTGCTTGTTTTTTTTTTTTTTTAATATATAAAAGCTCTTTATTTATACGATAACTAAAACACACACAAAAAACACAAATACAAAATTACACACAAATTACAAAAATAACCATAGACACATAATTTCCTTGGCAAACAATACAACAACTATTGGTCTTAACACTAAAGACCCAACTTCCCGTCTATTCCATATTTCAGATTCATATTACTTATTGCCAATACACATTTTCATAATTAAACTTATTCTCAATAAATCTAATTTCTTCTATCTACCTAGTAACTATTACTGAAGTTCCTCAAATGCTGCAACAGAATTTAAACTACTATATTTATTTTTCAGATATTCTTTAAAAACCTCCCATTTAGAAACAAATTCCTGTTTTGATTTATTCTTTATCTTTTCTGATAAACCATCTAATTCGGCATATTCTGTCAGTTTTTGGATCCAATCTTGTATAGAGGGGATTTCATTACTTTTCCATTTTGCTGCGATCAAAACTCTTGCTGCCGCCGTCGCATATAAAAAGATACCCTTCCTCTTTTGTGGGATATCCAAATCTGTTATTCCCAGGAGGTAGGCCTCTGGTTTTTTATTGAAAGAGATCTTTAGCATTTTTTGCAGTTCTGCATGTATACTCTCCCAGAACACCTGTATTTTCCTACATATCCACCACATATGGTAGAATGTTCCTGAGTCTCCGCATCTCCAACAATTACTTGACACATTTTTATACATTTTTGAAAGTTTCCATGGTGTTAGATACCATCGATGTTGCATTTTTTGAAAGTTCTCTCTAATCGTGTAACAGTTTGTGAATTTCCAATTGATCTTCCATAAATTTTCCCATTGGGCCATGGTTATTGAATGGCCAAAATCCTGGGACCATCTCACCATTGCCACTGTTACCTCCTCCTCCTTGACTGTCCAGTCAAGGAGGAGTCAGTAAGTTTTGGAAAGAGTTTTTCTTTTAGAATTTACAAGATCAGATTCGAATCGAGAAATTGAGACGAGGCACTGTTCTTCCTGGGGCAGAATTCAAGGTCTGATTTCTTTCATCCCATCCCATAATTCCTAGCCTTGGATTAGGAGACGCTGAAGGAGTCCCCCTTGCAAAAGTCCTCGTATCTTAAAAGGCAGCCTTCCACTTGGAAGCAGCTAATCGTTCCACAGTAGGGCACAGCTCCAAGGTATTATGGCCTCCCTGCAAGCAAACTCTGTTCATACCAAGCTCTGCAGGGCTGCTATTATTAGCACGGAGTGCTGTGTGCTCTGCAAGCTGTCTCTGCTCACCCAGATATTTCAACACAGGAGGCCAAGACAAGGGAAACTGAAAGAGGGGAAGGCGATGGGCTGGGGCAGGGGTCAGCAAACTTTTTCAGCAGGGGGCCGGTCCACTGTCCCTCAGACCTTGTGGGGGGCCGGACTATATTTGGGGAGGGGGTGAACGAATTCCTATGCCCCACAAAGAACCCAGAGATGCATTTTAAATAAAAGGGCACATTCTACTCATGTAAAAACATGCTGATTCCCGAACCATCCACGGGTTGGATTGAGATGGCGATTGGGCTGCATCCGGCCCCCGGGCCTTAGTTTGCCTACCCCTGGGCTGGGGAGTGACTGTTCCTTAGCTCTCCCTCCCTCCTTGTCCCAGACCTGCTTTGATTTCAGTCCAAGCCCTGCCTTAAATCAGCCCTAGGAAGCCTCAGCTGCCTCAGTTACTGGACCGAAGGTCAGTCTCCAGCTAGGGGTTGGGTGCTTGGCTCCTCTGAAAGTGGCTCGAGCAGGTGCTGCGTTTGCTTGCTGCCTTGACCCCCTCCCTCTGGAGCACAGTACTTTTGACAATAGCAGGAAACTACTAACCAGAGACTGCAAGGTTGCAAAATTAGTTGGCGCTGTGGGTTAAACCACAGAGCCTACGACTTGCCGATCAGAAGGTCGGCGGTTCGAATCCCCGCGATGGGGTGAGCTCCCATTGCTCGGTCCCTGCTCCTGCCAACCTAGCAGTTCAAAAACATGTCAAAGTGCAAGTAGATAAATAGGTACCACTCTGGTGGGAAGGTAAACGGCATTTTCGTGCATTGCTCTGGTTCGCCAGAAGCAGCTTAGTCATGCTGGCCACATGACCTGGAAGCTGTACGCCGGCTCCCTTGTCCAATAAAGCAAGATGAGGACCGCAACCCCAGAGTCGGACAAAACTGGACCTACAGGGGTCCCTTTACCTTTACCTAAGAACAACAGACTTGCAAGCTAAGTGGGTCAGAGCAGCTGGTTTGTGTTGCTTTTTTCCATATGTGGTGGGTATGTCCCAAGGTGAAAGACTTCTGGGAAAAGATTTATAATGAGTTGAAAAAGATGTTGAAATATACTTTTATTAAAAAACCAGAAGCCTTTCTACTTGGAATAACAGGTTTGGAATTGCCCAAGAAAGATGTTAGACTGTTATTCTATGCTGCAACTGCAGCAAGAATTTTGTTAGCCAAATATTGGAAATTACAAGAAGCACCAACAGTGGAGGAATGGCAGATGAAGATGATGGACTTTTTGGAGCTGGCCAACCTGACCGGAAGAATCCGTGAACAGAAGGAGGAGCAGTACCAAGAAGAATGGAAGAAATTTAAGGATTATTTAGTAAAATATTCTAAGATAATATAAGTAGTACTATTTGTGTACTTGGCTTAGGAGTTAAATGTTTTAAATTGCACAACATTATGAATATATGTGAATATGATAAGAAAGAAATATGTTAATTGATTAGGTTAATTTTATTAGAAATTAGTATTGGAAAACTGCTACAATGACTCATATGGAAACTCAGCTAGAGGGATTTGAGGAAATCATCTAACAGTGGTAACATAAGTGAGATTATAATAGTTAGGATAAATGTTTGTTTGTTATATTGTAATGTTTTGTTGTTGTTGCTTATGTTTGTTATAAATTTGGAAAATCAATAAAAAAAAATTGGGGCGGAGGGAAGAACCAGACAGGCTGAGTCCGAGTGGGGATGCATCACGGCTGAACTCACGCCTGTGGCCTGGGTCCCCGTCCAAGTCACACACCCCAGTTGGCAACTGATCTTAGGCTTTTTCTTTCAAAAGCAGGGGGTGGGGGTGGGGAACCGAAGGTAAGGTTTGCAGATTGTGCTGGCCCTAACAGACAGCATGTCCCTGCCCAAGGGGTGGGGGCAACAAGCAGCTTTGCACAATGGGCTCAGTGCCCCCTGGCTATTTCAGTCGAGCAGTGCTATCACATTCATAGAATTGCAGGTGGAGGGGACCCAAGGGTCATCTAGACCAACCCCCTGCAATGCAGGAATCACACTGACTGATACAATGCTGGCCTTGTTCGGGCATCTGAGGAATGGGTCCATATCCTCTGGCCAGGCCTCTAATGTACTCGACTGCTCCATTAATTGAGAAGCTCTGAAGGTGCCTTTGGCTGAGCATCCTTCAAAGGCACTGCAGCTTGGAGTTTGCAGTGTCAGAATGTGACCCGGGAGACCGATCCCCCCTCGGCCTTGAAGCTCACTGGGCGACCTGGAGATCCAGTCATTGTCCCTCAGCCTGACCTACCTCACAGGGTTGTTGCAGGGATTAAATGAGGGGAGAACCCACCTGGAGAAAAAGGTGGGATTTAAATGAAATAATAAATAAGGGAGGGTTGTAAGCTTCAAGTTTTTTTCTTGTGGGACGTGGGTACTCCCCGTTTCCACACCCCGTTGTCAGGACCTGGAGTATTCACAAAGCCAGTACAGTTCTTTGAATTGTGCCTTTGCTGCAGCAAGTAGAGCTACATTCATTATTGTCCAAGGGCGACACCTGCTGCCTGACATGAAGAAGTCTCATTTGAATAAAAGGTAAAGGGACCCCTGACCATTAAGTCCAGTCGTAACTGACTCTGGGGTTGTGGCGCTCACCTCACTTTACTGGCCGAGGGAGCTGGCGTTCAGCTTCCGGGTCATGTGGCCAGCATGACTAAGCCGCTTCTGGCAAAACCAGAGCAGCGCACGGAAATGCTGTTTACCTTCCCGCCGGAGTGGTACCTATTTATCTACTTGCACTTTGACATGATTTCGAACTGCTAGATAGGCAGGAGCAGGGGCTGAGCAACGGGAGCTCACCCCGTCGCGGGGATTCGAACCGCCGACCTTCTGATTGGCAAGTCCTAGGCTCTGGGGTTTAACCCACAGCGCCACCCATGTCCGTGTCTCATTTGAATAGAAGTCTTCAAATATTTAACACAAGAAAAAGAAAGAAGTACAGGAAAAGAGCACAGTCTGTTCATGGTTTTAAACAGGCATAGGCAACCTTCGGCCCTCCAGATGTTTTGGCCTACAACTCCCATGATCCCTAGCTAACAGGACCAGTGGTCGGGGATGATGGGAATTGTAGGCCAAAACATCTGGAGGGCTGAATGTTGCCTATGCCTGGTTTAAAATCATTCAAACTTAAGAACGCAAGAACAAACCTGTTGAATCAGTGGCCCATCTAGTCCAGCATCCTCTTCTCACAGGGGCCAACCAGATGCCCATTATGTGAATCCTGCAGGCAGGACCAGAGCACAAGAGCAACTCTCCCCACTCCTGGGGCTTCCAGCAACTGGTATTGGGAAGCAACCATGGAGGCAGGGCAGAGACATCCTGGCTAGGAGTTGCCAATAGCTTGATCCACCATGAATTTGTCTCGTTCCTGCTCATCTGCAGCCTGACATGGGGCACCCCCTCTACAGAGCCCCCTGTCAGGAGTTCAGCCTACACTCGAGTAGGACCCTGGCAGAGACACATGCTCGAACATCACAGCGACTGATGCCAACTGACACTGGAACACTTAGGGACCCGCAGAGTTAGCGCAGTTGCGTGACAGACCTCAGCAACTCAGCAGTTAAAACAATGGAATATAGATGCTGAAATGGCAAAACTGACAATGAAACTAAGAAGAAGAGATGACAATGAATTGAAAGAAGAATGGAATATGTTTATTGCATATATAGAGAAGCACTGCACACAGGTTAATACATTAGCAGGGTTTTAAAATTACATGTAATTTTGTTATGAATGGATAATAAGTAATTTAAACAGGTTTCAAACTGGACGATAGACATGCGCTACATTGAGAAGTAACGGAACCAAGGAAGGGACTAGAGGGAAGTCAATTACTTCTTTTGTAGTGTTGTTGCTTTTATTTGTGTGTGTTATCTTTGGAAAATCAATAAATCGTTATTTATTTATTTTAAAAAGTGAAATCAACCACCAACAGACATGACTGAAACTTAAGCTCAAATTCCCAGTCAGTGCAGATCCCACAACTCCCTGCTGAAATCCTGCTAACTTTTCATACCACTGATCTTGCAGGGTTTTTCTAACATCCCTCCTTCGTCGTGCTACAGGGCAGGAATGTCCATCCAGAAAGCAATAATGCAGCAATGCAAGGAAAGCGTCTCAGAACAACTAATGACTTGGACTGATCTGGGGACAATCCGCAATATTGCACTGATCCTGCGTCAAGGAGTTGCTGCAGAAGGAAAGCAAAAGCAAGCCCACAACACCAGGCTGGAGGGGCTCTACAATAAATTGAGCGTGTCAAAAGAGCCTGGCTGCCGGATGAGGCCAATGACTCCTGTTCTCACAGTGGCCAACCAGATGCCTCAAATGGGAAGCCTACAAGCAAGACATGGAGGAAATAGACCTCATCTTCTAGATTTCCCCCCAACAACCAGTAAAGAGTGTCATGCCTAAAGGCCAACATTAAGACATCCTCATTGCTCACAGGTACTGCCTCTATTGCCTTTTTGCTACCTCCAGTCTTTTAAGTGGGGATCCATGTCCCAGTCTGTACCTGCATTGGATTTGTACAGTGGTACCTCTACTTACGGATGTGATCCATTCCAGGGTGCCGCTTGCACCCTGAAAAGTCCGTAAGTAGAGCGCCGCTTCTGCGTGTGACGTGATAGAGCACTCCTGCGCATGCAAAAAGTTTGCAAATCGCTCCTGCGCATGTGCAAAGCACACAGATCGCTCCTGCGCATATCGGCGAACCCAGAAGTAAACACTTCCGGGTTTGCCGTGTTCGTAACCAGAAAAAAACGCAACGTAAACCTAACGCAACTAGAGGTATGACTGCAATTAGTTTTTAAAAATCTATTTCTACACTTAATCTCTTTGGGATGTTCTGTCACGGGTAGCAATCCAGAAATGAAATAAAATGTGCCTAATTCTCTGTTAATGCCCTCTAAGGCACCAGCTGGCAGCAGTGAATTTCTGAAATGAGTCAGAATCCAGGTTGGCTATTGATCTCCCGCTTCTTCTAGGCATCTGGCTGGAAGACAGGCTGGGCCCTTGCTTTGACCCAGCACTGCGCTCCTGAATTTCCAGTCCCTCATAAAAAATAACTGAGCGTAACGTTCAGTCTTGCCAACCCTCCTTGATTTTTTCAAGCCTCCTGGGTGCATCTGTTCCCATGGCAGGAGAGAAATTAACTTAGGGGGTGCATGTAGCAAACAGTCAGCTTTCCGCATTGAACATGTTTCATGACAATAGTTCCTTACAAAGTTCCTAAGCTAATAATTGGACAGAAGGGATGGCACAGGCCAAATCTCAGCTGCCTTAAGACTGCCACCAGCCCTTGCCAGATAAAAGGAGAGGGGTAGCAAACCATTGGGGAAAATCGATGGGCGGTGCCTTGGCCCACCAATGGGCTTAAGGTAAATTTCACTGCTGACCAGGGAAACACGTGTTCCTTCTCAGAAGACCGCTGCCTGTGATCTGCCTGTGATCAGCTGTTGCTCCTGGTGGATGCTAAGTACTCGTAAAGTATTGCAGCAGCATCACCTAAAGGCACTTGTGCTGCCCAGGCAGGAATGAGGAGTGGGCAGCCTCAGGGTCAAGACGTTCTCTGCAGAATCAGCCAGCAGAAGGAAGGAGGCAGCAAGAGAGATGTGGGCATCTTGGCAAGCGATGTCATGGCTGGGGTTTCGAGGTCAGCTTTGGAAAAGGCACCTCTGCCCTGCTGCTGTCGACACCCCCTCAGACCTCGGGCAGACATTCCAGCGGCGGTGGGCAATCACTGAAAGGAAACAGACCATAGTGAAAGTTTTCGTCCAGCAGACCAAGTGCCGCGGTGTAATGGCAGGTGCCAATCTGAACTTTTTGCTTTAATTTCTTTCTTTCCTAAAATTTGTGCACGGCTTGATTGTGGGGGGAAAACCTTGAAGCAGTTTACAAAACGATAAAGTGAGACAATAAGAAAATGCAGCAATACTTTAAAACCTTCCAAAAGATAAAATACTTAAACAGGTAAAAATTCTGCCCAGTATTTCTAAGCACCTGGGTAGGTTTGTCTAGCCATGAATGTTTTTAGCAGACATGGACAGGAATACTGTTGAAGGCACCTGGCTTGATATCCATAGGTGGGGAGTTCGAAACTTTTTCTATGGCTTGTTATTGTAGCTCATGGCATCAGTGGGGAGGGCATAAACTTGATGTAAAATATATCCTTCAGTGAACGAAGGAGCAATCCTGGAAGAAATTGACAAGACCCTCTTTCCTTGGACATTTTTGAACAGAGGCAGGATGGCCAGGGATACTTTGGTTGTTATTCCTGCACTGCAGGAGGTTGGACTAGATTACTCTTGGGGTCCCTTCCAGCTCTACAGTTCTGTGGTTCTATGATTTCCGAAGTCTTTATATGTAAAGCTCAGCATGGTAATAAAAAGGATGGTTCCTGCATTGATTATGGTAAGATAAAGTTAGACATCAATGGCAAAATGCAGCATCGCCTGAGCTCTGCGAGTGCGGCTTTCTCCCGATTGAAGTGCAGAGTGTTTGAGGACCGGGACATTTGCAGAGAAACCCAAATGCTTGTTTACAAATCTATTTTACTACCAACCTTACTGTATGCTTGTGAAACATGGACCACTTACAAAAGCCATCTCCAACTTCTCGAAAGAGTCCATCAACAGTGTTTCCGAAAAATCTTACACATCACTTGGGAAGACAGGCGAACTAATATCAGTGTACTGGATGAAGCAAAGATCACCAGTGTTGAAGCAATGATTCTTCAACATCAACTTCGTTGGACTGGTCATGTTGTGCGGATACCTGATGATAGTCTTCCAAAGCAACTACTCTATTCTGAACTTAAAAATGGAAAGCGTAATGCTGGTGGTCAACAAAAGAGGTTTAAAGACTGTCTCAGGGTAAATCTTAAAAAATGTAGTATAAACACCGACAACTGGGAAACACTGGCCTGCTAGCGCTCCAGTTGGAGAACAGCCTTTACCAAAGGTGTTTTGGGCTTTGAAGACACTCGAACTCAGAACGCAAGGGAGAAACATGCTAAGAGGAAGGCACGCTTGGCAAATCCACATCGTGATCAACTCCTGCCCAGAAACCTATGTCCCCACTGTGGAAGGACGTGTGGGTCCAGAATTGGCCTCCACAGTCACTTACGGACTCATTGTTAAAACCATTTTTATGGAAGACAATCTTACTCGGCTATGAGTGATCGCCGAAGATGGTAAACTAAAGGTAGAACTCCGGAAACAAAGAAAGATAACCTGTTATTCATTTCTCACTAGGAATATATTCTTTAACTAGCAACTAAATAAGGATGTGGGTGGTGCTGTGGGTTAAACCACAGAGCCTAGGACTTGCCAATCAGAAGGTCGGCGGTTCGAATCCCCGCAGCGGGGTGAGCTCCCTTTGCTCAGTCCCTGCTCCTGCCAACCTAGCAGTTCGAAAGCACGTCAAAGTGCAAGTAGATAAATAGGTACCGCTCCGGCAGGAAGGTAAATGGTGTTTCCGTGAGCTGCTCTGGTTTGCCAGAAGCAGCTTAGTCATGCTGGCCACATGACCCGGAAGCTGTACGCCGGCTCCATCGGCCAATAAAGCGAGATGAGCGCCGCAACCCCAGAGTCGGCCACGACTGGACCTAATGGTCAGGGGTCCCTTTACCTTTTAAATAAGGATAACTATATAAGGAGCAAACAAGAATTTGTAAGAAATGGACAATGAAATGAAGGAATTGTCATGGAATTCTACTCTTATGATCCAAAGCAGAACCCAATGTATAGTTAGCAGAATAAAAACTTAAAACACGTTGCAGGATCCCCAAACAATAGACCAGAGGCCATTGTATTCCATCCAGCAGAGCTACTTAAGGCAAATGAGCATCATGGTCACAAATCCAGTACATTCAGGATTGGCCCTGTCCATTAGAAATCCAGTTGCAGCAGACTTAACTTAAACTTACAATAACTTACAGTAAGACTAAACCTTAACACTGAGCATACAGAACAGAACACCAGAAGGAAAGAGAGAAGAGAGAAAGCAAAACCCAGGCTCCTTCTGGCCTCTTATAGTCAGCCTGACCTTGACAGAAGGAGATAACGGAATCAGTTTAATCCAGCTGTACTCAGCTGCTCTGAAGGAATAACCCAAACACCACGAACCGTCTGCTTGTTTCTTTCACACAGAGAAGCTTCCAGAACCCTCTTGAACTAATTAGAGTAGGAAAGATGTCTACACACCAGATCAATGCTTTCTGTACTAAGAAATGCATACTGACAGGAATGTCTGTAGGTCTTACGGCCAAATCCTCAACCCAAAGACCCCCTCGCCTCACCATAACCAAACATGGGCTCAAAACAGCACTTAAACCCCAGATTTGCAATGGTGGGTGAGCTCTCACAAGTTCCAACATGGATCCCCTTTCCATTGTGCTCTCAAGGACCAGCCTGACACAAAGGGGGGGGGGGAGCCCTCTCTGCAACCAAATGCTTCTTTTCCATCTCCTCTTAATCCCCCTGCTTTTCTACTTCCTAGGAGCCCCAGCTGCCAGTCTGGCTCAGTCTGCTGCCTTCCAGCTCCCTGGCAGCGTGGCCAATGGCTAGAGATGATGGACACTGGAGTCCGACCAGATCTGGAGGACAGGAGACTGGGAGAGACAGCATCATCATCCTAGCAGCACCAGCAAACTCACTCCCTGCATTGCAGGGGGGCTGGACTAGATGACCCTCAGGGTCCCTTCCACTAGTCTATTACCGCAAGACCTCAAGGACTGCATCTCCCCATGTGAAATGAACCCTGCAACCCTCTCCTGAGGCCCTTCCTTGGGTGCCTCCTCCATCTCTTTAGGGGCCAGGCAAAAACATTCCTTTTCTCTCAGGCCTTTGGCTAACTAAACAATGTATGGCCTTTTAAACTGGGGTGGTGCTGTTGCTTCTGTTTGCTACTATGGCATATATTTTTATATTATAAACCACCCTGTGATCCTCAGATGAAGGGCAGTATAGAAATTTAATGAATGAGTGCCTGGAGGCAGTTGGAGGATGGATGGTGGCTAACAGATTGAGGTTGAATCCTGACAAGACAGAAGTACTGTTTTGGGGGGACAGGGGGCGGGTGGGTGTGGGAGACTCCCTGGTCCTGAATGGGGTAACTGTGCCCCTGAAGGACCAGGTGCACAGCCTGGGAGTCATTTTGGACTCATAGCTGTCCATGGAGGCCCAGGTCAGTTCTATGTCCAGGGCAGCTGTTTATCAGCTCCATCTGGTACGCAGGGTGAGACCCTACTTGCCAGCAGACTGTCTCGCCAGAGTAGTGCATGCTCTGGTTATCTCCCACTTAGATTACTGCAATGCACTCTACGTGGGGCTACCTTTGAAGGTGACCCGGAAACTGCAATTAATCCAGAATGCGGCAGCTGGACTGGTGACTGGGAGCGGCTGCCAAGACCACATAACACCAGTCCTGAGAGATCTGCATTGGTTCCCAGTACGTTTCCGAGCACAATTCAAAGTGTTGGTGCTGACCTTTAAAGCCCTAAACAGCCTCTGTCTAGTGTACCTGAAGGAGTGTCTCCACCTCCATCGTTCTGCCCGGACACTGAGGTCCAGCGCCGAGGGCCTTCTGGCAGTTCCCTTGCTGCAAGAAGTGAGGTTACAGGGAACCAGGCAGAGGGCCTTCTTGGTAGTGGTGCCTGCCCTGTGGAACACCCTCCCAGCAGATGTCAAGGCAATAAACAACTCTTTTACTTTTAAAAGGCAACTGAAGGCGGCCCTGTTTAGGGAAGTTTTTAATATTTAATGCTGTATTGTTTTTAACACTCGATAGGGAGCCGCCCAGAGTGGCTGGTGAAACTCAGCCAGATGGGCGGGTAATAAATTATGATGATGATGATGATGATGAATGAATGATTCTATGACCTTGCAAGGTGGTAGGCTCTTCTTCCTTACAGGCTTTTAAGGAGAGACCGGATGGCCATCTTTCACGGATTCTTTCGCTGGGATTCCTGCACTGCAGGGGGTTGGGCTAGATGTCCCTTGGGGTTCCCCTTCCAGCTCTAGAATTCTATGTCGTTCCCATCATTCTGTAGCCATCAACGGACCCTCAATGGACAAAGGGTGTGGGAGAAATCAGCAGGCTTGAAGGAACCTCAAGGTTTGCAGGAATTGGGGGGGGGGGGAGAGAATGCAATGCTGAGTGTCCAGGGAAGGAGGGGGACCCAAAAACTGACGAAGGACTGGAGTAGCCTGGGAGAGGGCACAGCTGCCTATCGGGAACCCTGCAGAGAAGACGTGTGCCCCTGGACCCCTTTGCTGCCGATCCCACTCGCCTCCTCTAACTCCTGTCACCCTGGGAGTCATGGGACCTCTTGAAAAGTGCAGGCTGGAGCTTTCCTTTCCACGGAGCCTGCTGTGTGGTCTCTGGCCTACTCACCATCATGTCGTCTTCAGTGTCCTCGGAGCTGCTGATCAGGATGCTGGCGACCTCTGCAAGCAGATGGAGGACAAACAATATGTCACCCACACCTCAGAGCGCATAAACCATGGAACTCCCTCCCAGCCAGCGGGGCTCTGTTCTGCCCCCCCCCCCACTTGCTGGAGACAGCAGGAGCCAAGAGAGCTCGGGGGTTCTGCTTGCTCCCTTCCCACAAGGAAAAAGGCACACCAAGAACTCAGGCCAATGTAAGTTTCAATAGTGGGAGTGGTCCCTACTCGCAAATCAATAGTCAATAGTAACAAAAACTCATCCATTCAAAAGTATATATTCTGACAAGGATTACAAACTCAAATAGAGATTACAAACTCTAACAGAAATTACAAACTCAAACTCATAAAGATAATTCGTTACAGAATTAGGGATAAGAGTTTATGAGCAGAGACAAGTTCATGTTAGTCCATAGTCAGATTCGACGTGAAGGTCTTAGTTTCATTCACTGAGCAGAAGTCAGAAGTCAATTATGGATCAGAAACCAGGACAGGGCCCTGTTTCGATGTATACACTTCCATCAGCTAATTTTTAAAGGTTCGTGTAAGTTTGAAGACTTTCGGATAAATGTATCCTGTTATTTTCTACATTTCTCGTCAAATATGACTATGGACTAACATGAACTTATCTCTACTTATAAACTCTTAAGTTCTGTAACGAATTATTGTGTTATACATAGCTTTATGAGTTTTGAGTTTGTAATCTCTGTTAGAGTTTGTAATCTCTATTTGAGTTTGTAATCCTTGTCAGAATACATACTTTTGAATGGATCAGTTTTTGTTAAAATTGACTATTGATTTGCGAGTAGGGACCACTCCCACCATTGACACTTACATTGGCCTGAGTTCTTGGTGTGCTTTTTTCTTGGTATATTTAATAACAAGAACTCTCTTCTCACAAGAGGCATCTGGTGAGTGGAGGAGGCAGGGCAAGATGGGACATTACCCGATTCACAGATCTCGTGCACAGAATTCTCCAAGAGCTCCACCGCGTTGACCGCCCCACACTGCTCCCTCTCTGGGGTCGACTCGCGGGGGGAAGGGGACCAGGAACTCAGCCCAACATCCTGGACATGCATCTCGGAGTTCTGCCCGTCGTCATGGTAGTGGACATGCATCTTGGAGCTCTGCCCGTCCTCATGGTAGTGGTCTTCCAGCTTCATCACCTTGGGAGAAGCCTGAATGGACTTTTCCGTCTGTCCCACCAGCCGTTTCACTGGGCAGCTGATCGAGGAGACCTAAAAAGCAAGAGTAACACAAATTTAAAAACGAGACCAGCTATTTTTATTCACAATAAATCAATAATAAATTATTACCAATAGTAAATCCATTAGAGAACCTCAGAAAATCTGCATTTGTGCAACGTAAGAAGTTGTGCGCTTGGGCGACTGTGGGAAAAATGGCAGACGAGCTGTGTGTTTCCAAAACACTTTTTATGACGCCTGGTGGGATTTTATTTCTTGAGCTTCAGATTTAAGATACTTGACTTAAAGATACCCTCCATACCATCGTCCACAATTGGTATTGGTGGGTAACCATTTTCTTTTATTATATGTTTGCTTGCTTTGTATATGACATGAAGTAACACGCAGGTGGCGCTGTGGTCTAAACCACCGAGCCTAGGGCTTGCCGATCAGAATGTCGGCAGTTTGAATCCCTGCGACAGGGTGAGCTCCCGTTGCTCGGTCCCTGCTCCTGCCAACCTAGCAGTTCGAAAGCACGTCAAGTGCAAGTAGATAACTAGGTACCGCTCTGGCGGGAAGGTAAACGGCGTTTCCGTGCGCTGCTCTGGTTCACCAGAAGCGGCTTAGTCATGCTGGCCACATGACCTGGAAGCTGTACGCCGGCTCCCTCGGCCAATAAAGCGAGATGAGCGCCGCAACCCCAGAGTCGTCCGCGACTGGACCTAATGGTCAGGGGTCCCTTTACCTTTACCTTTAACACCCTGATACCACACTTTTGGGCTGCTAGTAATGGCAACGAGGGAAATCATTCTTAATAATAATATTAATTCACAACTCAGGGATCCTTTAGCTGTGATTCCTGCATAGCAGAGGGGTGGGCTAAATGTCTCTTGGGGGTCCCCTTCCAGCTCTACAACTTTATGATCTTCCCTTGGCTGAAAGTACAGAGCCCATCAGCTCAGAAGGAGCTGGGACAGCCTGTCAGCGAGGAGAGAAAAGGAATCAAAAGAACAGAAGACACAAAACTGTTATGAGCAGCAGAGAACTTACAAATCCGTGAGGTGTCTTTCTGAGACTGAGGGTGTACGTGGGCGCCTGGGTCCTTGGCTGGCTTTTCTCATTATGAAGACCTTTCTGTACGCAAAAGCGACAAAGGCAGAATTTTTAAAGTGCTGTAACAGGGGGCGACTGACAGTGAACCTTGGAGACCAAGAAAACAGGCTGATCCTGTGCTTCAAAAAACAGAAAAAGCACATTGTTCTCCCGGGCAGACTGTCTCACATACCAACTAACCTTACATTCTTCTGTTTAATTTTCAAGAGATGTGTCCTTAAAACGTTCATACCAGAACAAAGGAAATTTGCAGCAATACGAAACTGCTAAATTACATCAAGAGGTTGAGTCCTATTGCTTGTGCACCGAACTCAGGGAATTATTTTATTTATTTATTATCCTGCCACATGTTACCAGTGCCAGAATGTCTGTTTTCTCAACAGCAACTGTTTCATGAATGGCCACTGCTAATTTCCACTGTCTTGGTACTTTCTACATTTTGTTCCCCTCTCAGCTCCCTGTTTCTCTGCGTCCACTTCCACGTTTCCTATCCCAGCTTACCGAACTGACCACTGGGGCAACTGGCCGAGAAACAGAAGGCAGGCAGCTGACAGCATCTGCAAGAAAGGAAAGAGGGCAGAGTGTTCCAACGTGTTTGGATGAGGCCCCTGCCCAAGAGGTTTCTGGAGGGCTCATTGCATCTCATTTCCCCCATATTATACCACCTTTTTCTCCAGGGAGGTCATGACTCTCCCCCGCTCCTCATTTAATACCAACAACCCTGTGAGGTAGGGTAGCCTGAGAGCGAGGGACTGGCCCCAGGTCACATGCAGTGAGCTTCATGGCGGAGTGGAGATTCGAACCCTGGTCCATCCCAGGTTCTAGTCTCTCTCTTAGCTCAGTCGGAATGGACTCAGCTGTTCAGCACCAGCAGCAGAGCTCATAAAAGTGTGTGGTCTAAAATTGAGCACCAAAAACTCCTCTCCTGCGGACTCCACCCACATCAGCTTCTCACGACGGGCTTTATTAAAGCAAAAAGGCTAATTGGACAGCGTCTGAAGGACTTAGAGCAACAGAACAATCTGGCCATTATAAAGAAACTCTGTCCTTGGTATGTCTTTTTCCCCGCCTTCTCAGTTTGATTCCCTGGCACCATATTTGTCTAAATTAACCATCCCAAAATACAGATGTGCCTTCACACTGGCCAGATTGGATGTGATGCCCTCTGCCGTACTTAAGGGCAGATACCAAAAGATTCCAACTGAGAAACGACTCTGCCCCTGTGGAGATGGCAATCTGGAAACAGTGGCTCATGGTCTCCTGTCCTGTCCCCTTTATAAAGAGCTGAGGAATGAGATCATCACCCCACTCCTCCTCACCATCCCAGGCCGCCCATCTGCGGCCACATTGTTTTTTCTTTTATCAGATCAAAATGATCAGACAACAGCAAAGGTTGCTAGGTTTATCGAGGGTGCAATGAGATTAAGGGCCACTACCTGAACGATAATCTTGGTCATTTGATTGCCCCTTTTACCCATTGTTGTCTTTTTAATTATATATATTGCTTGTTTTAAGGGTGGTGCTGTGGGTTAAACCACTGAGCCTAGGACTTGCCGATCAGAAGGTCGGCAGTTTGAATCCCTGCAACAGAGTGAGCTCCCGTTGCTCGGTCCCTGCTCCTGCCAACCTAGCAGTTCAAAAGCACGTCAAAGTGCAAGTAGATAAATAGGTACCACTCCAGCGGGTGAACGGCGTTTCCGTGCACTGCTCTGGTTTGCCAGAAGCGGCTTAGTCATGCTGGCCACATGACCTGAAAGCTGTACACCGGCTCCCTCGGCCAATAAAGCAACATGAGCGCCGCAACCCCAGAGTCGGTCACGACTGGACCTAATTGTCAGGGGTCCCTTTACCTTTTTTATTGCTTGTTTTATGTTGCTATGGCCGTTGGCTAATGCAAATAAAGTTTATCTATCTTTCTATCTTTGCACAGAGCTCAAGTCAGCAAAGGAGGACCCCAGGTCCAGGGTGGAGAGCTTGTGATCTTCCAGGTACTGCTGGAGTCCAGCTCTCACCATCCTTGACCGCTAGCCGTAAGGACCAAAAGAGAGCCTGCTGAATCAGGCCAGTGGCCCACCTAGTCCAGCCTCCTGGTTGCACAGCAGCCAATAGGATGTCTCCAGGAAGGCTGCAAGCAGGATTCAAGTACAAGAGCCCTCTCCCTGCCCCCTTGTTCTTCTGCAGCTACTGGCATGCAGAAGAATGGCGCCTCTGACGGTGGGGGCACAACAGAGCCCCTATGGCTAGCAGCCATTGATAGCTTTATCCCCTTCTGGTGCATTCAGTGCTAGTCCTACTCATAGTAGACCCATTGACGTTAATGGACAAGACTAACCAAGATTCATGCTTTTGAATTATGGTGCTGGAGGAGACTCTTGAGAGTCCCATGGACTGCAATAAGATCAAACACATCCATTCTGAAGGAAATCAGCCCTGAGTGCTCACTGGAAGGACAGATCCTGAAGCTGAGGCTCCAGTACTTTGGCCACCTCATGAGAAGAAAAGACTCCCTGGAAAAGACCCTGATGTTGGGAAAGATTGAGGGCACAAGGAGAAGGGGATGACAGAGGATGAAATGGTTGGACGGTGTTCTCGAAGCTACCAGCATGAGTTTGACCAAACTGCGGGAGGCAGTGGAAGACAGGAGTGCCTGGCGTGCTCTGGTCCAGGGGGTCACGAAGAGTCAGACACGACTAAACAACAACAACCAAGGTTCAATGGCCAAAGGTGCCCTGCGATTCACATTCATTCTCACAACCAGCAGGACAGGGCGACAGAGAATTACGGCAACCAAAGCCCAAATCTTTTTCCTGCCAAAGAAGCCAGCAGGGCCCCTGGCAAGGGAGGGGCGAAGAGAGCAGGATTGCAGGAAGTGCCTCACCTTCGCAGCCTCTCACCCTGTTAAACAGGGCCTGGAGCTCGCCTCTGACCTCCGAGATGTTATCTGCCTGGACCCGGAAACCCACGGCCAGCACCTTCTCCCTGCGGAGATCGTCCAAGGACTCCTTGACGAAGGGGGCCATGTCCAGCACCTCCTGGTCCGAAGCAAAGAGGTTCATCTTCTCCACCAGACGCTCGCCAGACTCCAATCTGCCGTGGTTATAATCATTTAATAATAATTTATTATTTATACCCTGCCCACCTGGCTGGGTTTCTCACTGAATCATTACTGCTTTACGGAACTGTCTTGGTTGCTCGGATCCATTTGTTGCTTCAGTTAAATGCTATCGTGTTTTAACATTCATATCGATGGCACTGTTTTGCTGTTTCTTAAATTATTATTACGTTTTTTAATAATATTTATAAACAAATAAAAACAACAACCCTCAAAGCGGTTTACAGAGAAAACAATAAAATAAAATAAAAACTTTAAAATAATGTTTTAAAACATACAAAAAGTTAAAATACCAAAACAGATTAAAATTACCTCAACTTTTTTAAGCATCTAGGTAGGCTGATCTAAACAAGACTGTTTTCAGCAGGCCCCGAAAGGAATACAGTGAAGACACCTGCTTGTCTCACTAGGCAGGGAGTTCCAAAGTGTACATGACGTCACACTAAATGACCAAGTCCTTACAATGGCGGAATGGCAATTATGGGGCATCTGTAACAGGGCTCATTCCGTCAATTGGCACAGTGGAGTAGACGTACATCAGGTATAATATAATAATAATAATAATAATAATAATAATAATAATAATAATAATTTATTATTTATACCCCGCCTATCTGGCTGAGTCTCCCCAGCCACTCTGGGCAGCTCCCAATCAAGTATTAAAAACAATACAGCGTTAAATATTTAAAACTTCCCTGAACAGATTTCGTGGGCCAACTGGTCTCAAGTTGTTAAGGGCTTTATATAGTGTATCATATGTGGTGGGATTGTAGCAAAATTTTTAAAAAATGGGAAATGATATATGATGAGTTGAAGAAAATGTTCCATTTAAAAATTGTGGAAAAGCCTGTAGCTTTCTTGTTAGGGATTGTGGGAAAAGACCTGCCAAAGAAACTAAAAAACATTTTCATGTATGCGACAACGGCGGCAAGAGTCTTAATAGCACAAGGATGGAAGGATGAGGAAATCCCAACCAAAGAACTGTGGCAAGAGAAACTGATGGACTGTGCGGAATTGGGAAAACTGACACACAAACATGTGTGACAAGGGTAACTGTGACTTTAAAGATGAATGGGAACCTTTTACGAAGTATTTGAAGAAACAACAAAATGAACTGGACTCCTTGGCAGGTTTTGAATAAACATTCACAAACTCTTTATCGGTAATATATAGATAGATAAATTGAGGATCTTTACAATTTTACAACATGCAGATAAAATTGTGTGTTGAGAAACCAGAGAGAGGATATGAGGGAAGTCGGGGGGGGGGAAGGTTTTTTCCCTTTTTTCTCTTTTAGGGGGGAGGGGGGAAATAATGTGGATGATGTATTTCTGTTAAAGTTGTTATGTTGGAGTTCTTAAAAAAAACATATAATAAAAAAGGGCTTTATATACTGAGAGTATCGCCTTGAACTTGGCCTAATAGAAAATTGGCAGCTCCAAGGATCTGGGCATAGACATTTTTGCACATATGCAAAACCCTTGGACCCAAAACCCCACATAAGAGGCAAACGGGCTGCGCAAACATTAAACCAAATAAAAACGAAGCCAACCTCTTGACGATGCGCTCGGCGCACTGCAGCTTCCTCTGAACATCCTCGCGCTCTTGGTGGAGCTGACTGTCCACCTTCGCCAGGAGCTCCTCCCCCTTATTCTGGATCCACTGGACCATCTCCTCCACCTTCTCCTGGATCTCGTCTCGGGTCTCCTTGCGCACCTTCTCCAGCTGCTGCAGCCGTTCGTGGACGGCGCTGTACGTCTTCTCGTAGCTCCTCCTCTTCTCGCCAAGCTCCGCCTTTATCCTGCCCAGCTCCTCCTTCCTGCCTTCGATTTCCGCGCGGATGTCGCAGTACAGCTTTGCGTTGTAGTGCTCGCCGTCAAGCAGAGCGCAGGAGCAGCAGAGGGGCTTGCGGCACCCGCGGCAGTAGATGCTGTCGACGTAAATACAATGTTCAAGGAATGAATGAATGAATGGCCGCAGCAAGAAAAAGAGACTGGACTACAGTGGATGGGCCATTGGCTTGATCAGGAGGCTTTCCTTAGAGTCTTAAACAGGAAGGTAGTGTGGCACAGTGGTTAGAGTGCTGGCCTAGGACCTAGGAGACCCAAGTTTAAATCCCCACTCAGCTACGAAGCCCCCTTGGTCCGCCACCATCTCTCAGGCTCACCTCCCTCACTGAGCAGAATTCCTGGTCAAACAGGTACAGTGGTACCTCGGGTTAAGTACTTAATTCGTTTTGGAGGTCCGTTCTTAACCTGAAACTGTTCTTAACCTGAAGCACCACTTTAGCTAATGGGGCCTCCTGCTGCTGCCGTGCCGCCGGAGCACAATTTCTGTTCTCATCCTGAAGCAAAGTTCTTAACCCAAGGTACTATTTCTGGGTTAGCAAAGTCTGTAACCTGAAGCGTATGTAACCTGAAGCGTATGTAACGCGAGGTACCACTGTGTAAGTGTAATAATAGATAGATAGATAAGCAACACCAGGCTTTGTGCTATCAGCTTCTCTCTGGAAGGGGAAGGAGAGAGAATACTGGGAAGAAAGGAAATGGAAAGTTATGGAGGGACAGATCAACCTGTTTCTCCCCAATACAGTGGTACCTCGGGTTACATACACTTCAGGTTACAGACACTTCAGGTTACAGACTCCGCTAACCCAGAAATGGTACCTCGGGTTAAGAACTTTGCTTCAGGATGAGAACAGAAATTGTGCTCCGGCGGCACGGCAGCGGCAGGAGGCCCCATTAGCTAAAGTGGTGCTTCAGGTTAAGAACAGTTTCAGGTTAAGTACGGACCTCCAGAACCAATAAAGTACTTAACCCGAGGTACCACTGTATCAGTTTTCCATGTACTTGGACCACAGGTCTATTCCATCCAATTTTTTCCAGATTTAAAAACAACATGCTTGAAAAAAATTGCATTCAAACTGTAAGCATTAGAGTACATTTAAATGAAAGTACTAATTAAACTGTAAGTATAAACTGTAAGCACTGCATTTAAACTGTAAACATCAATTTAATGTTGGTAATAACAACGATCATAACATTGTGCCTTTTCCCCACAAGTAGGATTCAAGGTGGCTCACGAAACTTAGAACAAGCATGGACAAAAAACAGAAAGGTAATGTTAAAAAGTGATTAAACTCTTGAAAAATGAAAACCGTATAAAAAACAAAGCTATTTAAATACAGATAATAAAAACAGCACAGCGCTATTAAAAGCCCTTTCCTTAAAAAGCAGTCCATTCCCAAAGGCCTGTTGGAATAAGAAAGGTATCCAGCTGCCAGGGGAAGGCCCACAATGAAGGCACCAGTCTGGCTTCTCCAGGGAGGGTGTTCCAAAGTTGCCTGGGAGAAGCCACCACCGAGAAGGCCCTCTTCCCCTGTCCAGGCCTCGCCTGCTGATCGTGGGGTCCCAGGTGGCTGGCAATGCAAAATGAAGTTGCACGCGTGCCGTATGAGTGGGGCACAGCCCAGATGAGGGGCCGTATCCCCTCTCCCCCTTCACAGGCAGTGGCCTGGTAATTTCCTGCAAACTATGCATCTCCCCATGATCACTGCAGATGGTGACAGCAGCCACAAAATTAAAAGACGCCTGCTTCTTGGGAGAAAAGCAATGACAAACCTAGACAGCATCTTAAAAAGCAGAGACATCACCTTGCAAACAAAGGTCCATATAGTTAAAGCTATGGTTTTCCCAGTAGTGATGTATGGAAGTGAGAGCTGGACCATAAAGAAGGCTGATCGCCAAAGAATGGATGCTTTTGAATTATGGTGCTGGAGGAGACTCTTGAGAGTCCCATGGACTGCAAGAAGATCAAACCTCTCCATTCTGAAGGAAATCAGCCCTGAGTGCTCACTGGAAGGACAGATCCTGAAGCTGAGGCTCCAATATTTTGGCCACCTCATGAGAAGAGAAGAGTCCCTGGAGAAGACCCTGATGTTGGGAAAGATGGAGGGCACAAGGAGAAGGGAACGACAGAGGACAAGATGGTTGGACAGTGTTCTTGAAGCTACCAGCATGAGTTTGACCAAACTGCGGGAGGCAGTGGAAGACAGGAGTGCCTGGCGTGCTCTGGTCCATGGTGTCACGAAGAGCCGGACACGACTAAATGACTAAACAACAACAAATGCATCCCCCCCCCGTAGCATTACCTTATAACCTGGGTGTGCTCTGAACATAAAAGGTTGCTGGACTTCTTTGCCCCCTCCAGGAAGCTCTGGGCAGTATCCTTCTTCAGATCAGCCAGTTTCTGGGTCTCGTGGCTCTTCTGCTTCAAGTACCACTGGTGAGACTTGTAGCATTTCAGGCAGAGGAACTCGGAGCACTCAGAGCACCAGAACTCAGCCGCATCTTTGCAGTTATCGCACACCAAATCCCTGTCACCGGCGATCTTCCGGTAGGTGTTCAGCTTGGCCTGGAGGCTTGAAAAGAGCACGTTATCTTGGAAGGGGACCCCGCTGGCGCGCGCGAAGGAGAACCGGCAGACGGGACACTGGCCCACGGGCTTGTTCTCGTCCAGGCACTCTATGCAGACGGTGTGAAGGCAGGCCAGGAGCTTGGGGTTTGGGGCCTCTCTCTGGCACCTCCCGCACAGCAGGAACTCAAACTCTTCCTCCATCGCCTGCAAAAAATAAATAAATTGAAAAATGATTAGAGGATGAAGAAGAAGGAGGAGGAGGAGGAGGAGTTTGGATTTGATATCCTGCTTTATCACTACCCAAAGGAGTCTCCAAGCGGCTAACATTCTCCTTTTCCCTTCCTCCCCCACAACAAACACTCTGTGAGGTGAGTGAGGCTGAGAGACTTCAGAGAAGTGTGACTAGTCTAAGGTCACCCAGCAGCTGCATGTGGAGGAGCAGAGATGAGAACCCAGTGCCCCAGATTACAAGACTACTGCTGCAGTGATATTGGGAAATCTTAGCAGGTTAAAACTTTGGCTCATGCAGAAAAAGAGCATTATGGGAGAGCCAAAAGCTGTAGAATGCTGGGAATGCGTATCTGGGTTTAATTACAGACTTTCTGTCTTTAAAAGTGTGAACTGGGTTATCTCTTTCATCTGCAGGAAGAGAGCTCCTAATTGATTAGTAGTTTTGACAACTGCTTGTTTCTGACTTAGATTCAGTGTGAAAAGGTTATCAGGCTAAATTTACAACTCAAAGAATCTGGTCTGTCTCTGGGAATGAGGGGAGTGGGGCTGAGAGACTTCAATAAGTGTGACTAGCCCAAGGTCACAAAGAAAATCTGTCAACATGGACTAGTGCCTTATCTCGGCTGCACCAACAGGGTGGCTCACAGGCAAGTAAGAGGCGATGTGATGGGAGTTTATAAAACAATGCACAACGACAGAGAAATATTTTTCTCCCTCTGGCATAAGACTGGATCTTGTGGACAAAGCTCAATGTTGGAAGATTCTGGGCAGATCAAAGAAAGTCCTTCTTCAGGCAGCGCAGTTAAACTATGGAACTATGGATGGCTTTTAAGAAAACAGAACGCAATGGCAGAGTTGCCAATCGGTGTGCAAAGGCTTGATGGAACAGAGCTGCCAAATACCGGAGCTTTGATTTTGGAAAAACAAAAAGCAAACCAGGAATGGAGGCACAGATGAAAAAGGATAAGACTCTGTGTGCAATCTGAATGGAACCTGGAAAAGAGGGATATTAATACAGCTGCATTTCTAATGAACTGGAAGAGGAGGAGGAGGAGGAAACGGAAGAACTGACAAACAAGATTGATGGACTGATATATGAATACAAACCAGGAAGTTGTGGCCCTACAGATCTTGTCGCCCCGGACATCATGGCTGGTGCTCAGGGAATGGTGGGTGTGCACAGAGTAGCCCAAGAACACTGGTAGGGCCACAGGACCCCCCCCCCAAGCCCCAGAAACCTAGGAAGCTGCCCCATACATTGCTCTCAGGGCCATCCTGTGGGGCAGACGTCCAGGTGGAGGGGCTCAACTGTGGGAAAGGGTCTTTGCATACCACAATTCAGAGTAAGTGAAGTTAGGCACCCAGTCACACACGTGTATGACAATTCCTAAGAGCAGGGGAAGAGGCTGCTGGATGAGGCCAGTGGCTCATTTAGTTCAGCATCCTGTTCTTTTAGCGTCTGAACAGTTGCCTGTGGGAACCTGCAAGCAGGAGATGAGCCAAAGGCTTCACTAGGGCGGCACTCCGACCCCCTGGTCATTTTGGTGGCCTTTTCGGAACCTTTACAATACCCTTTTGGACATGGGTAGGCAAACTAAGGCCCGGGGGCTGGATCTGGCCCAATCATCTTCTAAATCCAGTTTGCAGACGGTCGGGGAACCAGCATGTTTTTACATGAGTCGAATGTGTCCTTTTATTTAAAATGCATCTCTGGGTTCTTTGTGGGGCATAGGAATTCATTCATTTCTCCTCCCCCAAATATAGTCCGGCCCCCCACAAGGTCTGAGTGACAGTGGACCGGCCCCCTGCTGAAAAAGTTTGCTGACCCCTGCTTTTGGAGGATTCCTGACCTTTGTCCACACTGGCAGGGGCTAATGGGAACTGTAGTCCAATAGCACCTGGGTGCCCAAAGATGTCCTCCCCCCCCATCTATAGGAGGCGTCACCCAGCTCCATATTAAGAGGCTGTTGCGTCCAGAAAAAGCAGATAAAGTGTGTGTACATAGGAGAGGCTGGCACAGCGGGCAGGATCCACCCCCCCGGACACAGAGCCCGCCCCCCCATCACACAAGGCGCTTTGGCATTATGGGAGGCTGGTGAGTTACGCAGGCCCCGCAGATTCAGCCAAGCCAAGCCCCCCCCCCCCCCGATTCTTCGGAAGAGGGAAAGGAATCCAGAGGGTCGGAGAGATCAGGACATCACGGGGGGTTGGACTAGATGACCCACAGGGTCCCTCCCGCCTCTACGAGTCTAGGGTTCAAATCCTTTCCCCCCTCGGCCATGTAGCTCATTGGGTGATATTGGGAGCCAGTCCCTCCTTCTCTCAGTCCAGCCGACCTCACACGGTTGTTGGGGGGGGGGGAGAGAATGGGGGCGGGAGGGGGGACCATGCACGCCCCCTTGCGCTCCCCGGAGAGTCAAGACGTGGCGTATCGACGCAATGCATAAATAAAAGTTAATGCATGAATAAAAGTTAATGCATAAATAAAACACAGCCACGCACGCAATTCAAAGGAACTCAGCTGAAAGGCGCGACCTGCAGCGGTGTCCGGATCGCGAAGCAGCAACCGCGACTGGGGATGGCGGCGTCTGGGTTCACTTTCGCTTTGTCCCTGCGAGGAGGCGGCGGAGGAAGCAGCGCGGGGCTGCCGGAAAGGAGGGCCCTCCGGGAGGGAGGAGCAGCGCTGGCCCGGCCCGCCTGCAGCGGCATCCGGCTCCCGGGGACTCTTCGCGCCGCTTCAGGTGCTTTCTCGGGGCCAAGCTCCAGGCCCGTGCATGCATTTACCCGGGAGTAACAAATAGGAAAAGGCCGCGCTGCGTCCGGCAGGACTTGCATAGCATCCCAGGGAGCGGCTGTTGCAACGACAAGCCCGTGCAGCGCAGAGTCCGGCGGCGCCGCTACAAGGCTGTGTGTACATGCGATGGTTTTAAAGCATATTTTTTTCATCGCGAAGGATTCCGGCTACTGTAGTTTAAGGGCTGGTGGGGATGGGAAGTCAGGGAAGGGTAAACTGCAGAGGAGCCCAGAATCAGAAAGTGGGTGCCTCAGGTTTGCTTTAGAAACGCTGCACTGTAGCTTTAGGGTGAACCCCTAAGCATGTTTGGAACCCAGGCCAGGTTACTGATACACAATGATCTCTGTGCTGTGATTCCCGCACTGCAAGGGGTTGGGCTAGATGACCCCCCGAGATCCCTTCCCATCCTGCAGCTCTTTTGACTCTGCTGCCTTTCATAGCTTGTCTGCAAGGGGACACTGAGATTTCAAAAGTTGGCATCGGGCTTTAGAAACCCATGTGCTTCCCACAGGCTCTTAATGCATCGAAGTCCTCCTGATGGCAGAGGGAGTAAGTCTTGCAGCTCCCTGGAATTAAAAAACACTCACACAACAGCCTCCTTCCTCTGCTTGTTGTTTGTGTCACTTGTCCAGTGTAACTGACCAAACAGGAAGAAGAAGAGACGCACCGGCTGCTCTCCTGCGATCAGAGAAAAAGTGTTGAGTGCAAATGTGCTTCTAATGCAAAAACGATTTCAACTGAGGTGCAAAATGCATTCATAGTGCCAGTGTGTGATTTCTTGAACACAGTGCAATTGCTGATTGCTCAGGGGCAGAAAATCCGAAAGAAGAGCGGATGAAGATTTGAGATTTCTTGTTGACATGGCTACAACTCAGGCTTTAACGCTCATGTTGGAGCTTTTTCCTGTGGATAAGTGGGCAGTCGTTCCCTCTATTTCTAATGTTCAGGCTGTGGGAGCGCTGATGTTTGCAGCAGTACTAAAAGCATTTAGGAAAACATAAAACAGGGCATTTCATACAAACAAACGAGGCGTCAAAACAAGGAGATATGTTCCAAGCAGAAACTGCATGCAAACATCTTTCTGCTGATGCTTTGTCTTTGCAGGGTTAAAGGAGTGGCGATGCAGGGCTCTTTATAATGCACATAAAGGGGGGAAACTAAGAGAGCTACCAGTAACTTGGGAGCTAACCAGAACATGTTCAGCCGGTCAGGATACCAAGCTTTGCCATTAGGAGACACTGACCAGTACCAGCAGTCGGGCAACTGGCCAGATGAACCTCGGAAGGCTTTCTTTCCACCCGGTCGCACATGGAACACACTGAAGCTGATGCAGGAAGGAACAGGTAAGTGGCTGGGTTTGAAGATAGGAGAAAAGTCCAGCTGGATCAGATCAAAGGTCTGCACCAGCCCTGTTCCAGATTAGCTATTCAGATGCACTGGGGAAGCCTACAGGGAGAGCATGCAAGCGAGAACCCTCCTTTACTCTTTATTATGACCAGTGAAAAGGATCCAGGGGTTCTTAGGAGACCACAAGCTTAACATGAGCTAACAGTGTGATGCAGCAACAAAAAAAGCGGATGCTATTCTCAGCTGCATCAACAGAAGTATGGTGTTCAGATCAAGGGAAGTAATAGTACCCCTCTATTCCACCTTCGTAAGACCACCGCAGGAATGTTGTGTCCAATTCTGGGCACCACAATTGAAGGAGGGTGTTGATAGGCTGGAACATGTTCAGAGGAGGGAGACTAAGATGATCAAGGATCAAAAAGCCAAGCCTTATGAGGAACGGTTGAAGGAAAAGTGTATATTTAGCTTGAAAAAGAAGGAGACTGGGATATGATATGATAGCCATCTTCAAATATCTAGAGGGCTGTCACATGGAAGTTAGTTTGATTCCACTTTAGAGGGTAGGATTTGAACTATTGGCTTCAAGTTACAATAAAAGAAAATCCAACTAAATACCAGTAAGAGCTGGTCAACAGTGGAGTGGTCTCCCTAGGGAGGTTGTGGGCTTTGTTTCCTGGTGGTTTTTAAGCAGTGGTTGGGTGGCCACCTATCATGGATGCTTCAGCTGAGATTTCTGCGTTGCAGGGGGTTGGACTAGATGACCCTGGGGTCCCTTCCAACTCTATGATTGTGTGGTGTGGATTGGAGATACTGTACTGTTGTCTGTGCTCTGGTAACATTTTTAAGTTAGATTACCGCAACAGGGTTTGAGCATATTGCACCGATCTTGGCCAAACTGCAGTTGCTGCCAATTAGTTTTTGAGCCCAATGGAAGTACTGCTAGTACTGACCTATAAAGCATGGGTAGGCAAACTAAGGCCCAGGGGCCGGATCCAGCCCAATCGGCTTCTAAATCTGGCCCATGGGCAGTCTGGGAATCAGCGTGTTTTTACATGAGTAGAATGTGTGCTTTTATTGAAAATGCATCTCTGAGTTATTTGTGGGGCATAGGAATTCATTCATTTATTCCCCTTCAAAATATAGTCCTGCCCCCCACAAGGTCTGAGGGACAGTGGACCGGCCCCCTGCTGAAAAATTTGGCTGACCCCTGCTATAAAGCCTTAAATGGCTCAGGACCCCAATACCTCAAGGACTGCCTCTCCCCATATGAACCTTCCCGGACCCTGAGATCATCCTCTGAGGTCCTTCTTTGTGTGCCTCCTCCACGAGAGGTCCAGAGGGTGACAACACGAGAACAGGGCCTTTTCTGCAGTGGCTCCCTGTTTGTGGGATGCTCTCCCCAGGGAGGTTTGGCTGGTGCCTTCATTATACCCCTTTAGGCACCAGGCAAAAACGCTCCTCTTCAACCAGGTGTTTGGCTGGTTAATATTCTATGGCCTTTTAAATATTTTTCTGCAGGGGTGGCGTTCTGTTCTGTTTTTGTTTAGACTATTTATTTGTGCTTTTATCCTGTATCTTGCAAACAGCCCTGAGATCTTTGGATGAAGGGAGGTATATATAAATTCAATGCATCCCTACATTAGGCTGACCAGATGAAGACCCTACCCTACCCTTCAGAGGTCCTGCCTTTGGGCTGCCCATGGAGGTATCTGCCTAGACCCTGTGGGAACAGGATGGGCCATTGGCCGGTTCCAGGATGCGGCCTTCTTGTGTTCTTCTACCCACACCACACCTTGACAGCACATAGCTTCCTGGGAACAATAGTTTATAAAAAGTGCTAGGAGATGGTCTGTGTGAGGGGTAAATTATAGTTCCCAGGATTTGGGGGGGTGCTCTGTGCATGTGCATTAATTAGTTTGCTTCTCTTTGTTTTCCTCAGATCCCCCTCAAGAGTGTTTATCATGGGTTTGCCATGGGGTGGTCACCACTTTTGTGTTACTGATCACAATCCTCCTCTTCCCCATCTCAGCCTGGTTTGTTCTGAAGGTAGGAACCGGAGATGGGGAGGCCTGGCCCCTTTTTTGTTTGGGGGGGGGGGGGGGGAGGTTCCAACCAATCAGTTTCAGCTCCCTTGCAAATCTCTCTTCTCCAAGATGAGTCCTAATGCAGGTCCCGCATAGCACTGACATTGCTAGTGGCCATCGAGAGCCCTCCATGCATTTGTCTAAGGCAGAAATGTGGGATGTAAGAATTGGGTGCAGTCAAACACAACATGGCTAGAGAAGACATGAAGGTTGTCTCAGTCCTCTAGCCGGAACTTCCTGTTTTCCAGGACTGAGACGAAACTTCCTATGTGTAACTTGAGATGGACGTAGCCTCTCCTGAAGTAGAAAAAACCAGAAGCACAGGCTGGCAACCATCTTGTCTTCTCTTGTCTCTATCGATGCCATCTTAACAACGGCACTACAGTGGTACCTCAGGATGCGAACGGGATCTGTTCCGGAGTCCTGTTCGCATCCTGAATAGAACGTAAGACGCACAGCTGTCAACCTTTCCCTTTTTTGCAAGAAATTCCCTTCTTCCAGCACTATTTCCTGCTGCTTCCCGCGGCTATCCTGAATTGTTAGATATCCCGTAGACTGTCCCTGGGACAGGTGAGGCTGCTGATCCCTTATTTTCAAATCTGAAAGTTGACAGCTATGGTAAGATGCGACGGCACGTGCGCGGGTTGCGTTTTGCCGCTTCCACGCATGCGTGTGACGTCATTTTTAGCGTCTGTGCATGCGCGAGCAGAGAAACCCAGAGCGCAACCCAAAAGCGCTCAACCTGAAGCACATTTAACCCCAGGTATGACTGTACTGAAATGCACCCTTGGCTCCAGGCCAAGAGAAGAGAAGGGGGGCTTTCTCCCATAAGGAGATAGTCACCACATTTAAACTATGTTCTGACCTTTTAAGTCTGCCTTCTGGGAACCTTTGTGTGAACAGATGATTACTTGTGAGTAAACGGTTTATACTTTACAGAAGACTGTGTAGCGTCTTATTTTAGGAGGGATTAAACGGGGGAAATACAAGAAAATATTTACAGAGACTCTAACGAGTCTGAGCAAGCTATCTGCTGTGTGTGTGTTTAAAAGGGGAATGTTAACTCTGCTGATTTTGTTGAACTTGTAAAGACAAGTTGGGATAGGATATCTTAGACAATATTTCCTCCCCTGCATCCCTAAACAATCTCACAAGAAACACCTGAAATATTTTTCAAGCAGAGGTTTGACTTTACCAGATCACAGGGAGCTGCCTTAAACCAGGCCAGACTATTTATCTATTGGGCCTAGCATTGTCTACTCTGACAGCTAGCAGTTCCGCAGGGTGGGAATGCAAAGAGCCTTCCTTTCGTTTATATTTGCACCTCTCAGTACTTCTCTTTCCATTTCCTTTCCAGATAGTGCCTACTTATGAGCGAATGATCATGTTCCGTCTGGGGCGGATCCGAGCCCCCCAAGGGCCAGGGGTGGTTTTGGTGCTGCCCTTTATTGATCACTGGCAGCTGGTGGACCTCCGGACACGGGCCTTCAGCATCCCGCCATGCAAGGCGAGTTGCTGCCGCTTCGAAAGAAGCTTCTCCAAAGAGCGAGGCTGCCCTGGACGCCCAAGGGAGCCGGTCGCGGTGAAAGCTCAGAGCAGTGCAGGAGAAGGGGGGGGGGGGGGACAACAGTGGAAAATGAAGCCGCCTCCCTCCATGCAGCCCATCAGTGCTGGGGTGGGGAACCTGTTGCCCTCCAGATGTGAGACTACAACTCCCATCATCCCTGACTCTGGGCCATGCTGGTTGGGTCTGATGGGAGCTCTAGGATGAAGGATGCTATAGGGCAGTGTGGTCCCCAGAGTGGGCAGTAAGGTCCCAGGGGGAGGCAGGTAACGAGGTGCAAATGATTACCAGGCTTTGAACAGCTGGATCAAGTTTATCAGTTTTGTTGAATTAATTGTGCTAAATAGTTTAAATTGGATTTTGAATAAATGTGCAACTTATAGATACTGTTTTGAATTTTAATATGCTATTATCTTCCTTAGTGGGTTGTGCAAACCACTGTTCTGAATAATGTTTTTCTAGAGTGGGGAAAGGGCACCGGGAATAAGTTTTTGGAAGCAAGGAGACAGCATCCCCCCAAAGGTTTGAGAACTGCTGCTATAAGCGGTTTATTTATTTCCATTGCGCTTGAAGGAATTGCTCAGGGCAAGTTTCCCCGTGAGGATCACAAAGTTCACTGCGACTGTCTCTGGCCTTTACAGCTGACGTCTCGGGATGGAGCGTGGGTCTCTGTGGGGGCTGATGTCCAGTTCCGTGTTTGGGATCCGCTGCTGTCAGTCATGATGGTGAAAGATCTCAACATTGCCACGCGGATGACGGCCCAGAATGCCATGACCAAGATTGTGCTTAAGAAGTACCTGCGGGAGATTCAAACAGAGAAGCTGCGGATCGCAGACCAGCTCCTGGTAATAAAATCTGCTAATCTCTCTCTCTCTCTCTCTCTCTCTCTCTCACACACACACACACACACACAGAGAGAGAGAGAGAGAGAGAGAGGTGAGGCTGGGACTCTGCTTAAAAAAGAGAGAGTGTGTTGGTGTTTCGTGCGGGCTGGCTTGACTGATGCCCGCCTCCCACTCCCTAGCAACGTGGGCTGGGCTGTGGAGAGAGAGGGGTGGGAATGCTGGGGGTGGCAGTGAGCAGAATGAATATCTGCAGGAGCAGCAGGTCATGTGAGGGGGGAAATATGAGAGGCAGAACACACGCAAGAGACATGGCTCCTTCCGCCATGGTGAGAAATCCCAAGGCTACCAGGTGGTGGGGAACCACACACATCTCCTCACCGCCCCCTTTGCCCTGGATGGAACTGTTTGCCCTCCTCCCAAAAGCAGGAGGCGGACCTCTCTTCCTGCTTGGGGAGGAACACTGCACATGCTCAGAGGCACTCTGATAAATTCTGATTTTAAAAAATATATATCCTTGCTTTATGGGGCTCCCAGAGGCTGCTGCCCCAGCCGCAAATGGGGTGCAATTGGTATTATACGCTGTCCCTCTGTATCCTTCCAGAGGGGTCTCAAGCGTGCTCGGGTACTGCCTTGTTTCCCCAGCGGTGCCCTTTGCCTGGCTACGGTAGCCCCACTCAGAGATGACACCTTCCTTCCCTCTCTCCCTCCCTCCCACATGCCCTCCTGCCCATTCATTCCCTTGCCAACTGCGTGAGGGAGCAGAGTTTGCGCCCCCTCACCTGCTGAGTGTGGCGTTTGCCCTCCTATGTGTGTGACATCATACTGGGTTCAAAGGGAAAGGGTTAACTAATTGTAAAATGACTAACCAATGGGAACCCAGGGGGCAGATGTATAAGGTTTAAGAACAGAGGTTTTTTAGTGAGTTAGAGTTGTTAAGAAGACAGTCTGGAGTTAGAAGAGACAGAGAAGAAATGTCTGTGGGTTGGGCTAGTCTGATGGGAGAGAGTGAGAGAATTTGTTAAGAGGAGTCAGTCAAACAGTTGAGATAATCAGTCAGAAGGTATTAGGAAGGTAAAGGTAAAGGGACTCCTGACCATTAGGTCCAGTCGTGGCCGACTCTGGGGTTGCAGCGCTCATCTCGCTTTACTGGCTGAGGGAGCCGGCGTACAGCTTCTGGGTCATGTGACCAGCATGACTAAGCCACTTCTGGCGAACCAGAGCAGCGTACGGAAATGCCGTTTACCTTCCCGCTGGAGCGGTACCTATTTATCTACTTGCACTTGACGTGCTTTCGAACTGCGCTCTAACCCCCAAGAGCGCAGCACAGAGTGGGAAGGAAGGCAAGGAGGCTCAGCTGGAGAAAGAGCAGCTGCGTCCGAGGCCGTGGAGAAAGGCTTTTCTTTCTCGGTCTGTGATTGACGAGAAACAATCCCTCTATTGACTCCTCAATCGTGATTGACGTGTTGGACATGCCTGGACTAGATGAGCCTTTAGTTCTCTTCCAACTATACAATTCTACAATTCCATGAACACCTGCAGGGTCCCAGTTTTCGCATGCCCTTGATCCAAATTCCCTGCCTTCTCTTCTTTCTAGGTGGAAATCAATGACATCACCAAGTCCTGGGGCCTTGAGGTGGACAGGGTGGAACTGATACTGGGAAGCGTCCTCCAGGCGTCCCAGGAGAATGTCCCACAGGCGCCGGGCTCAAGGCCTCCAATCCCAGGACTGGAAGGGCTGGACAGCACCATTCAGCAGCTGGCTCTTCAGTTCTTTGGCAAGACCCTGGCGGCTGCGGCCAGCAGTCCAAATGGAGATTTTGAGACAGGTGACCACATGTCAGCTCCCCAAGCATGACTTAGTAAAATAATAATATTAATAATTTCGTAGGGCAGCCATCCCTTACTGTTTATCCCTAGTCACTCCTTGGTGTAATACCATTGTTAATACAACAGTGTAGTGTTGGGCTTGGATAGGGAGACCTTGACTGGAATCCTTGCTTGGGCCATGAAGCTCATGGGGCAACCTTCAACCAGCTTGCAACAAAACAAAAGGAGCGTGCTGGATCAGGCCAGTGGCCCATCTAGTCCAGCATCCTGTTCTCACAGGGGCCAGCCATAGGACCTGTGCCCTGGCCTCTTAAGGGCAGGAAAAGGTTTCCGTCTGGTCAGCCCCATCAGTTCTTTCTGACCAGATGCCTGTAGGACACCCACAACCTCCAAGCTCAAGAGCCCTCTCCCCTCCTTGTGGATATTTTCACCCCCTCCCATTGCGAGAATCTCCTGACAATATTTTCTGAAAGGAGGGGGTGGAAACTGCTCTTCCTGCCTGACTCTGTGGGAGTCTGAGTGTTATCTATGTAGTGATTAGATGGCTGAGTGAGAGCTGTAACACTCATGCAAGCCAGTACAGTGGTACCTCTGGATGCGAACGGGATCCGTTCCAGAGCCCTGTTCGCATCTTGAAGCGAACGCAACCCACACGGATCGCGATTTGCCGCTTCCACGCATGCGCGTGACTTCATTTTGAGTGTCTGCGCATGCACGAGTGGCGAAACCCGGAAGTAACACACAACCTGAAAATGCTTAACCCGAAGCTACTTCAACCCGAGGTATGATTGTAGCTCTTTAGTTTTAGTTTGCGGTAGCTATTAGAACATGAAGAAGTTATGCTTCACAGCTTTCTTCCATGTTGTTCATACTCTGCTGAGTTTGGTCTCACAACTCACAGTTGTGGGTCCAGTGCACTTAGACATGATTTCCAAGAGTGGAAGGTCTCTAGAAGTGTGGTGAAGAGCCAGTGTGGTGTAGTGGTTAAGAGCAGTGGACTCGTAATCTGGTGATAATCCCCGCTCCTCCACATGCAGCTGCTGGGTGGCCTTGGGCCAGTCACACTTCTCTGAAGTCTCTCAGCCCCACTTACCCCACAGAGTGTTTGTTGTGGGGGAGGAAGGGGAAGGAGAATGTTAGCCTTAGGGTAGTGATAAAGCGGGATATCAAATCCAAACTCCTCCTCCTCCTCCAGTTCACCCAGCCCAGTCGGGGCAGAACCAGTTGTTGAGCCCAGTCATTGGCATCGGCTCAAAGGCAGACTGACACTCCTGTGGTTTCCAGCAACTGGTACCCAGAAGCGTTTACTGCCTTCAACAGTGGAGACATGATCTTTACCACCTTTTCAACAAGTCTTTTAAAGAAGAGATCTTTCCCAGTATGCGTTGGAATTGTTTTTAGATGTGCCACTTATGTGTGGAAAACCCCCGAGTTCCTTTGTTGGGAGGAAGGTTGCGATATGGATTCGATAATGATAAGGATCATAATTCATTAATACCACTGTCCGTCCGTAGGCAATGGCCATGCTCTCTGGGGCTGATGGGAATTATTCTGCATCTGAGAGCCAGTGCAGTGTAGTAGTTATAGCGTGGGTAGACAAACTAAGGCCTGGGGGCCGGATCCGGCCCAATCGCCTTCTCAATCCGGCTTTCAGACAGTCCAGACATCTGTGTTTTTACATGAGTAGAATGTGTGCTTTTATTTAAAATGCATCTCTGGGTTATCTGTGGGGCCTGCCTGGCCTTTTTACAGGAGTAGAATGTGTCCTTTTATTTAAAATACATCTCTGGGGCATAGGAATTTGTTCATTTTTTCCCTTCAAAATATAGTCCGGCCCCCCACAAGGTCTGAGGGACGGTGGACCGGCCCCTGCTGAAAACGTTTGCTGACCCCTGGATTGGAGTGTTGGGTGAGAACCCAGGACAAACCAGGGCTCAAAACCTCCACTCAGCCATGAGTGGGTGACCTTGGGGCCAAACCCTGCCTCTCAGCCTAACCTACCTCACAGGGTTGTGGTGGGCACTCAGGGAGGGGGGGGGAACCATGTATGCAGCCTCAAGCTCCTTGCAGGAAAGGGTGGGATATAAATGCAACAAATAATTATAAGCTGGAGGAGGGCCCTGCTTTGGCCACGCCTGCCATAACCTACGTACCGATTGCCCTTTTTCTCCAGCTGAACATGTGGAGGTAGAGAACGAGATGGAGGAGCCACCGCACGCTGTCCACACAGAGCCAGGCGGCAGCAGTGAAGGAAGGAGGTTTAAAGTTGAGGAGCACCTCTCCGTGTTGGAGCGTTGCTTGTCTGAATCCTTAGTGAACCAGGTCAAGGCTTGCTACCAGATCAATGTCCGGCTGGCCAGTGGAACAAAGACTACTACTTATTTCATTGATCTCTCTGCAGGTCAGTTTCTTTTGTTGAATGTAGCCATTGACAAAGGCCCTCTCCTGTGGGGCTTCCCTCACTCAGCATCTGGAAGCTGCCGTCAGTGCAGAATGCTGCAGCACGATTGCTGACAGGTGTGAGGAGGCCTTGCCAGCATAGAACACCTGTGCCCAGAGATCTGCACTGCCTGCAGATTGGCTGTTGGGACAAGTACCTATGAGATCTCATTGCCCCACATATGCCCACTTGACCGCTTTGAAAGGCCCTGTTGCCGGGGCTACATGATACCCATTCATAAGAAGTCGGCCTTTGGAACTCCCTGCCTATTGACCCCAGGCAGATGCCTTTGCCGTCTCTTTTTGGCATCTGCCAAAAACATTATTCTTTAGACAAGCTTGCGCCCAGATGCTTAGGAAGTTGATGTGAGTTTTAAGCTGTTTATAGCCTATTGTCGTTTTAAAGCCTTAATTTGTTGCTGTTTATTTTTCCTTGTTGATAATTTTATTGTTTTCTCTTTGTTGGGTGTTTGTTGTTTTTTTACAATCAAGCAATGTGTACATTTTGAGAAGTAGGTGGCCCTAAGGCAGCACATTGGATCCAGCCATTGGGCTTCTCCACCGACAGCACCGAGAAGATTTACCAAGCCTCTGAAAACAGCCATGTTAGGCAAACCCCAGGGGGCCCACCTGTTAGTTACATCACATGAGAAACGGCCAATCTGAGGTGGCCATTTGGGTCCTCGGGACCTGTCAGGGTGGGGTGGAGTTGGGATCATAGAGTCTGGGCGTAACAGTGCTCTGGGTGTTAAAATCATCATCATCATCATCATCATCATATATTTATTTATAATAATAATATTTATTTATACATAATATTTATACCCTGCCCATCTGGCTGGGTTTCCCCAGCCATTGTGGACGGCTTCCAACAAAAGATTAAAAATACATTAAAACATCAGTCATTAAAAACTTCCCTAAACAAGGCTGCCAGAACAGAGCAGTGTTCACTGCTCAGGCAAAAGAGGGAATGTGCAAATCCTAACGTTGACGTTGTGGGTTTTGGATTTTTTAAAGGTGCATTCTGCAGAAGGCGGAGTAGACTTTCTTGGCTGCTGCTCTGGAGGGGAGGGCTGGAACCAACAAGTGGAAATGTCAGGGGAACAGAATTCACCTAAACATTAGGCGGTGACCTGGTTCTTCAGCTGTGATTCCCACATTGCGGGGGGTGGGACTAGACGGCCCCTTACGGTCCCTTCCACCTCTATAATTCTATGATTTTATGACAGAGACACCTCCCCAATAGTGAGAGCTGTTTGACAGGATGGGCTCTCCTTTGCTGGAAGTAAATAAATAAATAATAACTAAATTTTATTTGTATCCCGCTCTCCCCAGCCAAAGCCAGGCTCCGAGCGGCTAACATCATATAAATAAGACAATATGCATAATACAATATACAATATGCAAATAAAATAACATTCAACATTCATTAAAACAATATAGAATAATATTAAATATCAGCATTTCAAAATTAAACAGAAATCCACTCAACAGCTACAATAAGTAATTTCGAAACTCCTAATTTCTAAGTAGTTAAAGCGGTGTGAAATTCTCTTTGGGGGGGGGGGTTTCAAGTTTTGTATTTTGATTTTGTTCTGTGAAACGCCCTGAGACCTCCGGGTATAGAGGGGTAAATAAATTCAATAAATAACAACGACAACAAACAAACAACAACACAGAGACCCACAGCAAACTCCTAGTTTATTCAGTAAAGCATTACTGGACGCAGTCCAAAAATCCTGTGGGAGCATTTCTGTTAGGACAGGCACTAATCTGGCAAAATATACATCATGTTAGCTGTTCATCCTCTCCCCAACCGTTTCTGCCACCCCAGCTCCTCATCTAACCACAGTTCCTGGAAACCCTGACTCAACCCTGACTCAGCCTGACTCATGTTAGAACTGGAGTTGTCTTTCACTTTAGCATTTAGCCGTTAGGTTCATCCTAAGCTAGTTCTTACCAGCTAGCGTTCTTGAATATGGGACACCCACCTCACGGATAATGGATTTAACCAAAATTCAATATCAGCAGAGTGGTATCAGTCAGGGATGCTGTAGTTAAAACACTGCCCTGAAGTTCCTGCCCTAGACTAGCAAACCTCCAACAAATTTTCCTTTTCTATTATTTAGTGAACACCGGTTTCAAGAGCTGCTGTCCTGATTTGAATTCCTAGGCCTACTGGTCGTCTTCCCTTTTTTTCCCTGCAGGACGTGGGCGAATAGGCCCTGGGCCGCCCGACCACAGTCCCGACGTGGTGTTGGAGGTGTCTGAGAGTGACCTGGAGGCCTTCGTTCTGGGGGAGCTCCATCCTTTGAACGCCTACGTCTGCGGCAGGCTTCAGGTCCATGGAGACCTGAGTGTAGCCCTCAAGCTGGAAGAGCTCTTCAAAGTGATGAAGCAACGAAGATGAACATCTTGGGAGCCCAAAAGGAGGGATCATTCAGTTTGCTGCCTAAGGGTTAATTCTGTCCTCAGGAAGCCCGCTTAACCTAGGGGGGCGGGAAGCAGTTGCTTAGCAACCAGACAGAGTGGCATGATGCTTACTGGCGTAGCATTTCTGAGGGAGTTTTAACCCTGTATGTTAGTTAAGCGTCTCCCTGCCTGAACTAAGAAAGACACAGCCTCTCTTCCTTTCTCCACAAATGATACCCAGGTTTTTTCAGTTTGCTCAGTAAAGTGTCATCAAGACTTTTCTCTCTGGCCTCTGTCTATGTTATTCAAGTGACTTTACTAACAGAACAAAGCTTGTGTAGCTATTTGAGTTAGTTCTAGTGCAACAACCAGACTGTTGACTGGGTCCAGTTATGGGGATCATGTCCTTCGTGTGATGGAAACAATTGTGCAGGATCCCCAGTTTATTTTCAAACTCCACAAAGTGCTGCTTATGACCTAGTAAAGGCAATGGGACCCCTGACCATTAGGTCCAGTCGTGGCCGACTCTGGGGTTGCAGCGCTCATCTCGCTTTACTGGCCGAGGGAGCCGGCGTACAGCTTCCGGGTCATGTGGCTAGCATGACTAAGCCACTTCTGGCGAACCAGAGCAGCGCACGGAAACGCCGTTTACCTTCCCACCGGAGCGGTACCTATTTATCTACTTGCACTTTGCCGTGCTTTTGAACTGCTAGGTGGCAGGAGCAGGGACCAAGCAATGGGAGCTCACCCCGTCACGGGGATTTGAACCGCCAACCTTCTGATTGGCAAAGTCCTAGGCTCTGTGGTTTAACCCACAGCGCCACTCGCGTCCCTTTGCTTATGACCTACAGAGCCCTAAACGACTTGGGGCCTGGCTGTTGGAAGGCCTACCTTTTTCTGTAAAAGTCTGACCTAATAGTAGTATTGGTATTATTGTCTCTTTAGCAAGTGATCTCAGTGCAGGTTACATGAATTTTAGAACAGAAGAAGCTAAGAAGCATCGTGCTGGATCCGGCCAATGGCCCATCTAGTCCAGCATCCTGTTCTCACAGTCTCAAGGGGAAACCTGCAGGCTGGATCTGAGCACAAGAGCCACAGTCTGTCCTCTAGTGGTTTCCAGCAACTTGTATGCAGAAGCATGGCTGCCTCCAGCTGTGGAGACAGAGCTGGTAGCCATTGAGAGCCATCTCCGCAAATTTTTCCAGTTGTCTCTTAAAGCCATCCACGTTGGCAGCCATCCCTGCCTCATGTGGGAGTGAGTTCCATAGGTTAACTTTGTTCTGCATGGAGAAGTCTTTTCTTTCAGCTGTCCTGAACCCTCTCAACATTCATTAGATGTCCCAAAGTTCTAGTGTGGGAAAAATCAAAACACAATATTAAAAACAGTTAAAACCAATTATATTCAGGAGCAGAGGGTGTGTAATGTACTTCCTTCCATCTGTCTGTCTGTGTATATCTGTGGGGGGGGGGTCCCTTCCAACTCTGTTATCCCAGTAACATTTCAGTTTTTAAGAGCAACGGCAGAAAAGGCAGACGTCTCCTACATGTTCCTGCGTGCTCGTCATTCATGACTAAACCAGCTCAATTTCTGTTGATTCACATAAATGTGGAATTGGTTAACAATGTATTGTCTTTGAATTTGGGAATTGGGGAGAGACGGGAAAGTCCTCACAGTGCCAGTTCTTCTCTGAGCTGGGTTTATTTACACACACCCATCTGAGTCACCACCCTGCCCATTTGGGGTTGACTTACTATAGGACGGTGAGGGAGGGGCGAGAGCGCTTCAGAGTTGCAGGACTCCAACTCCCATCTTCCCTGGCTGTTGACCGTGCCGGGGTGGGTGGTTGTACGCTCATGGGAACTGGGATCCCACAGCCCCTGGCAGGGCGAGGCTTGCCCATCCCTGCTCATTAACACAGTAATAGCAATCTGGCTTCTCCAAGTGAGTAGTTCTGGGCACCCCAGTTTAAGGAGGGTGTAAGAGCTGCTTGACCGCGGAACAGACTCCCTCAGAAGGTGGTGGGCTCTCCTGACTTGGAGGTTTTTAAACTGGGGTTACCAAACATCCCCGTTTCCCGGGAACAGTCCCTGGATTTGCGAATATGTCTCCAGACAAATTCCATCCCTGGAATGTCCCCAGATTTCATCTAATGTCCCCGGGAAACACAGCAGTGGCAGTCTCAGCAGCCTGGAGCAGTTGGCTCTGGCTGGCTTCAGGAGCTGCTCAGAAGTCCCCATATGATGGTGGTGCAGGGGCTCAAAGATGCAGCTTCCGGGCTGCCTCCACCTTCCCTGACCCCAGCAACTAAGCTGTGAAGGGAGGCTTCATGCCGCCTATCGGAGAAGAAGAAGAAGAAGGGGAGGAGGAGTTTGGATTTGATATCCTGCTTTATCACTACCCGAAGGAGTCTCAAAGTGGCTAACATTCTCCCTTCCCTTCCTCCCCCACAACAAACACTCTGTGAGGTGAGTGGGGCTGAGAGACTTCAGAGAAGTGTGACTAGCCCAAGGTCACCCAGCAGCTGCATGTGGAGGAGCGGGGAATCGAACCCGGTTCACCAGATCACGAGACTACCACTCTTAACCACTACACCACACTAGCTCTCAGCTCCTACTTGCATGCAAGCAGGAGCGGGGACGGGGATCTCTCAGGCAATGGGAAGCCTCCCTTCCCAGCTGAGGGATCACTGCCCCCTTCTGCTTGCAGGCTAGTAGGAATGCCGCTCTTGGCCCTCCTCCGCCTTCCATGCCTGACCCACCACCACCACTGAACAACCAACAACTCAGGGGCTGCCCAGGCTCATGAAGAAAGCAGATAGGAGTCTCGGAGGAAGGAGAAACATAGCGGTTGAGGTCAAGGCAGTGGCCGCCACTCTGCCACCACGATCACTGCAGCACCAATGTCCCAAATGTGTAGTATTTACTTAAAGTGTCCCCAGATTCATTGAAAAAAATCTGGTAACCTTATTTTAAACAGGTGGGGGGGGAGAGAGAGATCTGCTAGAGCAGGGGTCAGCAACCTTTTTCAGCCATGGGCCAGTCCACCATCCCTCAGACCATGTGGTGGGCTGGACCATATTTTGAAGGAAAAAAATGAACAAATTCCTATGCCCCACAGATAACCCAGAGATGCATTTTAAATAAAAGGACACATTCTACTCCTGTAAAAAGGCCAGGCAGGCCCCACAAATAACCCAGAGATGCATTTTAAATAAAAGGGCACATTCTACTCATGTAAAAACATGCTGATTCCCGGACCGTCCACGGGCCGGATTGAGAAGGCGATTGGGCCGCATCCAGCCCACGGGCCTTAGGTTGCCTACCCCTATGCTGGTTTCTTTAGCCGTGATTTCTGTATTGCAAGGGGTTGGACTAGAATGGATGGCCCTTGGTGCAACTCTCCAGTGCTATGATTCTATGAGGCAGGAGGAGTCTCTGGCTCCTCTCCATCTTTGAGGGCTGCCGCTACGCACCCCCAGGTGCCTTTCTCAGGGCAGGTATCTCAGGCACAAGGTGAGCCTCCCCCTGCCCCCTGGGCTTGTCGTCGCTCTCTGCATTTGATGACTCCGGTTATGAACTTGCTCTTTTCTCGCACAGTCTCTGCCAACCGTCACCTCATGACAACCTATCTGTGGCTGCCACACCTGGGATGGAGTTCGGGGTTCATCAAGTGCAGAGCAGGTAGAAAACATGCCCTAGGGCCAAGGCCGGTTGGGTCTCAGGAAGAAGGCCTTTCCCATTACCTGCTTTTAACAGGAGATTATAAGAACCGAAGCCTCCGGCATGCAAAGTATAGTATCCTAGAGTTGGAAGGTTCTCCAAAAGTCCTTTAGTCCAACCGCCTGCTGAAGCAGGAGATCCGCTGCCACTGCATCCCGCCACCTTCTGAGACAGTCTGCTCCATGGAGCAACATCTCAGGCCATCGGGATGTTTTGTTTATTTTTATTATGTATTTTGTGCTTTGCATATTGTAACTTTGTGTGGTGCACCACCCTGAGACCTGTGGGTATAGGCAGTATCATAGCTGTCAACATTTTCCTTTTTTGAAGAGAAATTCCCTTATTCCGAATAGGATTCCTCGCAAGAAAAGGGAAAAGTTGACAGCTATGGGCAGTATGCAAACAACAACAACACTCTCAGGTAGCATTTCAAGAGGAACAGCAATGAATGGTGCCCAGTATTCATAAATCCTTGTGGTGAGTGATCTTTCTCTTGCAACAGAAACGGAGATATTATGAACACCGAATTGCAGCAAGATGAGAAAAAGCAGCCAGGCAGGACAGGAACCAGCAATGCCAGCACAGAAGCTAAGAGAAGATAAATAGAGCAGCTATTTTGGGCAGCTCCCCACTAAATCAAGGAAATAAATACAGTGGTACCTCGGGTTACATACGCTTCAGGTTACAGACTCCGCTAACCCAGAAATAGTACCTCGGGTTAAGAACTTTGCTTCAGGATGAGAACAGAAATCGTGTGGCAGGGGCACAGTGGAAGGCCCCATTAGCTAAAGCGGTACCTCAGGTTAAGAACAGTTTCAGGTTAAGAACGGACCTCCAGAACGAATTAAGTTTTTAAACAGAGGTACCACTGTACAGATACAGTGGTACCTCGGGTTACAGGTGCTTCAGGTTACAGACGCTTCAGGTTACGGACTCTGCTAACCCAGAAATAATACCTCGGGTTAAGAACTTTGCTTCAGGATGAGAACAGAAATCACAGCGGGAGGCCCCATTAGCTAAAGCGGTGCTTCAGGTTAAGAACAGTTTCAGGTTAAGAACGGACCTCCAGAACGAATTAAGTTCTTAACCAGAGGTACCACTGTATTTAACTGACCAGTCGAGTTGCTCAGTTCTGGTCCTCCCACCAATAAATCCTCGCCCGCCGCCCCAACACATAGTTGTCAACTTTTCCTTTTTTTGCAGGAAATTCCCTTACTCCAGCGCCGTTTCCCGCTGCTGATCCTTTATTTTCTTTTTTTTTTTTTTATAATAATATTTATTAAAGTTTCCAAAATACAGAAAGAAAAAAAAGAAAAATAAAGATACATTCGGAGCCTTGTTTTCAAACATCCACTTTCTGGGACTCCCCCCTTCCCCCACCCCTACCGTATTCCCCTTTCATATTGTTGTTTCCACAAGTTCCATCTCTAATTTAAAACTTAATTTGTGTACCCCATTATTCAAATTTAAATTTGTACAAAACTTATGCCAACCCTTTGATAGCAAGACAAAAGATCTCTCCCCATGGCCCACCCCTTTTCTTTCCACAATGTCCCCCCTTTTTTTCCATTAACATAAAAGCACACAGAATAAGAATATAAAACATAAAAATATAGTAGAGAAAAAAAAAAGACCAATTCAGAAAGTAGTTGCAAGCCTTTGGATTCTAATTCTCCCCCCCCTTCCCCGGTTTAATTTCCCCTATCCACCAATCTATGTTTTCTGCCTGGAAATCCTAAATCCATCTATCCCATTTTTCCCCCAACTCCTTGCAGGATTATTTCCCATTTTTAGGATTATTTTTTAAAAATTAATTCCTTAATCTTCAAAACTGTCAAATTATAAAGCTCCCCCCATTGTTCTTTCAAGATTGTAGTCCAGCTTTCTCTTGTTCCACTGCTAAAACTTCCTTATTCAAATGTTTAGTAACTCTACATGGGTTGTTGTTATTCAGGAACAAAAACTTGCGTTCAGTCCCTTCCTTTCTTCATAGAGAATTCTATTGTCTTCTTTTAGTCAAAACACCCTGTAGACGAAATTCAGTTTCAGTTTTGCAGCTTTCCCAGGAGATAACCAGTTCTGTAAAATTCCGAAGTGTTGTTTTTTTCCCGGCTTGCGCCCATCTTTGTAATATCCCGAAGCTCCTCTAGGGGGTTGTTGTAACTTTGTTTCCAAAAGTCCGATTGTTATCCGTGTTTTCGCCATTTTGTATTCAAGTCTTAACAAATTATATCAAATTGTAACAAATTTAACCAACAAGGTCCTCGTAATAAAATCCTCTTTAAAATTCCGACTTTGACAGCTACTTTGACAGCTGTCAAAATCACCGGCTCTTTTCACCAGGCTCACTCGTCAATCGCCCCGGTTCCCAGGGGGGGGGGGTGCATTTTCCTTCTCCTTCAATTCTTCCTCCAGCACAGTTCTTGTAATTTCCCATCATGGAATTCTTAATTTTAGCAAAAATGCCGTTCTTTTTGGGCCTTGGCTTCCCGTTCCTTGTTTTAAAATGTCTACAATAGGGGGGGGGACTGACTTCCTTTTTAGATCCCCCCCCGCTCGTCTCCAATCCGAAAATTTTTTCCTCTTTTGAACCCGATTTCCAATTTACTCACGGGTTGTTGTTAAAAGTCCGAATTCTTAATGGAAGAAGTCAGCGCTCTCCGCCGGATGGCATGCGGCTTCGCTCGGCAGGGATGGCAGAGGACTCAAAGCACCACGCTTCTCCCCGGCACCCGATCCGTAGCCTTTAAAAAGGCTCCTTCACGAGTCGGGAGGGCGCTAACGGTGCGAGCCGAGTCTCCAAGTCCACGGCCCCCGTGGCCGTGGTTTTTAAGGGTCCCCGCATCGCCGGTGCGGTAGAACCCAGCCCCTGCCGAGCAGGCTCCCTCCGGAGCTCGGAGGGAGTCCGCCATTCGGCGATGGCGCCAACCCGGAAGTGCTGATCCTTTATTTTCGAGGCTGCTGATCCCTTATTTTCAAATCTGAAAGTTGACAGCTATGCTCCAACCAGTATTCAGTGCATCCTGGCTACGCCCACGGGCACACACAACAACCAGGAAAGAGACTTGCCGTTTCTATGAAAACGAAACCTAAAAAGCAGAAGTTTCTGGGCAGCCTCCCTTCTCTGTTAAAAGCTCCTCTGGAAGAGGAAAGAGCATCGTGGGAAGACAAGGATGGCTCAGGCGACCTCAGCATCCCTCTCCGAGAGCCAGGTAAGACCCTGGACTTGTCCTGGGAGGACTTTCAGGGAACAAGGAAACTCTCGGGGGCATTTGCAGCCAAGGCATCCTTCGGAAGCTCTTTGCAGATTTGCTCCACTTCCGTGCCGTGACAAGAGATCAGTTTTTAGGTGGTCCAGCTTTTAGGGGGTCCTCAGTGCACCCTCCCCTCCTTTTCAAGCTACTGCAGCCCGGAGTGAGCTGTTCCCCCCTCTCCATTCCCTTGCCTCCTTTTGCATGGTGGGAAAAGGGAGCCGTGGAGGAGAGGGGAAATCTGCAGGCCCAGGAGACGCTCAAGGATTTTAGTGCGCGCAGGCAAGGGGGGGGCAGCAGGAGACCCCGATGCCCCCCCCCGGCCCTGGCGCTGGTCCTGCAAGTGATAAGCTCTAACACAGGAACTTTATGTGTGTTAAAAGTAGAGGAGGGGGGGTGAAAGCGAAGGAGGTGGGCAAAAAAAGATATACAGAATTAAGGACAGGGTAGGGGGGATAAACTCGGTTCAGTAAGGAAACCCAGCCAGATGGACGGGGTATAAATAATAAGTTGTTGTTGTTGTTTACAAGTCTACAAATCTACCAAGTTAATGTTTTCTGGACAATATTCAAACCAAAACAAAGCTATCCTCTAAAATTTCCAGTTGTCCAAATTTTGCAGTGTTTACAGAAATGCATATTTTACCAGCGAAAATGAATTGCAAGCACGCATTATCCTGGGAGGAATTGCTTGCAAAAATGTGTGCATTGGCCAAGACTGCATCTGAAGATGTGTTTATTATAAGAAAACTGCATTAAAGTGCTGGTGAATTTTCATGACAATTTTTAAAAAACAACCACCCACAAATTCCTGCAAAATGTGGAGAACTGGATTTAAGATTTGGGGGGGGGGGATGAGAAACTGAGGGAAATGAAAATGGCTTCCATCTGTAATACAGGGCTTGGTGGGAGTGAGGCTCTGAACAGAATCAATATCACAGTCACCAGAGTGGAACCAGCAAATACTCTGTCTTACCCCGGAAAGGGATTTGCCCCAATCTAAAAGTGTTTTGGGAAAAGGCATTTTTCATGTCTGCTGTTAGAGGCAGTAAGACTTTGCATACCAGTCACAGGGGGCTGGGAGTTGTGCTCATGTCCTACTTGTGGGTTTTGCAAAGGCATCTGGTCTTCCACCCTGAGAAGAGGACTGGACGAACTGAGCTGGACGAACCATGGGCCAGATCCAGATTCTTACTTTCTTGTGTGTCCTTGCAAGAATACCTTCATCTAGGTTTGGTCCATTTCTTAACTCAGCAGGAAGCTGAAAGGTATCAGGAAATGAGTAATTATTAACTCATTCTGCCTTCCTGCAATTGTGTTAGGCAATGCTAAGTACATAGTTTCAATTATAAATAATAATTCATGCCCTGCCTCAACCTGAAACTGTAAAAACGAGAGGCCATGTGCCTCAGTGCTCTTGATACAACTGCTGTCTTGTGTACCTTGTGACCTGATCTGTGCTTGAGCCAGTTGTGCATTTGGCAACCATGGCAGCTGAGAGGCCAAGTGTCAGAAGAGGCTCCCCTTCTCCAAAGTAGTAGGTAGCCGTGTCCTCTGGCTCAAGAGGATGCAAAACCTTGGAACACCTGAGCGCTGAAGTTCCAAGAGCAGCAGCCCCCTCTGAGAAAGGCCAGGCCTGTGAATGACTAAACCCCTGGGCTGCTTCAACAAAAGCCAGTTCTGGGCCAGGAGATTCAGCTGCAAAGTGGGGCTTGTGGAATCTCTGATAGACAATGTAGATTCACCTTTGCTTTCCAAAATGTGCAGTTACGGAAAAAAGTCGTGCAGAAATGTGTAAGCTGGGAGGAATTTGCAGCAAAATGCTGATGATTCCCCCACCCCCCATTTTCCTATCTCTACTTGAAGCTTAATGGGCATCTTCCAAACTATTGCCCCTTATCCTTGTTTTTTCACAACAGGAGATGGGTGAATTACAGTTCCTCTTGTGTGAGAGTTGCCAGGGGGAAGTTCAGAGCCCCAAACTGCTGCCATGCCTTCACAACCTGTGTGCCCAGTGCCTCGAAGAAAACCAGCCCAGTGGTCTCTGTGCCATATGCAGATCCCCGTACTCTCCCCCTGAACTGAAGCGCAACAAGCTCTTTGAAAACCTTCAGTCCCAGCTGAGCATCTTCCAGAAGATCAGCCAAGGCCAAGATTTGGCCTGCAGCTGTAGCTCCGAGAGAGAGGCGGTGTTCTGGTGTTCCGAATGTGACTGGCACTTTTGTGACGGCGTGTGTTTCACAAACCACGAGAGAGTCAAGAAGAACAGCCTCCATGAAGTCAAAACGCTGAAGAATCTCCAGGGCATGTCGAGCGCAAAGTTCCTTGCAGAGACCAGAAAGCAAAGTGTCATGAACTGTCCCAAAAAAACCCACAATAACGATGCTGCAAGGTAGGTGGTCCCTCAGCGCTTTGTTCCCAGTCTGAGATCCAGGGCCGTCTTAAGCATATCCTGCGCCGTGGTGCAAAGATCCCTTCGCCCCCCCCCCCCCATTTCCAGGAATGTTGACCTTTTCCCAAGCCTCTGCGGGGATCACTCTCCTCCCACGAGCCCCCCCCCACTTGCTGGGGCACCCCTGAGAGGCCGGCACCCTGGCACGATGCACCACTAAGCCCAATAGGAAAGACGGCTCTGCTGAGCTCTTATTTTGAGTGCCAGGGTTGAGCCCACTGTCCCATCCTCTGCCTGAATGCTTGTGGGTTTCCTACCATGGGTGTCTGGTTGGCCACTGTGAGAATAGGATGCTGGACTAGATGGGCCATTGGCCTGATCCAGTGGGCTGCCTCCAACGGAATCCAACTTCCTGGATTCAGATGGGTCTAAGGATGAGGTTTCCTTTTTGACTGTCTGGTCTAATTTTATTTTATATACAAATACAGCAGGTTAGAAGCATCAGGTTACATGTATTTATTTAGAGCATTTGTGCCCTGTGGTTGAGCCAGAAAGACTCCCAGAACAGATTACATACAATCAAAATGAGCCAGTACCACAGGTCTATGTGAGTGTCCGGGTTCAGTAAACATCATTTCCCTCTCTGCATGTTTTATGATCAACTCAGTGCATCCATATTGGCAATTGTGACAACTTACCTTTTTAAAAAGGACGCAGGTGGCACTATGGGTTAAACCACAGAGCATAGGACTTCCCGATCAGAAGGTTGGCGGTTCAAATCCCCGTGACGGGGTGAGCTCCTGTTGTTTGGTCCCTGCTCCTGCCAACCTAGCAGTTTGAAATCACGTCAAAGTGCAAGTAGATAAATAGGTGCCGCTCCGGCGGGAAGGTAAACGGTGTTTCCGTGCGCTGCTCTGGTTTGCCAGAAGCGGCTTAGTCATGCTGGCCACATGACCTGGAAGCAGTACACCGGCTCCCTTGGCCAATAAAGCAAGATGAGCGCCGTAACCCCAGAGTCGGCCACGACTGGACCTATTGGTCAGGGGTCCCTTTACCTTTAGCTTTATCTTTTTAAAAAGAACTAATATTCGGTGTTCCTAGAATTTAAAATAATCATAATGAAAAAACTATTAATAATAATAATAATAACTATGAGCAGCAGTCCCAATAACAAAGCCAATGGCGTTTGATTTACAGAGTCTATTGCAATGAGTGTAAGCGGCCCATGTGCGTGCTTTGCGCTACGCTGGACAGCAAACACCAGAGCCAGCACTGCGAAATACCGGACGAAATCAAGCGCATGCAAAACGAGCTGCAGAGCATGCAACGGGAGCTCAAGAAAAGCAACCACAGCGAAGCCTACCGCAGCCTCCAGGAGCTGGTGGCAAGCATGGAGAAGACGAGGAACGAGACGAGGGAGCTGATCCAGCAACAGATTGCCAAGATGGTGAAGGTGCTGCAAGAAAAGGAGGCCAAGTTCCTAGCAGAAGTGGAGGACCAGCACCAGCAACAAGTCAAAGATGTAGAGAGGAGGCTCAAGGACGTGGAAGGCCTGGTCAAGAGGATGGCATCCAGCGAGCAGCTGGTGGAGAAGATGCAGCAATATGCCTCTGACCAGGTGGTCTTGGAGATGCAACCCTACATCAAAAGTTCACTGGAGAAGCTCAGAGATAACCAGCCACCAGTTGCCAATTTCCAGATCCAAGCGAGGGACTTTGCAGAGGTCAAGACCCAGCTCCAGACCCTGTATGAAAGAGTGACAAAGGCCAGAGGTGAGAGTCTTTGAAGAGAAATGACTGGCTGGTGTGACTGGGTAGGAGAGGAAGTGAGCCCAGTGGCAGACCTCCTGCTCTGTGTGTGGAAAGGCCTAGGCCCAGTGGTGGCACCAGGGCAGGACTTCTACACTGGTTCTTTGCCAGCAAAGAAATAATCAGAGCCACCTTGTTGGTGTTTCCTCTTACACAGTCGGAAGCTCTCAACATACTGACTGTCATAGCTCATGTGCAGAGAGTTTTCAACTTTCAGAGTATCTAGATTGAATACATTCTGCAGCTCGTCTCCAGATAGGCAGAACAAAAAGATCTGTGCAGCTGCTGCCCACTTTTTTGTGACAGATTGTAAGAGGTCATACTTTTTGTATGTGGCCATCACTGTGACAAACTTTTGAGTAAAGGAGAGTTGTTTAGCTGGTAGGCTTCAGGGTGGAAGTCTAGAGACCCCATTAACAGAATGAGCAGGAGGGGCCCCCAGGACCACAGGGGGAGGAATGCACATGACCATCTCAAAAAGTGCCGCCTATAAGACCATTAAGTCCAAAGTCTGGACTTAATGGAAAGGTGCATGCTCTAGTTATCTCCCGCATGGACTACTGCAATGCGCTCTACGTGGGGCTACTTTTGAAGGTGACTCGGAAACTGCAATTAATCCAGAATGCGGCAGCTAAACTGGTGACTGGGAGTGGCTGCCAAGACCATATAACACTGGTCTTGAAAGACCTACATTGGCTTGAAAGACCTACATTTCCGAGCACAATTCAAAGTGTTGGTGCTGACCTTTAAAGCCCTAAATGGCCTCGGTCCAGTATACCTGAAGGAGCATCTCCACCCCCATCATCCAGCCACTGTGGTCCAGCGCCGAGGGCCTTCTGGTGGTTCCCTTGCTGCAAGAAGTGAGGTCACAGGGAACCAGGCAGAGGGCCTTCTCGGTAGTGGCGCCTGCCCTGTGGAACACCCTCTCAGCAGATGTCAAGGCAATAAACAACTATTTTACTTTTAAAAGACAA
>JAXCMG010000047.1:365995-407583 GCA_034642415.1 Podarcis siculus | reverse complement strand
TGTGTGTGTGTGTGTGTGTGTGTGTGTGTGTGTGTGTGTGTGTGTGTGTCTAGTAAGCTATACAGATCTTTGCAATAAAAACGCCCCAACACCAGTCCTTTCCTTAAAAACAGGCAGTTCCCAAAAGCCTGTTTGAACAAGAAAATCTTTGCCTGCCATCAAATTGGGCTGCTTAAAATTGTCTGTAAACGGTGTGTGTCTTGAACTAAGTTTTTGTGCCTCACTGTGGAAACCTTCACAGAGTGTTCAGAACACAATTAGATACACACATTGCAAGTGACTCCTCACATTTTGGGCCTCTGGGGAGGGAATGAGTAGAGCCTTCACCTTGCTACTGTTTTATTATAAACACTACCACAAATAGCTAACTTCAGGGTATTCATGAGATAATAAGGGGGGTTTTCTCTAGTAAAACACTCATAAAACTGTTTGCATTACCCATCCGCAGGGAGGGTCTGAAAAACAGCCTCCCCGCCATATGGTGGCCAGAAAGACAGTGGCCAATGCGGTGGCCAGAAAGACAGATGCCAGCGACCCAGGTGGCCCCAGCAGCAGCAGTAATGCAAGCACCAGTAATCTGGTAAGTCAGAAAACACAATGTCCCTCCCTCTGTTCCCCTCCCACTGTCCTGCATTCTCTGGCTGTGACGAATGTGGGAAAGGGGCTTCCTTCTAGGTAGGGGTGTGTGTGCGTGTGTGTGTGTGAGAGAGAGAGAGAGAGAGAGAGAGAGAGACTGGAACAGTAAAAATGTGGGGTGATGCTAGGGTTGCCATATGTCTGGAATTTCCTGGTAAAGGTAAAGGTACCCCTGACCATTAGGTCCAGTTGTGGATGACTCTGGGGTTGCGGTGCTCATCTCGCTTTATTGGCCGAGGGAGCCAGCGTACAGCTTCCGGGTCATGTACCCAGCATGTCTAAGCCACTTCTGGCAAACCAGAGCAGCACATGGAAATGCCATTTACCTTCCCACTGGTGCAGTACCTATTTATCTACTTGCACTTGAAGTTCTTTTGAAATGCTAGGTTGGCAGGAGCTGGGACCAAACAACTGGAGCTGACGGGGATTCGAACCGCCTATCTTCTGATTGGCAAGCCCTAAGCTCTGTGGTTTACACCACAGCGCCACCCACGTCCCTGGACATACCCATAATACTGCAGTTGGAAGCAGTTTCTGGGTGAAAATTGCAAAAATGCCAGTCGTATGGCAACCCATGTCGACAGTGTTGGTTTGGGCAACCTTTCTTTAAATTAACTTTAAAGCTCAACAACTTCAGGCAAACCCTGCCATGCTAGGGTTGCCATATGTCTGGAATTTCCTGGTAAAGGAAAAGGTAAAGGTACCCCCTGACCATTAGGTCCAGTTGCAGACGACTCTGGGGTTGCGGCGCTCATCTCGCTCTATAGGCTGAGGGAGCCGGCATTTGTCCTCAGACAGCTTCAGGGTCATTAATTAATTAATTCGTGGCCATATCATCCTATTCCGTGCTCTTGTCTCCTAGGGCCACCTCCCGAAGTCGCCAGCAAAGAGGAACAGTGCCTACCTGGAAAGGGCTGTCCAGACCCCTACAAAAGTGGTGAAAATGGAACATGATGATGATGGTGCCAGATCCAGCCAGCTGCCTAGCAACAGGAGACTGGAACAAACTTGGACCAGTTCTCAATCTCCAGGGTGCTCCCCTTCTACAGGGAGCAGGGACAAGGCAGGAGAAGGCATGGACAGCTCAAAGTGGCCCCCCAGGTCGGACCCAGAGCTGTCTGAGTCAGGTACAGACAGAAGCTGCTGTTTTACTCAGGGATTCTTAAGACCCAGTCACACATTTTTGATATCTTTTTTGAGAGGGGCGGGATACTAATGGCTTCTCATCGTGAGAAGTGAGCTTCTCATTGTGAAATCGACAGCCTAAAGAAGGCTGAATTGTTTAATCCAGGTATTTTTATTTATCTGTGGCATTCATATCCCACCTTTTTCGCCAATGAGCACCCCACCTCCCCATTCTTAGGCTGAGGGGCAGGGACTGTTGAGCTTCATGGCTGAGTGGGGACATGAACCCTGGTCTCTCCCCGGTCATCGTCTGACCAACCCCTACACCACGCTAGCTCTCAAATAGTAACATCGGTACGTCGTCAGCAGGATTTGAACCTGTGGGGCAAGATCCCAGTGGATTTCTAATCCATCGCCTGAATCACTTGGCCACCAAGTGTGAGGAAACTGGTGCCCTGCAAATGTCGTTGAACTACACCTCCCACCCGCATCCCTGACCATGGCCACTCTGGCAGAGGCTGGGGGGAGTTGAAATCTAAAAGCCTCAGGAGGGGTGCAGTCTCCCCACTCCTGGTTTAATCAGTCAGGTCACATAGTGGATTGAAACCTTCTCTATTGATTAAAAAGCACCCACAATCAATCAGGTTTTCAAAAATACAGTGGTACCTCAGGTTACATACGCTTCAGGTTACAGACTCCGTTAACCCAGAAATAGTACCTCGGGTTAAGAATTTTGCTTCCGCATGAGAACAGAAATTGTGCGGCGGCAGCAGGAGGCCCCATTAGCTAAAGTGGTACCTCAGGTTAAGAACAGTTTCAGGTTAAGAACGGACCTCCGAAACGAATTAAGTTCTTAACCCGAGGTACCACTGTATATATTTTTAATACAGGTACATACACAAATCTCGGAAGAAGCGTTACCTGGTTGAAAGAAAGGCAGGAATGCCTCTTTTAAACTGGAGCCGGCTGTGAGAGAAGTATGCATCGTCCAAAAATAATAATGTGTTTGTTTGTGTGTACAGTGGTACCTCAGGTTAAGAACTTAATTCGTTCTGGAGGTCCGTTCTTAACCTGAAACTGTTCTTAACCTGAAGCACCACTTTAGCTAATGAGGCCTCACGCTGCCATCGTGCCGCCGCTGTGCGATTTCTGTTCTCATCCTGAAGCAAAGTTCTTAACCCGAGGTATTATTTCTGGGTTAGCGGAGTCTGTAACCTGAAGCGTCTGTAACCTGAAACGTCTGTAACCCGAGGTACCACTGTATATTGTAACTTATCATTAGAAAGTGCTTTCTGATACTAAGAGCGACTTGGCAGTGGGAAAGGCCAGCGCAGAAGGCTAGCCTTCATTGGATGTCCGGCTTTTCTCTTGCAGGTGATGCTCCTGTGAGCATTTCCTCGGGAGACGAAATCACCGACGACGAATCTGTGGTGAGTGCAGAGACCCAGGTGCTGCCACGCTGTCGCTTGGTGCCCTCCTCACTGCCCCCTGGACAACGGAGTCCCTTGTGAAGGCTGTGGTCTCACAGCACGTTGGTGGCCCTTTCCAACTATACAGAATAATAAAAAAGCTATCCTTTTTCTTGCACCTGATTGTGACATAGGCGCAGCGAAGCAAACCTTCGATGTTCGTAGAATTGCAGAGTTGGAAGGGACCCTGAGGGTCATCTAGTCCAACCCCCTGCAATGCAGGAATCTCAGCTAAAGTATCCGAGACAGATGGCCATCCAACCTCTGCTTAAAAACCTCCAAGGAAGGAGAGTCCACCACCTCCTGAGGGAAATTGTTCCACTGTCAAACAGCTCTCACTGTCAGAATGTTCTTCCTGATGTTTAACCAGAATATCCCTTCTTGTAACTTGAAGCCATGGGTTTGAGTTAGTGTCGGATTTACGTATAAGCTAAACAAGCTATAGCTTAGGGCCCCACTCCAAAAAATATACTTTTTCTTAATTGTATTTCACTATTAATATACTTCTTAATTGTATTTCAGTTCAACAATTACTTGGATAAAATACATGTTTTGTTATGTGCAAATGGCTTTAGATACCTATTAGGTCCATAAATTTCCATATAGCATATATTCAACACAGGAAAAACCAGCAACAATTTGTTGTTGACAAAGGACAGCTGGACATATAAAGGGCCCCATTACCTTCAGTAGCTTAGGGCCTCATCAAACCTAAATCCGGCCCTACCCTCCAGAGCAGGAGGAAACAAGCTTGTTCTAGCCTCCATGTGACAGGCCTTGAAATATTTGAAGATGGCTATCATATCTCCTTTCAGTCTCCTCTTTTCCAGGCTAAACATACCCAGCTCCTTCAACCGCTCCTCATAAGGCTTGGTTTATAGACCCTCGATCATCTTGGTGGCCCTCCTCTGCACACCTTCCAGCTTGTCAACATCCTCCTTAAATTGTGGTGCCCAGAATTGGACACAGTATTCCGGGTGGGGTCTGACCAAGGCAGAATAGAGTGGAACTGTTCCTTGCCTTGATCTGGGCACTAGCCTAGAATAGCATTCCCCATTTTTGCTGCTGCATCACACTGTTCATTCATGCAAAGCTTGTGGTCTCCTAAGACCCCTGGATCCTTTTCACATGTACTGCTAGTAAGCCAGGTGTCCCCCATCACATATTTGTGCATCTGCTTCCTCCTGCCTAAGTGTAGAACATTTGTACCCATTGAAATTCATTTTGTAAGTTTAAGTCCAGGTCTCCAATCTGTGAATCCAGAGTCTGTCTTCTGCGGCATTGGCTACCCTTCCCAGGTTGCTGTCACCTGCAAGTTTGATGAGCACCCCCTCAATTCCTTCATCCAAGTCATTTAGAAAGATGTTTAACAACAACGGGCCCAGGACAGAACCCTGTGGCACCCCATTTGTCACTTTTTCCCAGAATGATGAGGAATCATCTTGTTGGTCCACTTTGTAAATCAGCCGAAAGGTGATGTTTCAGTACAAAAATCTTACTCTTGACATTTTTCCTGCAATTCCTGGGGGTTTGGACCAGATGACCTTTGGGGGCAGGGCCAGATTTATGTACAAGCTAAACAAGCTATAGCTTAGGGCCCCACTCTCTTGGGGCCCCCCCAAAATGTACTTCTTAATTGTATTTCACTGTTAATATACTTCTTAATTGTATTTCAGTTCAACAATTGCTTTGATAAAATACATATTTTGTTCTGTACAAATGGCTTTAGATACCTATTAGGTCCGTGAATTACCATATAGCATATATTCAACACAAAAAACAGCAGCAATTTGTTGTTGACAAAGGACAGCTGGACATATAGAGGACCCCCATTACCTTCAGTAGCTTTGGGCCTCATCAAACCTAAATGCAGCCCTGCTTGGGGGTATCTACCTTCTTGACAGTTCTGTGATTCTGCGAATAAAATCTTGTTAGTCTTTTATGTTGTCACAGTGCTCTTTTTTCTGGGTCGGGGAAACCTCCATCCCCAAGGCAGCAGTGCAGTGGTTGTGGCTGGGGGAGGGAGGTGAGTCAGTGGCCCATAATCTCTGAAGTGTCCCCCCCCCCACTTGTCTGTCTTCTTGCTAGGAATCTAGCTTGCTACGGGACATCAGGAACAGATCACAGAATAGCCAGGAAGAAGGCCTGAGGCAGGAGTTTCTGTTGGGGCAAGGGACGATGGTGTTCTTCGACCTGAAGCTTCTACGTAAGGGGCTGAGAGCCACTTTTGAAATCAGATACTGCAAAATTATCGCTTGGGAAGAAGGGGTGGGGGAGAAATTCAGTTCAGTTTGCATTTGAAGGCAAATCTACTTGATTTGCACTTTCCAAAACAATGCATAAACCCAAACCCAGCCATCCTGCAAAGTCTGCACTTCTGCACAGTCTGAATTTTGCAGTGCAGTTATCCAGCCAAGTCACACGCACAAAATTGCATATCCCAGGGTAAAGTGTGCATAAAAACACACAGATATTGCCTAAAAGGATATATAATAATAATAATAATTTATTTGTACCCCGCCCATCTGGCTGCGTCTCCCCAGCCACTCTGGGCGGCTTCCAACAAAGATTTAAAATACATTAAAATGTCACACATTAAAAACTTCCCTAAACACAGCTGCCTTCAGATGTCTTCTAAATGTCAGGTAGTTGTTTATCTCTTTGACATCTGATGGGAGGGGGTTCCACAGGACGGGCACCACCACTAAGAAAGCTCTCCGCCTGGTTCCCTGTAACCTCACTTCTTGCAGCGAGGGAACCGCCAGAAGGCCCTTGGCGCTGGACCTCAGTGTCCAGACTGAACCGATGGGGGTGGAGACGCTTCTTTAGGTATACAGGACAGAGGCTGTTTCGGGCTTTAAAGGTCAGCACCAACACAATTGTTCTTGGAAATGTACTGGGTCTTTCAGGACCGGTGTTATGTGGTCTCGGCGGATGCTCCCAGTCACCAGTCTAGCTGCTACATTCTGGATTAGTTGTGGTTTACGGGTCACCTTCAAAGGTAGCCCCACATAGAGTGCATTGCAGTAGACCAAGCAGGAGATAACTAAACCATGCACCGCTCTGGCAAGACAGTCTGCGGGCAGGTAGGGTCTCAGCCTGCGTACCAGATGGAGCTGGTAGACAGCTGCCCTGGACACAGAATTGACCTGTGCCTCCATGGACAGCTGTGAGTCCAAAATGACTCCCAGGCTGCGCACCTGGTCCTTCAGGGGCACAGTTACCTCATTCAGGACCACGGAGCCCTCCACACCAGCCCGCCCCCTGTCCCCCAAGAACAGTACTTCTGTCTTGTCAGGATTCAACCTCAATCCATTATCCACCATCCATCCTCCAATTGCCTCCAGGCACTCACACAGGACCTTCACTGCCTTCACTGGTTCCGATTTAAAAGAGAGGTAGAGCTGGGTACCATCCGCATACTGATGGACACCCAGTCCAAACCCCCTGATGATCTCTCCCAGGGGCTTCATGTAGATGTTAAAAAGCATGGGGGAGAGGACAGAACCCTGAGGCACCCCACAAGTGAGAGCCCAGGGGTCTCAACACTCATCCCCCACCACCACTTTCTGGACATGCCCCAGGAGAAAGAAGCGGAACCACTGTATACCAGTGCCCCCAGTGCTCCTCTGGACAGTCTAGAAGGATATTATGATCAATTGTATCAAAAGCCGCTACAAGAATGTCTTATATTAGGGAAAACTGGTTTGCAGAAATGTGCAGATTGGGCAAAACGGTGCACACAAATGTGTAGATGAGGAGAGATTTGAACTAAGATGTTAGTGGCTTTTCATGAGGAGTTTAAAAAAACTACAAACTGATGTGGAATTGTGGAGAACCAAACCTAAGACTGGAAAAAGAGAAACCGAGAGAAACCAAAATTGGCATATGTTCCCATCCCTACCTGGGAGTGAGGGGAGAGGCTGGCGTATCAGAGGGGCATCGGGAAAGGGGCTGCTCACCTGCTGCCCTCCTTCCAGCAGGGAAGATGCTACCAACTTTTTCTTCTTCCAACATACATTCCAATGAGAGCACAAGCTGGTATCAGATCAGTTCAGCCTTCTGTTTTCCAGTGGTGCCTAGGCAGGGGCCACAGGGGAAATCCACAAGTACATGATGATTTCACAAACCCACCTTGACCTGGAGACTCAGTCAGGGCAAGCAGAATCCTGACAAGACTCAGGTCCTGTGGCAGGTGGCCTGTTCCGGCGGGTCATGCACATACCCTTGAAAGTCTGGGGGTGCTCCGACATTGGGAGCCCCTTTCCCCAACTTCGTGAAAAGGGATAGCCTGGCCACCTTGTGGTTAGATTACTGTGATGTTCTTTACGTGGGACTGCCCTTGAAGATAGTTTTGGGACTGCAGCTAGCGCTAAAGTCTTTTTGTAAGGCCCTTTGAGGTTTCCTCCAATCAAGCAGTGTGTAAATTTTACAAAATAGATAAATAATAATATTATAATAATTTATTATTTATACCCCGCCCATCTGGCTGGGTTTCCCCAGCCACTCTGGGTGGCTTCCAACTGAATGTTAAAAACAATACAGCATCAGACATTAAAAACTTCCCTAAACAGGGAATCCTGTTGTCTTCAGTTGTCTTTTAAAAGTAAAATAGTTGTTTATTGCCTTGACATCTGCTGGGGGGGGGGCGTTCCACAGGGCAGGCGCCACTACCGAGAAGGCCCTCTGCCTGGGTCCCTGTAACCTCACTTCTTGCAGCGAGGGAACCACCAGAAGGCCCTCAGCGCTTGACCTCAGTGTCCGGCCTGGACGATGGGGGTGGAGACGCTCCTTCAGGTATACAGGACTGAGGCCATTTAGGGCTTTCAAGGTCAGCACCAACACTTTGAATTGTGCTCGGAAACGTACTGGGAACCAATGAAGATCTTTCAGGACTGGTGTTATATGGTCTTGGCGGCCACTCCCAGTCACCAGTCTAGCTGCCGCATTCTGGATTAGTTGAAGTTTCCGGGTCACCTTCAAAGGTAGCCCCAGATAGAGCGCATTGCAGTCTCAGTCACCAATCTACTGTAGCTGCCACATTCTGGATTAATAAAGAGGTATAAGGGCACTTTAAATGCATGGTGGTGATCTGAGCTTACCTATGGTCTTTCCAGCTACAAGGTGTGCTGATGGTCACTAGCTCAGGTGGTTTCTAAGGGGGGGAGGAGCAAGGGTATTGCAAGGCACTTAAAAGATGCAGGAGTGCAGGTTCATGACACAAATGTGCACCCGTTGATTGGCCTCTGAGCAAACCGGATAACCACAGTGAATATGTTTGTGGGGAAGCGGAAGGAGATCAGGTGCTCTCTCTCTCTCTCTCTCTCTCTCTCTCTCTCTCTCTCTCACACACACACACACACACACACACACACACACGGTGTTACCTTCTAAAAATACCCTTAAAGCACGGGGGGGAGGAGGTCAGTCCATCAATGGCATATGGCTACCTAGAACATAAGAGCCTGCTGCGTCAGGCCAGTGGCCCATCCAGTCCAGCATCCTGTGGGAAACCTGCAAGCAGGATTTGAGCCCAAGAGCAACTCTCCCCTCCTGCTCTTTCCAGCAACTGGGATTCAGAAACATCACTGCTTCCAACGGTAGAGACAGAACAGAGGCATCCTGGCTAGTAGCCATTGGCAGCTCCCTCCCCCTCTGAGCATTTGTCCAGTTCTCTTTAAAAGCCACTGAAATGGGTGGCCATCCCTGCCTCCTAAGGAAGCAAGTGCCACAGTTTGAATCTGTGCCGTACGAAGGAGGACTTCTTTTCTCTTTCTATTTGAAGCGGAATGCTGAAAGATTCAGGACAAATGACTAGCAGACTTGTAGATGACATCCCTGTTTAGGGAAGCTTTTAATGTTTAATAGGTTATTGCATTTTAGTGTTCTGTTGGATGAGAATAGAAATCGCAAGGAGGCAGCACAGCGGCAGCGGGAGGCCCCATTAGCTTAAAGTGGTACATCAGGTTAAGAACAGTTTCAGGTTAAGAACGGACCTCCGGAATGAATTAAGTTCTTAACCCAAGGTGATAATAATAATAATAATAATAATAATAATAATAATAATAATAATAAATTGTATTTATATCCTGCCCTCCCCAGCCGAAGCCGGGCTCAGAGCGGCTAGCATCAAATGTATAATACATTAACATAAAATCGGACAATCAATTAAAATACATCCTCAAATCAGATCAGGATCAGAATAAAATCCAATCGGATGGCAACCCGCAGATTAGGGTTGGGGACCTTAAATGCTCACCAGGCCCAACTGTTTGTGCTGAACTTATATGGGCCTGTGAGAAAAATTGGGAGGCCACTTTCATGCAAGTTCTTATGAAAGGGGAGAGGGAGTCAGACTGAACCCCGACCAAAGGCTTGGCAGAACAGCTCTGTCTTGGAGGCCCTGCGGAAATATGTCAAGTCCCGCAGGGCCCTAGTCTCCTGTGACAGAGCGTTCCACCAGATTGGAGCCACCGCCGAAAAAGCCCTGGCTCTAGTTGAGGCCAACCTAACCACTGTATTTGTGATGCGCATGCCTCTGTGGTCAATCTGGACTAACCTCCTCTCACTGCTCTTTCAGCGGGTGACATCCTACACCTGGTTGCCCTAGCAGAAGAAGCATACTGCTGCTCTGTCATGATCCGGCCGCTGTTGCCTTCCTCTGGCGGAGACGCAAGAAGCAAATTCTCTGAGACTGGGCTGGAGGGGTTCTTCGACTACGTCTGCTCCCTCTCCCTGCCCATTTTGGTGGGGTATGATATCTGGTCTGTGGACCATCTCCCAGCCCTGGTTGACGCCCTGCAAGCTATCAACAAGGAGGAAAGATTCGAAGCCTCCATCTTTGGTTTCATCGATGCCTTGCCCCTCATTAAGGAGAAGGTCCCAGAGTTGCCCAGCTACACGCTGAAAAGCCTGGACTACACATATCGCTGGGGCGACCTGAACGACACGCGGGCCGACGACTGCGCCAAGGCCCTGAAGGATTTGTGTACTGTCTTGGAGGTTAACCCTGTGATGGAGAGAAGGGCCGTCATTGCCTACTCCAACATACGGTCCTACGCCTCTCTGCGACCCCTCCTGTCGCAGAAGCTCCTCTCTGAGCCCTCTGCCAAAACCTTGGCGCTGCACAATGTCTGCCTTTCCATGCTCCAGCACATCTACCAAGAAGACCCAGAAAGAGGGCTGAGCAAGTTGTGCAGGTTCCTGAATCGCCACCGAAAGGACACGGAGGAGAAAATCCAAAAGCTGAGCAAGATTCGCTTCTACTTCCAACAAGTGCAATTCGGCTTCTTGGCATCTGCTGCCGGCAGCAACCTCCTAGAATCTCAGAACTGGAAGGGACCCAAGAGTCATCTGGTCCAACCCTCTGCAGTGCAGGAACCGCACCTGAAGAATCCCTGACCATCCAACCTCTGCTTAAAAACCTCCAAGGAAAGAGAGTCCATCACCTCTCATGGGAGTCTGTTCCACTGCTGAACAGCTCTTACCGTTTTTGCGAATGTTTAGTCGGAATCTCCTTTCTTGTGACTTGAAGCCACTGCCTCGAGTCCGACCCTCCAGAACAACAGATTCTACAATTCTATGCTTCTACCATGTTAATGAAATAAGTACTAATTTTTTTAAACTTTTTTTTTTACTAAAGCACATCTTTATTTTGCAATTAAGCAATTAAGATACACAAGTAAACTATGTTTTTTTCTTCAAGTTTGTGCCTAGACAACTATTTGTCAATCAAAATGCAATCAGGGAACCAGAATAGAAATACTCATACTGGCCCAAGCATAAAGAGAAGGGAGGAAAATTAACTCAGTCAACCTGTAATATCGTCCCATGCAGCTGCATGAGTTGATAAGGTTCAGCCATTATCACCAACCTCTGGGCCATAGCTGTCAACTTTTCCCTTTTCTTGCAAGGAATCCTATTCGGAATAAGGGAATTTACCTTAAAAAAGGGAAAACGTTGACAGCTATGCTCTGGCGTTGACTCATCTCAGCGCTGGAGTTCCATTTTCAAGTCCAGCTGAAACTTTTGAGTAGAGCTATCTTTGTCCTCTGGGACAGGGATGGGGCCCCTATGGTCACCCACATGTTGCTGAACTAAAACTCCCACCATCCCTGACCACTGGCTACTCTGGACAGGGTTCATGGGAGTTGAGAGTCCAACCACATCAGGTCCCCAAACTTTCCTACCCCATCCTAGAAAATGGCCCACAGGGCAACCCTATACGTCTACTCGGAAGTAAGCTCATTGAGTTTAATGGGACTTACTCTCAGGTAAGTGGGTGCAGGATTGGAGCCTAAATGTTGTCTCTCAACACCTGAAGAGCACAACCAGATCGTTTGCCCATTGCTTTGTGATTCCTGATTCCTGGCAGGCAGTAATAGCTGTGGGCTGTCCATGAGAGAATTTCAGGAGGTGCTGATTTTCTCTGCCTTCCAGCCCTACAGTTTGGTAATTCTACAATGCAACCGATCACCCTAATGCAGATATAGCAGCCAACCCAATTTAATATCGCAGCTCCAGACTACGTCAGTTCAAAAGCAGTTTCAGTACGGTTTCAGTTTCAGAACCCTTTTATATGTGTGTGGCGGGTGGAGCTATTAGTTTCTTATTGTTCTTATTTTTACTCTGCATTCTGTGTTTTTTATATTGTATTTTTATGTTGTGAACCGCCCTGAGATGTACAAATGAAGGGTGCTATGCAAATTTAATAAACAACAATAATAATAAATTCAGGGACTAGTTGGCCTCCATTTGCTGTCTGCTACAGCTTTCCCCAACAAGCACTGACTTGCACCTGAGACTAATTTTAGTTCCTTCCTTTTTTCCTCCAGAGTTTGCATTTAGCACAAGGTGTGTTTGGGTTCCTCGTTACCTGAGTCAGGTGAGAGTGGACTTTGGGGGTGGGATATAAAGGCTTGCAGAGAACAGTCGTGTTTGTGGCTGGATTTCTTGAAGAAGCAAAATGGGGTTTGGGGCAAACTTGGCTGTTGTCTTGCTCTGCTGGGGGGCTGCTTCTTATGACCCCTGGCAGTTTGCTCCGAGGAACTCAATTTGGAGAACGGCCAGGCCTGTGTCCCCTGCTCCCTCCTGGCCCGAGTCCTCTCCCTGGGCTTGGGTTGATGCCTCCCAGGTGAGAGCGTTGTCCTACTTCGCCCCTGTGGCTGTGCAGTGCGGAGAGGCCCAAGTGGTAGTAACCGTGAACAGGGACCTGTTTGGGACTGGAAGGCTCATCCAGGCAACGGACCTCAGCCTGGGCTCCTCGGGCTGCCACTACACCTCCTATGATGCTGCCAAGGATGTCGTGATCTTCGACGTTGGGCTCCATCAGTGTGGCAGCATCCTGCAGGTAACTCTGTATTAATTACCTATGTTGACCCATCCTATGCATGCTTCTGCATTTGTTTCCAGGCTAGTTAAATGGCTTTGCCTGGGGTCCAATTAAGAGGCCTAATCCTTACCCATCAGGTTATTGTGACACTGGCTACCCTGGGTTCTTTGAAACTACAATAGGTTCTGTGAAATGCTGAGATCCTGAAAAGTTTAAACTTGGGGGTAGGAACGTGGTGCCCTCTCAGATGTCTTCACATGTGAAATGAATCAAATTCTTCCTTCATTCCTTGTTGCTCCTCCCCCTCTGCATCACCTGAGGGCTAGTCCTGAGGTTTGCCCTTTTTTAATCTTTGGATTCAGCCAACAGCTATTTCACTTTGTGCAGTTGCTTGTTAGCTGGCTTTGGCATGCAAATTTGAAAGGGAGAATATAAACTGCACAAGGCTTTCTAGCTACTGAAATCTAGATAAAGGTAAAGGGACCCCTGACCGTTAAGTTCAGTCACTGACAACTCTGGGGTTGCGGCGCTCATCTCGCTTTGCTGGCCGAGGAAGCCGACTTACAGCTTCCGGGTCATGTGGCCAGCAGGACTAAGCCGCTTCTGGCGAACCAGAGCAGTGCACAGAAACACCGTTTACCTTCCCGCCAGAGAGGTACCTCTTCATCTACTTGCACTTTGACATGCTTTCGAACTGCTAGGTTGGCAGGAGCTGGGACTGAGCAACAGGAGCTCACCCCGTCACAGGGATTCAAACCGCTGACCTTCTGATTGGCAAGCCCTAGGCTCAGTGGTTTAGATCACAGCGCCACCCACGTCCCTGAAATCTAGATAAAAGGACTCTATTAGGAGACTTGGATTGGGCTCTGTGGATCATTATCTGTCTGAGGCATTCAGTCCTAACATCCTTCCCAACAGACTCCAAGCACATCCTTGGTCCAGGTGTTTATAAACAGTAGCTGAAACAATCTCAAAAGTCCTCTTGCAAAAAAATTCCCTCCTGCTTTTATTTTAATATTTTATACTGCAACTTCGTTTTTAAAAAATCAAATTGATTTACAACAGTTGGATAGATAGTCACAAATCACCAGCTGACTTTTACAAAACATTCTTAATTTTTCTGCATTAGCCTGGAAGGTTTTCAGCAAATGTTTAAGTTTTCCAACTAGGACATCTTCTGAATTGCTATTAGCAGAGTATTTCAGAGGACTGGGCAAATGACACAAAATGCTTGGTTTCTCCCGAGTGTTCATTTTTCAGCAAGCCAGTTTTTTTCTAGGGAGGGGGAAGGCTTTTTATTTGTTGCTATTTTTGGACATTGGATAGTCAAACTTTCTCTAATCCACCGCAAAGCATCTAGACAATCTTCCTTTAAAAAAAAATAAAAAAAATCCAAAACTGAAAAAATAAAAATTGCAAACAAATTCAACATCCATATTCATTTTCTAACATAAACCTATTACATAATAAACTAAATTAAAATATACCTAATTACTCTAAACTTCTCTTTGCTGTATACAAATATAACAGTTAGAAATTTTATATTAAAGCTTTTATATTATAAATATTTCAAATTCCCCTATACTCCCGTTCCCCTTCACCCATGTGTGATCTCTTTTTTCTTCTTCTTCCGTCTTGTTGTGTTATAATTTAATCATTGTTCAGCTGATTCTTTTATTATTTCCTTGCTTAGCCCTGCATGTTTTACACGTTATCTATTAATATTCCAGTTCCGGAACCATATTTTTTCATACATTCCTTCACTCCCTCCCACTCTTTAATTATTCTGTGATTTGAATGACCTCTAATAGTTGCCGTTATTTTTGCCATTTCCACAAACTCAGAGTTTACTTTGCCATTCTAATAATGACGGTACCCAGCATCTAGACAATTTTCCTGAAGGTCCTGCACTACTTCTGCCCACCTGTGGTCTTAAATTATCCTTGCACTAAAAAACACAATGAGGCTCAATGGGTCATCTTGCATTCCCTCCTCCAGATGACTCCAGAATCCCTGGTCTACAGCATAAGCTTATACTATAAGCCTACTCCCAGCGCCAATGCAGTTGTCATGCGAACCAGCCCAGCTGAAGTCCCTATTGAATGTCACTATCCAAGGTGAGTTGGGGAGACGGCGGCAATGGCAGGCACCTCGGAGCCGTTCACATGCGCAGCAGGGCAGTGGCTCCCAAATATTTATGGGCTACCCCCCTTCTGGTTCTGTAAACTCATTCACAGTGCCCCTGCCATACCCTATGAAAAGCACTGTTCAGAATAATGGTTTGCACGACCCACTAAGGAAGATTATTAAAAAGGTAAAGGACCCCTGACAGTTAAGTCCAGTCGCGAACAACTCTGGGGTTGCGGCGCTCATCTCGCTTTATGAGCTGAAGGAGCAGGCGTTTGTCCACAGACAGTTTTTCCAGGTCATGTGGCCAGCATGACTAAGCCGCTTCTGGCGAAACCAGAGCAGCGCACGGAAATGCCGTTTACCTTCCTGCTGGAGTGGTACCTATTTATCTACTTGCACTTTGACGTGCTTTTGAACTGCTAGGTTGGCAGGAGCTGGGACCGAGCAACGGGAGCTCACCCCGTTGCAGGGATTCGAACTGCCAACCTTCCGATCTGCAAGCCCTAGGCTCAGTGGTTTAGACCACAGCGCCACCCACGTCCCTGGTCTAAGGAAGATAGTAATGCAATAATAGTTACGGTTCTGAATCTGTATTACTCATTTCTTCAAAATCTGATTAAAACTATTTCATTAATTCAACAAAAGTGATGGACTTGATCCAGTGAGACCAGCTGTACAAGGTCTAGTAGTCATTTGCCCCTGCAGTGCCCCCCCCCCCAGGGTTGCTGGTGCCCACTTTGTGAACCACATCTGTGGGGGCCTTTCGCCTTATTTATTTCTCTTTCCAGGAGAAGCAATGTGAGCAGCGACGCCATCAAGCCAACTTGGGCTCCCTTCAGCTCGACCATTTCCGCAGAACACAGGCTGGGCTTCTCCTTGCGCTTAATGAATGGTACATGAAAATTACGAAACAGGCCATTAGCCCAGTGTAAGGTGGCAGCAACAGGCAGGGCCCACTGCTGAGGCAAGGGAGTTTGGGGGCAGGAGGCACTTTCACCTTTTTCCAAGCAAGCACCAGGCAGCTGGATCTGGCCACCCTAAATCTATCTGCAGCATCCCTGGCCGAGTATTCTGTGGGAATCAAAAGAGGGTAGCAGGGCTGCCCAGGGCTACTGGGTGCAGTGACCATAGCCAGGCAAGCCTGCCAGCTGGGCCAAGCAGGGGCCACTAACGCCGAAGGAGCCCCTGAAAGCTGGCAGTGCAATGGCCATCTAGTCCTAACTTCCTGTTGGTTTTTCACCCGGTCACTTGTTTGTGATGGATTCTACCTTTTCTGCTCCTGAGGGGTGTCTGGATCTGGGGGTGTCTAATGTAGTTAACTGAACTGCAAGCCATTGTCCTCTGTGAAGTGTAACTTTATTTGGCAATCTTTATTTTTAAAAAATATTTTTCACTGCAGGCCTTCCTTTCTTTTAGACTCTCCTTTGAGACTTTGCTCCTGAATAGCCTTGTTTTTTGCTTCACCTTACATACTTGCCTCCTTTTCCTCTGTTCCTGGTTTTGATCAATGCAGCTGACATGCTACCTACTTTTGCTCCTTTTTCAATTTAAATACAATTCAGATGTTGTTAATTGAGCAGTTTTCCATAGCTTTGAGCCTTGTTATGCTCCCCCCCACAAATCATGGAAACTGTAGGTGACTCCTCATAGAGCTACAATTCCCTGCACCCTTAAACTACAGTTCCCAGGATTCGGTGTTTTTGTGTGTGCTTAATGTAATAAATGGACCCGGGTGGCGCTGTGGGTAAAAGCCTCAGCGCCTAGGGTTTGCCGATCGAAAGGTCGGCGGTTCAAATCCCTGCGACGGGGTGCGCTCCCGTTGCTCGGTCCCAGCGCCTGCCAACCTAGCAGTTCGAAAGCACCCCCGGGTGCAAGTAGATAAATAGGGACCGCTTTCTAGCGGGAAGGTAAACGGCGTTTCCGTGTGCGGCTCTGGCTCGCCAGAGCAGCGATGTCACGCTGGCCACGTGACCCGGAAGTGTCTCCGGACAGCGCTGGCCCCCGGCCTCTTGAGTGAGATGGGCGCACAACCCCAGAGTCTGGCAAGACTGGCCCGTACGGGCAGGGGTACCTTTACCTTTACCTAATGTAATAAATAAAGGTCTGGGACAAGAGTTTATCTTCTGATAAACAAGAGTTTAAATTTTAAGTGCAGATGTGACCGTAATCTTTTTAGAGCTTAGAAATATTTCTGTTTTATACATTGTATTATTAAGAATATAAAGAGAACCTGCTGGATCAGGCCATGGGCCCACCTAGTCCTGCTCTCACAGTAGCCAACTAGATGCTGGTGGGAAACTAGGGATGAAAGACCTTCCCTTTTGTTCCCTGTGATCCTAGGAGCAGTCAGAAGTCGCTTCAAAGAGTCAATTGACAGCAGTAAAATAATCATTTATTTTGCCATGACGAAAAAGGTACAGACAGGCTAATGCTCATTGCCTGCCCTGCCTTCCCTCTCTGGGCTTGCCAGCCTTTTTATACCCTCTAGGATGGATGGTCATTTGATTTGCAAGAAAACATGTGATTTACGAGAAATGGCATAGAATTTAGCTTTCGTTTTTCCATATTTGGATCAACTTCCTCATTTTACGTATTTCCAGTCCCTCCCTCCCTCCTGTTTCAGGAGTCGGCATAGCAACCCGTTGTCTCTCTTTGCCTGAGCCACCTGCAGCCCTCCCTCACAGCCCAGAGTTTATTTATTGTTTAAACACAGAAGAGTTTATTTATTGTTTTATGGCCTCGTAGTAATCTTGACACCTCCCTGCAAAGAAGCCCCACTGGCCTTTGTTCTGTTACAGACATTAATGACGGAAGGAAGAAGCTTCAGGGACAAAAGGCAAAAAGCAGCGTTGGATATAAAAAAAGGAAACAATATACTATAAAATAGTCTTATGGCCCTTCAGGGAGCTAAACATGAGCCCAAGAGCCCCCTCTCTCCCTCCAGCAGCTGACATTGCTGCCTCTGACTGAGGAGGCAGAGCCTAGCCATCGCTGCTCCCCGAAGCCATCAATAGGCCTCTCCTCCTCCATGAATTTGCCTGGTCTGCCCCACAGAGGACCTTAAGGTCCATGAATAACCATAGTTTAGATGTCCCGGGCCCTAAGGAAGTCAGACTATCCTCCACCAGGACCAGGGCCTTCTCAGTGGTGGCTCCGACCTGGTGGAATGCTCTGTCCCATGAGACCAGGGCCCTGCAGAATTTAACTTCCTTCCGCAGGGCCTGTAAGACAGAGCTATTCCACCTGGCCTTTAATTTGAATTCAGCCTGATCTTTATTTCCCTTCTCTTCCCTCCCCCTCCCCTTTTATGAAGATCACCCACTCTGAGACCCCACAGCTAATTCTCCCCTGGCCTCCTTGCTGGCCCAAGTAGGACCAATTCAGCCAGCTAGCCCTGGGGATTATCTAATGCTTATTTCCCCTAAACTGATTTCTGATTTTTGAATTTTATTGTTATTCATGTTTTTATACTGTATTTTATGCTGCTTTTACAATTAAGTTTTTTAAATTTGTTGTTAGCTGCCCTGAGCCTGGTTTTTGAACCGGGAAGGGCGGGGTATAAATAAATTATTATTATTATTATTATTATTATTATTATTATTATTATTATCCTCTTTTAAAGCCCTCCGAATTGGTGGCCATCACTGCCTCTTGTGGGAGGGAGTTCCGTAGTCTAACTCTTCACTGCCATGATGATGATGCATCCTTGGACAGGACAAACCAGTGTTGAGGTCTGTGCTGGATAGCTTTATTTCCCTCTAGGTAAGATTCTGCAACTCTCTTGTCTTTCAGATGACTGGAGCGCTGAGAGAGCTTCTGGCACGTACCAGCTGGGAGACGTGATGTACATCCAGGCTGAAGTGAACGCAGAGAACCACCTTCCTCTGAGGCTGTTTGTCAACCACTGTGTCGCCACGCTGAACCCAAGCAGGGATGCCATTCCCCGATATCCCATCATTGACCACAACGGGTAGGAGCTCTCTAGGGTTGTTGTTAAGTTGTGGGTGAACATATCAGATGACACAGCGATTCTTCAAACAGCTCTTGCTTATTCAGAGGCCAGAACAGAACTGAACGGAAGGGCTCAGTCAGCCTGCTCATATAGAGCTCCAGTACAACGTTACTGTAGCAACTTTCTAAAACTATCCAATCACTGAACGTTACTTTCGAACCTTCATTTGCATAACTATCTACAGTATCCCCCTGCTGGCCCAGGGTGAGAACTTCAGTACATAACAGTTGTCCCTGCCAGTCACTACGCCTTTGGCCAGGCCAGCGGCTGCAAGGGAGAAGGGACAAAGAGCAGAAAGGGGAAGCCATGTGGGCAGAGCCAGGCCTGGAGGCCGCCAGTTCCCCACCCTTGGACTAGGGCAGCCAGGAACCTCCTGTTACAGGAAGTACAGTGGTACCTCGGGGTTACAGACACTTCAGGTTACATACGCTTCAGGTTATAGACTCCACTAACCCAAAAAATAGGGACACGGGTGGCGCTGTGGGTTAAACCACAGAGCCTAGGACTTGCCAATCAGAAGGTCGGTGGTTCAAATCCCTGCGACGGGGTGAGCTCCCGTTGCTCAGTCCCTGCTCCTGCCCACCTAGCAGTTTGGAAGCACGTCAAAGTGCAAGTAGATAAATAGGTACCGCTCTGGCGGGAAGGTAAATGGCGTTTCCGTGCGCTGCTCTGGTTCGCCAGAAGCAGCTTAGTCATGCTGGCCACATGACCCGGAAGCTGTACGCCTGCTCCCTGGGCCAATAAAGTGAGATGAGCGCCACAACCCCAGAGTCGGTCACGACTGGACCTAATGGTCAGGGGTCCCTTTTTAACCCAGAAATGGTACTTCAGGTTAAGAACTTTGCTTCAGGATGAGAACAGAAATCGTGCTCCGGTGGCACGGCGGCAGCGGGAGGCCCCCATTAGCTAAAGTGGTGCTTCAGGTTAAGAACAGTTTCAGGTTAAGAACGGACCTCCGGAACGAATTAAGTTCTTAACCCGAGGTACCACTGTACTGCTGACAGCTAGGGATGGGCGGAGGGGTTGATTCTGTTTGCATTTAAATGCAAATCTGCCTAACTTGCTTTTCCCGAAGCAAGACATCCTTTGAGAACTTCACTATTCTCTGAATTTTACAGCGCAGTTATCCATCTCTATGTGTAAGAAATGCATGTGAAGTGTGAATAAAAATACATATGTTTAGAGGAATTAACATACATAATACCAGGAGAAATTGCTTTGTAGAAACATGGATACTAATGGAAAATGGATACATAAGCATATATTTAATAGGAGAAATTGTCACTAAAATGGTGGCACTTTTTCATGAGATTTTTTTTTTTTTTAAAAGCTTGCAAACTGATGTGGAAATGTGGATGGAACTTAAGAGTGGAAGAAAAAAATGAGGAAGAAACTGAAATTCAGATTTGCCCTTCTCCTCTGACAGCCTTTCTTTTTCTTCCTTCCTTCCTTCCCCTTTCCTTCCCTTGTGTTTTAGCTGCCTTGTGGATGGGAGGTCAGATTCCAGCTCAGCCTTTGTGTCTCCAAGGCTCAAGGAGAATTTGCTCCAGTTCACGGTGGACGTTTTCAGATTTACAGGACATCCTCAAGAGCTGGTGAGAAGCCTCGTCTTGCACAGCCTTCCTTGAGCCGAAGCCTAGAATGTCTAATGGAGTTTTTTTGTCTACTTGGCTTCTCCAGATGTACATCACTTGCCACCTGAAAGTGACTGCAGCCAGCCAGGCCCCTGATCCTGAAAACAAGGCTTGCTCCTTCAACCAAGCTAATAACATGTGAGTGAGCCAGCATGGACTCCCTCAGGACTCTCCTTCATTGGTGGCCATCCGTCAGAGAGCTTGGGTGGCCATCCGTCACGGATGTTTCAGCTGTGATTCGTGCAGGGGCTTCGAATAGATGAACCGTCCAATTCTACAGTTCTATGATTCTATGTTAATAGCTCTAGCCAAGCCTGCCAATGACCTTTCTACAGGACTAAATACCATATTTTTTGCTCTATAAGACTCACTTGTTTCCTCCTAAAAAGTAAGGGGAAATGTGTGTGCGTCTTATGGAGCGAATGCAGGCTGCACAGCTATCCCAGAAGCCAGAACAGCAAGAGGGATTGCTGCTTTCACTGCACAGCAATCCCTCTTGGTGTTCTGGCTTCTGAGATTCAGAATATTTTTTTTCTTGTTTTCCTCCTCCAAAAACTAGGTGTGTCTTGTGGTCTGGTGCGTCTTATAGAACGAAAAATACGGCAGTTGGCTGTCAAAGAAACAACTAGCTAGTGATGTTTCCTGTTTTTTGTTTTCTTTTTGAATTTCCATTTTATTTATTTGTTAACATTCTTATATTACATCAGTAAACATTGTCGTATTACATTACAGGACATACTATAATATAATTTCCAACATGTATACAAAAATTATATAAAAATTTTATATACCTAGAAAAATGAAACAACAAAAAAAGAAAGAACAAAGAAAAAAAAACAATTCCCCCCCCAAATCATATAGATACCAACACTAGTGATGTTTCCAGAAGCTTCCCTCCAACCCACCCAACGGGGCTGGCAGTAACATCATTTTTAAAATTTCATTTCATTTATTTCCCATGCCATTTTTCGCTCAAGTCTCAAAGCAGCTTATATTTACAGCATTCATAATCTCACTATCCAGAGATTGTGGTGTGGCGTCTAACAAAATTATGTCGAGTATTTGACCTTGTTGCCCAAGCAAACCAATTCTGCAGGTAACGTAGGCCTTTCTCTTCCTTTTCCCCTTCCCTCCAGGTGGATTCCGGTTGAGGGTACCCAGGGCATCTGCACCTGCTGTGAGACTGGGAACTGCGGTGTCACTGGAGGGCAGCCACGGAGGCTCAACCCCTGGGATAGGTGGGCAAGAGGAAGGAGATCTGGCAGAGATGTATCCACCAAGCATGGTGCGTTCCATCCATGTTGGCGGGGGAGCCAATCTGTTCTGTGCAGGGGTCTCCAAAATGAGGGGGGTGAGGCTGACCTACTGATGGGTAAGTTTAACCTTGTTCAAAATGCAGGTCAACTGGTGAAGGAACTGGAGACTGATGTGATGATTGGCCCTATTTTCGTCCGTGACGCATACATGGGCTCAAGGAGTCTTTCGGCCCAGCAAAGTGAAACAACGGAATCTCCAGAAGAACATGGCGGTACCTCCTCCTCCTTATTAGTAGTAGTAAATATTTCAAGAATGCGGGTGAGGGTAGAGTGAGAATTTGATTCAGGAATCTAGCTACCAAATTAGAATAAAATTCTGGGGCCAGTGATAGTAACGTGTGATTAGTTAGGGATGGCTTCTTTTTGCACTGAAAGGTTTGTAACTGGATAGCTTGTCTGGAAACAAGGAATTGGGTCACAGCATGGGAATAAGTGATGCTCCAGACTGCGTTTTGGGGGCTGCATTCTAGGCAAAAGCATTCAGGGTGAGATTTTGGGGCTTTGAACTGGAGGGTCTCCCCTCCTCCTGGCTTACCGTATTTTTCACTCTATAGGACGCACTTTTTTCCCTCCAAAAATTAAGGGGAAATGTGTGTGCGTCTTGTGGAGCGAATGCAGGCTCCTTGGCTTCAGCGATAGCAATGCGAACCCTCCGAAGTGCAGAGGGAGCGCTCCCTCCACACTCCGGAGGCTTCGCGTTACTTTCGCTGAAGCCTGGAGAGTGAGAGGGGTCGGTGCACACAGACCCCTCTCGCTCTCCAGGCTTCAGGGATAGCCGCCTGAAGCCTTTGGAGCGCAGCGGGAACTCGCACTGCGCTCCAAAGGCTTTGGGTTCCTTTTGCTGAAGCTGGGAGAGCAAGACTCTCCCGGCTTCAGCAGAGAGGGAGAGCTGTGCAGCGCCCCTTCAGCTAAGTGGGAGGAAAAATGGAAGGGGCTCCGTTTCTCCTGCCGCTTCGCTGAAGGGGCGCTGAGCAGAGAGGGGGAGTTTTTTTTCTTGTCCTCCCCCTCTAAAACAAGGTGCGCCCTATGGTCAGATGCGTCCTATAGAGCGAAAAATATGGTAATCCTTCTCCCCCATCGTCCCAACATAAAACTGCTATGCTTAGAACTTCCAGGGGCTTCTTTTAGGAAGAGATTGCTGGAGGCTCTCAGGTATTTGTGTTTTATTTACAAGTTGGATATAAGTAAAGAACCAAGAGCCCATTCCTTTCACATCAGATCTTTTACAGAGAGGGGGCAGCCAGCGCTCTAAGATGCTTACAGCAAGTCTAACACTGACCAAAAATGTAAGTTGGATTGCAGCATGAAGCCCTCCAGGTTTACTTGGAGGCAAGTTCCCTAAATCAATACAGTGGTACCTCGGGTTACAGACGCTTCAGGTTACATATGCTTCAGGTTACAAACTCCGCTAACCCAGAAATATTACCTCGGGTTAAGAACTTTGCTTCAGGATGAGAACAGAAATCGTGCTCCGGCGGCACAGTGGATACCTCAGGTTAAGCACAGACCACCAGAATGAATTAAGTTCTTAACCCAAGGTACCACTGTAGTAAAAGAGCTTGCAGCCTTATGACAGCTTTGATTTAAGTTGAACTTGTTCTCTCTCTCCCCCCCCCCCCCATTTGCAGGATTCCTCTCAGCGCCTGGGCTGCTGGCTGGACTCATCTTGATGTCTCTGGCTCTGCTTCTTGCTCTGATTACTTTTGGGGTCCCTCTGCTCCAAAAGTGCCGGGGGTCCCATTAAAATGTAATGTAATACGTATCTCACTGTGGGGGAAAAAACTAAATAAAGAGATACAAATGGCTTTCTTGCTTCCTTCCACTATTAAATGAGAAAGAGGGCAATAAGGGCTGGTGACTACATATGGGGAAAAATTACCGTATATATGATATATATAAAGCCTGAGTTGCGTCACTTTGCACTTTTTACAGTAAGAGGTGAATCTTTGCTGTTGATGGGATTTGGGGAACGGGGCTTTTTGGCTGGGTAGGGTATGATTGGGGTTGCACTTCTCTAAAAATAAAATTCAAAATCTAAAACATTTTTAAATACAAACAAAGAAGTCTCACCTACAGGCCTAGTTTGATATGTATGCCCCTCCTTCCCTTCCTCAAAGATCTGGGCAATTTGCTTGAGGGTTCTTCTACTCACTTATCCTCACAATACCTTTGCTGTGGTGTTTGTTAAGATAACAGTGTGGCTAGTCCTGACTGAGGCCACCTGAGTTCCAAGGAGTGGGGATCTGCAACCTTCTCTCTGTTCCAACAGATATTGGGGGACTAGAACCTCAGGTCTTTCGCACTGAGACCCAGTTTCTCCCTCCCATATCTCTTGCTTTAACCCCCCCCCCCACACAATTGTTTTACTTTGCTAACAATGGAGCTGGGTGCTCTGCAAAGCCTGAGAGGGTCCAGGCACTTGCCGTCTTAATTTGCCCAAGCAAATTTGTGTCCAGGGCCTCTGTCCTGAGTTGTTTTTAAGTAACCAGGAATGTGATTCCTATACTGCAGGGGGCTGGACTAGATGGCTGTTTCCCCCCTTCCAGTTCTGCAATTCTACCCCTGGGGTCCAGTATTCTAACCATGGCAAATGACGGACTCTCCTGCAGACAGAATCAACATCTCTTGTCCTTGTTCTTGCAGGAAGAAGAAACAAAATATTACTTAGCTTAACTCACTCAGCCCGTGCATGTTTACTCAGGAGTACAACACACACCACAACTTGGCCTTTGCTATTCTCACCCACGTGCAACTGTGCCCTTGCTTTTGTTGTTTAGTCGTTTAGTCGTGTCCGACTCTTCGTGACCCCATGGACCAGAGCACGCCAGGCACTCCTGTCTTCTACTGCCTCCCGCAGTTTGGTCAAACTCTTGCTGGTAGCTTCGAGAACACTGTCCAGCCATCTCGTCCTCTGTGGTCCCCTTCTCCTTGCGCCCTCCATCTTTCCCAACATCAGGGTCTTTTCCAGGGAGTCTTCTCTTCTCATGAGGTGGCCAAAGTATTGGAGCCTCAGCTTCACGATCTGTCCTTCCAGTGAGCACTCAGGGCTGATTTCCTTAAGAATGGAGAGGTTTGATCATCTTGCAGTCCATGGGACTCTCAAGTGTCTCCTCCAGCAGTGCCCTTGCTACCTGCCTGATTTATAGTTTTGTTTTTCATGTTAACGGAGAAATCTGAGGGCTCCCTTGGACAAAAAACAAGGACACCAGCCAGGGAATACCAGAGCAAAACAGCAGCCACAGTAGGCTTGGTCTTTATTGAAAACTGTCCCGACAGGACTCCCACCTGCCAGAAGGTGGAACAAGATGGAAGCCCCAAACAAAAGAGCCCCCAAACTTTTATTAGCTTCTAATCCCCATGTTACACACCCCCAACTACATCACTCATACATCATGAAAGGGGAGGTCTGGTGGCAGTAATCTGAGCATCCTGGACCCTGCCCCATGGTTCTCCTTGCCCTCCACCAAACACCCATCAAGTGTAACAAAAAAGTTATTTACATTTCCCTGTTTCCCAGCCAAGTTAATCACACCCTTTTGTCTTCATCTGGGTTTGTTATTTCTGGAATGGCTACCTGTCCGGCACTCAGGTATCAGGATGCCAGGGATTATCACTCAGGCAGAGGGGCTGCTGAGTAGCTGAGCTCACGTCTATATGAATTTCTGAAGTTTTCCCAGTGAGCCAGTACATAGATACATTTATCAGTGAATTCTTACATTTGGTATTGTGCAGCAAAGGCCCTTTGAATAGATAGGAAGAAACTGTGATGACGTGTTTTGTGGGGACAAATCACCAAAGTCACAAAAGTGATTGTGCTGGTTTGAGTAGTGGGCTGCATGTGCATATCTGCTGGAGGGGCAACCTCCCCGCAACCTATACATAAATTCCTGCAACATTCGTCTGCTATAATAATTATTCTCTCCGTCTCGTACATATTATAAAATGAAATAAAAAATATAATCTCTCTCACACGCGCCCACAGTTTCCCTTACTGCTCAAGGAGCCTTATTACTCCCGTGTAACTGTGTCGGCACTGCAACCTCTGGAAATGCTGCAATTCCCCTTTTTCCTCTTGCTGTTGCAACCCAGCGTTGCTTTGTTTCCTTTTTAAAATTTGTTTAAATTTAAATTTGTAAATCTCTCCAAGCCGCGTGTAAGCGGGCGGGCGCAGCAACGGCGAGAACAACTTCCCCGGAAAACTCGCCCTCCCCGCCGCCCGCCCACCAGAGGAGGAGCCGGGAGGCTGATCAGCTGATCGCCCTGGCGGGATCAGCTGGTGCTGCTGGATCCCTTCCGCGATTGGGTGGCAGGAAGGAGTCAGGTGATCCAGCCTTGCAGGGCAGCGAGTAGCAGGCGCCGCGCGGGGCACCATGGTGAGCCGGGGGCGCATTGCGCGCGGGTGCCCAAGAAGGGCTTGCTGCGCCGCCTGCAGGACGGGTGCCAACGCCCTGGGGCCCCGGGTGCCCGAGCACCCACACCTTTCGGTGCCACGGCCGCGCACGCTGCATGGCACCCACGGCCCCGGGCACCCACGGTGGCGGGGCCAAGGTGGTACCCCTGGCTTCGAAGCAGGGGCTCCCGGGCTCCGGCGTGGGCTCATGAAATTGCAGCACGAATTCTTGGGCAAGGCTCCGAACTAGGCTGGTGTCAGAGATGGGCACCCCGGGATGCTCGCCTTCCCTCGCGCTGGATCCGGAAGCGGCAGCTGGCGCGGCGGGATGCTGCAGCCCGAGTGCTGACGATCCTGTCGCCGTGCGCCGCTTTTGCGTCTTCGCGCACAGCCCCGGGCAACTTGGCACATAGCTGTCAACCTTCCCTTTTTTTGCGGGAAATTCCCTTATTCCAGCGCCGTTTCCCGCTGCTATCCCGGATTGTTAGATATCCCGTAGACTGACCCGGGACAGGTGAGGCTGCTGATCCCTTATTTTCAAATCTGAAAGTTGACAGCTATGCCTTGGCACCAGCCTCTGGGCAAGGGCCCCGCGCCACACACGTGCCAGCAGATGCAGCCAGGAGTTTTCGGATGGGGTGGGGGCACCTGGTTCACTCCCCCTCGAAAATTGTGTGCCTGGGACCGCGCACCCACCCCGACACACACACACTGTGCCCGTGGGCCAAGGAAATGTCTGCCTTACCTTTCGGGTTTTCTGCTGTCAAGCGAATAGGAGGCTGTATTCCGAGTTTTTTCACTGAAATTTCCACTGAAAAGGGGAAAGCATGTAAAGTCTCGTTCAAATTCACTTCTTCATGGGTTGGATAGCCTCTTGTTTTCTGCTACAGGCTGAGAAGTGGGTTGCTAAAACAAACTCTTGACTGTTCATAGGCACTAATGTTATTTCTTCCATCCAGAGGTTTCGGTTCTGCGGCGATTTAGACTGCCCTGATTGGGTCCTGGCAGAAATCAGCACCTTGGCTAAAATAGTAAGTGCTCTTTTTTTCTCTGCTAGGTGTGCATGCCATTTCTGTTAGGACGTGTTGGCAGTGGCACTTGACCACTGGTTCCTTGCTGGACTTACTCCGATCTCTGTAGAACTCAGGGCTGACCAACACTGAGGCCTTGTCAGCCAGTGACTCCTTTACTCAAAGAACTGCACTGGTTGGCAGCTTACTACTGGGCTGAGTTCAAGGCCCAGTGAACTATTAGTATATCAAGCCCTGAACATCTGGGGACCCAGATGTGCCCACCCAGCCACTTTGATTAGCAGAATTGGCACTCTTACATGTGCCACATACCTAGCTATTCTGCCTCTGCAAGAAATTGATCTTTTAGTGTGGCACCACCTACACATTGGAACTCCCTGCCTATTGATACCAGGTATTCTTTTGGCCAACTGCTGTAAACATTTTTGTTTAGACAAGCCTACCCAGATATTTACAAAGTTGGTTGGAATTTTAATAGGTTTTTAGTCTATATTTTATTTTATATTTCCAAAGTTTTTAATTATAATTTTTTTCTTATGGATAATTTTGTTTTATCTTTTTTGTGTACCACTTTGAGGGTTTTCATTTTGTTTTTTTACAATCAGTGTATAAAGTTTATAGAATAAATAAGTAAATAAATGAACCTGCTGCAATATTCCACTATATATCCAGCAAGCTTGAAAATGTCAGAGTGCTGGTGGGGAGGTGTAAGTGCTTCTGTTTTCTTGGTCATAAATAGTTGGACGCTACCCCATCAAAGACAGCATTATCCACTGTTGCTTAAAAAGTCCAGGCTGTTGTGGGGACTGATTAGCTTTGGGTGGAGTTTATGAAGAAGCTGGTGTTACAGGCAAAAAATCATCAGGTGTGTTTTTGTTCATGTTATTCTCCTAGTCCTCAGTGAAGCTGAAGTTGATCTGTGCCCAAGTGCTGAAGGATCTGCTTGGGGACGGGATTGACGTAAGCCAGTTTTCTCTTGTTTGACGCGTATTTGTGTAGACCCGACAATTGTACGAGATTTGATCTTCCATCATACAACTTCTGGTGATGTGTTTTGACCTCTCCTAGCCTGGGGTCATCCTGATGGACCTGCAGCTCCCATCACCCCTGACCTTTGACTGGTCTGGATGGAGTTGATGGGAGTTGGAGTCAATAGAGCACCAGGTTGGGGAAGATTGGTTTAAAGCAGGTAGGAGATCTTCTTGAAGGCGGATATTTGTATGGCCAACACTTTCAGGCTTGTGTTTTTAAATGGGCCCTTGCATGACTTCCTGAGAGGTCAGGAAGAGTAAACCACTCCAGATTCATCCGCGTAGGCCAACTGCATTTGTCTTTTCTGATGCTTCCTGAGCAGCAGCAGCAACAACAACAACATTGCGCTGTAGCTGTAGCCCTAGAAATTTAGGGGCATGTCTGACTTGGAATCCCCGTGATCCAGTTCTTCCTCCAGAGAAGTGTTTGTGTGTTGTGATAGAGCACCCCAAAACTGGAGATCATGCTCGAAAGCATTACATATTTGGGCTGGTTCTGCCCCAGTTATATTTTCAACAACAACCTTATGAGGTAGGTTATGCTGAGAGACAGCAGTGGTCCCAGAGTTACCCGTTGACTTTTGTGGCTAAGCAGGTGTTTGAACCCAGATTTCCCTAGTCTTAGCCCAAGACTCTTAGCCCCTACGCCACCCTGCCTGTCCCTAGCGCAATTTACACACAGTTGACATGATTCAGGAGCCACCTCGGGAAGTGGTTTTGCAGTGGAAGCTGAGCTGCAAATAGGACTCTGTGCCTGTGGAGGAACGGGGACTTCACGTTGCATTGGAAGACTCAGAAGTGGTGCAGATCTCCCAAAGTTAAGTGTGATCTGATCTGGGTTTTTTCTCTTGCAGTATGAAAAAGTTCTAAAGCTAACATCAGATGCCAAGCTTGGTGAGTGTCGTTTTCTACTCTTCCCAGTATGACTGAGTCATGTGTTTCTCCTGCCTGAATTCATTGACCAACTGCTTTGATCAGCAGAATTGGCACTACTACAGGTGCTACATAATACCTGTTCTGCATTTGTAAGAGCTGGGTCGTTTAGTGTGACGGTGTCTGCACTTTAGAACTCCCTGGCTCTTGAGATCAAGCAGGTTGCCTTCACTGTACACTTTTTGGTGCCTGCTAAAACATTCTTGGGATGCGGGTGGCACTGTGGTGTAAACCACTGAGCCTTGGGCTTGCCGATCAGAAGGTCGGCGTTTCGAATCCCTGCAACGGGGTGAGCTCCCGTTGCTCGGTCCCTGCTCCTGCCAACCTAGCAGTTCAAAAGCACGTCAAAGTGCAAGTAGATAAATAGGTACCACTCCGGCGGGAAGGTAAACGGCGTTTCCGTGCGCCGCTCTGGTTCGCCAGAAGCAGCTTAGTCATGCTGGCCACATGACCCGGAAGCTGTACACTGGCTCCCTCGGCCAATAAAGCAAGATGAGCGCCGCAACCCCAGAGTCAGCCACGACTGGACCTAATGGTCAGGGGTCCCTTTACCTTTACCTTATCTTCTTCCAGAAGGCAGAAGCTGAAAGAGATCATTTCCGGGGTGCGCACTATCCTGCGCTATCTCTGCAGCTTTCTTATGGCACCTGGAAACATAGATTTGATCCAAGGTGGGAAGAGTGCACCCAATTATTCTCTCCGCAGTCTTTACAACCCTGGACAGCATTGTGTTTTTCCTGACCGTGCAGCTCCCAAACCACACACACAGACCATACGTTAATACACTCTCCCCAGTACAATGGTAAAATGCCATTGACCTGATCCCGCAGGCTCTCGCGACTGCTGCGCATGTCTCTCCTTCTCCTCTCGGCAGAGTCTGGGGATGTGAAGGCTACCATTGCTGTTCTGGGCTTCATCCTCTCCAGCGCTGCCAAACACAACGTTGACGGCGAGTCCCTCTCCAGCGAGCTCCAGCAGTTGGGGCTGCCTAAAGGTGAGCAGAGGAGACAGAAAGGGAAGCAGTGACGAAGGGCGAAGGAGGATCTCTACTCCAGCCCAAGGGCCACATTTCCTTGTGGGCAGTCTTCTGAGGGACACATGGCAGCTGTAGGTGGAGCCAGAGGCAAATGTGGGCAGAGCAACAATTGTGACTGCAATATAGGCTGCATTCCAGCTGTGCAGAAGCCTCTGAGATGGGGATCTTTTGCCCCTCCCAGTCCCTTGAGCCCCGGCCAGCAGAGTCAGGAATGATGGGAGAAGGGGGGAGCTGTAGTCTGGCAACCTCTGAAGGACCACAGGTTCCCCTGCAACAATCTGAGCCCTTGGGAGACTGGCAGTCAGCCTGCTTTCTGGGCAGTGCTGCTGCATCACATTAAAATGGTGGGAGGGTTTGGATCAGGGGTAGGCAACCTAAGGCCTGGGGGCCGGATGCGGCCCAATTGCCTTCTCAATGCGGCCCATGGACGGTCCGGGAATCAGCGTCTTTTTACATGAGTAGAATGTGTGCTTTTATTTAAAATGCATCTCTGGGCCTGCCTGGTGTTTTTACATGAGTAGAATGTGTGCTTTTACAGTGGTACCTCGGGTTAAGAACTTAATTTGTTCTGGAGGTCTGTTCTTAACCTGAAACTGTTCTTAACCTGAAGCACCACTTTAGCTAATAGGGCCTCCCGTTGTTGCTGTTGCGCCGCCACATGATTTCTGTTCTCATCCTGAAGCAAAGTTCTTAACCCAAGGTACTATTTCTGGGTTAGCAGTCTATAACCTGAAGCGTCTGTAACCTGAAGTGTATGTAACCCGAGGTACCACTGTATTTAAAATGCATCTCTGGGTTATTTATGGGGCATAGGAATTCGTTCATTTCCCCCCCACACAAAAAAAATATAGTCCGGCCCCCCACATGGTCTGAGGGACGGTGGACCGGCCCACGACTGAAAAAGCTTGCTGACCCCTGGTCTGGAGTGAGAGCTTACTTTTGAACTATTTGTTCCCCATCCCTCTTTGCATTGCAGAACATGCCACTGGGCTGTGCCGGTCCTATGAGGAGAAGCAAAGCCCCCTGCAGGACAGCCTTAGGGGGTGCAGCCTGAGGTGTAAGTCAAGCCATCGGAATAGCCATATATATATTCATATATTTGAATCTATCTATCATCTATATCTATATCTATATCTATCATCTATCTATCATCTATCTATCTATCTATCTATCTATCATCTATCTATCTATCATCTATCTATCTATCATCTCTATCTATCAAGGCTGAATCCTATTGCCACCTATCAGACTAAACAGAATTGGAAAGATCTGAGTGGAAAAAAATGCTCCTTTAAATATGACCTTTCTATACTTTTAACTATATATTTTTACATAAATACATGCCTTTCACTTTTATTTTAATGTAACTCCCGCCTGCAATGATGAGTGCACTCTCTTCTTTTCCTTATAACTTTCCTTTACTTGCTTTCTGGCACCTAAGCTTCTTTCCGCGCTATGAATCTCGTGTTTTAATTCTCTCTTTAAAGAATAAAAAGGTTTTTGAATGAAGCAGAAGTAAACACCGCACGCTTCAGAAGTGAGTTTGATTTGAAGTTAGATTAATTAATTAATTAGCAATGTGCTCCATGGATCTGAGGGTGCCAGGCCTCGCAGAGAGCATTCCTGATCTCTCGGCAACCTCTGCCTGCAGTGAACCGCCTGGATTCCGTCTCCTGGAGAGTGGATTACACCCTTAGCTCCAGCGAAATCCAGCGGGTCAACGAGCCCGTCGTGAACCTCAAGCTGAACGTGAAAGATGTTGACCGTGGGAGCCTGGAGCCTGTTGCCATGATGCTGTCGGCAGAGAAGTTCCGCGTCTTGCTTGCAGGTGAGATCCCAGAAATCATCATACGGGGAGCAAGGACTGGGTTCAGGGGCACTTTTTCTGCAACCTGGTCCTGCATGTTGTAACTCTCTGCCTGAACTCACAAGAGAATTGGGGGTGGGGACATACGGCATGGATTCTGAAGCTATTTGCAAGGGCTGGGCAAGTCCAGGGGGATAATAATAATAATAATAATAATAATAATAATAATAAATTTTATTTATACCCCGCCCTACTCCAGCCAAGATCGGGCTCAGGGCAGCTAACAACCAATAATAAAAACAAGTTGATTAAAATACAACTTAAAAAACAGGATTAAAATACAGCATTAAAACATTAAGATGCAGCCTTTTCAGAGGAGGAGAATGAAAAAAGAAAGAAGGGGAGGGAATCAAATTGATTCTAAGCCAAAGGCCGGGTGGAACAACTCTGTCTTACAGGCCCTGCGGAAAGAAATCAAATCCTGCAGGGCCCTGGTTTCATGAGGCAGAGAGTTCCACCAGGCTGGAGCCAGTGTTGAAAAGGCCCTGGCTCTGGTTGAGGCTAATCTAACTTCCTTAGGGCCTGGGACCACTAGGGTATTGCTATTTATGGACCTTAAGGTCCTCTGTAGGGCATACCGGGAGAGGCGGTCCCGTAGGTACGAGGGTCCTAGGCCGCGAAGGGCTTTAAAGGTCAAAAGCAGCACCTTAAATCTGACCCTGTACTCCACCGGGAGCCAGTGCAGCTGGAAAAGCACTGGGTGAATATGCTCCCATGGCAGGGACCCTGTGAGGATGATAAGTTGGCATCTTCACTCAACTTATTCAATATTTATTAAATTTCTCGACGCCTCTTCACCCAAGGATGACAGGGCAGTTTACAATATAAAGACACAAAAATATATAACATATAGTAACAAGCAAACAAAATGCCCCCTACCACACACAGTTTAAAAAGTCATAGATTGTTTAATTAGCCAAAGGCCTGGGAGAAGAAGGATGTTTTTGCCTGGCCCCTAAAGAGATGTAATGAAGGCAAACAGGGAGCCACTGCAGAGAAGGCCCGTTTTTGTGTTGCCACCCTCCGGACCTCTCGTGGAGGAGGCACACGAAGAAGGGCCTTGGGTGATGATTGCAGGGTCTGGGTCGGTCCATATGGGGAGAGGCAATTCTTGAGGTATTCCAGTCCTGACCATTAAAGTCAAGACCAGCACTTTGAATTGGGCCCAGAAGCTAATTGGCAACCAGTGCAGTCTTGCCCCACTGAGCACCCTGGCCGCTGAATTCTGCACCAGCTGAATTTCTGAGCAGTCTTCAAAGGCAGCCCCATGTATAATGTATTTTTTCACCCTCTGCCCCTTCCTGCTTTGTTTTGCTTCTCCTGCTGCTAGAACTGAAGCAGGCGGAAGCAGTCATGAAGACACTCGAATGAGGAGCTTCCAGGATGGATGGTTCTGTGGCTGGAATGAGCTTTTGCCGCAAGCTGAAAAATCTTAATTGGACGGTTGCTTCAGAAAGAGGGAGGTCTTACGTCCAGCAAGTTTTTTTCCAGTGACTGCAGGGCAAGAGGCTGTGTTACCAGAATCCATCCCTCTCTTCCGACTCGTTGTGTTCAAAGCCTAAGGCTGTTCCTGTTGTTTGGTTGTCTGGCCAGGGTGGGTAATACTTCTGAATGCAAATGATCGGTGCCCATGTTTGTTTAAACATTTGATTTCACTGAAAGCTCTTCGCAGTCAGAAAGTTAGTGCAGCGGAGAGTGGACTGGAATAGAACCTGTGCCCCTTGATGTGCTGGACTTCGTTGTCCCCCGCCAGGAGAGAGTTTAAGAAATGGCACCGCCGCCCCACTTTGAGTCATGCCCTGTCAACTCTGAGCCACAGCAGCTTAGAGAACCCCAAGAGTTTCTTGGCCCTTGTGACAGCATCCGTGTCTAGCGCCACAAGACCATTGTGGGAATCAAAATCACCCCGCCTCATTCTCTCAGGAGAAGGCGCATCAATCTCATCCTACCCTGTTCTTTTGTTGCAAATGTTGGAAGCCCCAACAGACTTCCATTCGTGACTTTCTTGCTCCTGTTTCCTTAGAGCCTTCTTCCCCTATTGCAGGGCCATTGACCTGTAACCCTCCAGATGTTGTTGGACTACAACTCCCATCATCCCTGGCAGTGCTGGCTGGGACTGATGGGAGTTGGAGTCCGGCAACACCAGGAGGGCTACAGGCCCTTCTTCTCCAAGTAGAAGAAACCTGGTCTGTTCCTTCTGTTTTCCAGCTGTGTATGGATTGTGTTTTCCTTCTGTGTATGGATTGTGGAAGGAAGGGCAAAATAGCCTGTCCTCTCTCTTGCCAGATTCTTGATTTTATTTTATTTTTGTCCTGTGAAGGCTCTTTGTATCACAGGGAAGAGAAAGGCATGTGTGTCAACATTTCTCCATGTGCTTGGACCTTCATATCTTTAAATCCCAAAGGTTGCTCTTTGTACTGTTTCTATATTTTGCAGAACAGGAGAAAATTAAATCTTACTACACCCAGAACTCTTTGTCAAGTCTTTTTATTGAGCCCTCCTGGAGACACAGTATGTCTGGTGACAAGAGAAGGAATTGTTCAGTTATCAAAGGTTTAAGACTGCAATCCCAAATATTTTATAGATAGATAGAGGGTTTTTTTAGTAAGAAAACTTGAGATGGCTTCAGCAGTAAAAAAAAAAAAAAATATGCAGAAGCAGATTTGGTAAGAAACGAACATTGCTGTAGCAGAAGTCTGAATAATCAGAAGAGGTGCAATGTCTGTGACTGAAAAGGTCCTGTCTCTATAGGGGGTGGGGGGGGGAACCGCTGAGCTTCCGAACAAAGGCCAGGGCTTCTGAGCTCAATGAGAATGCATGGGAGGAAAACATGTACCTGTGAGATCACCTTGCTCCAATTTGCCTTCCCAACTGCTTCGATCTGTGGAACTATTTATGCAATAGATAAATAGAGGAAAAAGTAGCCCATATAACTTTTGGGTTCCCTGAGCCAAGGCAATCCAACTTTTCATGCCAAGTGGGCCACAAGAATACAGTGGTACCTCGGGTTAAGAACTTAATTCATTTCGGAGGTCCATTCTTAACCTGAAACTGTTCTTAACCTGAAGCACCACTTTAGCTAATGGGGCCTCCTGCTGCTGCCACGCCGCTGGAGCACGATTTGTGTTCTCATCCTCAAGCAAAGTTTTTAACCCGAGGTACTATTTCTGGGTTAGCGGAGTCTGTAACCTGAAGCGTATGTAACCTGAAGAGTATGTAACCTGAGGTACCACTGTACTTGGACATGGAACTTGCAAGCTCTACACTGCATTTTCACGCAGGAGGAGGCGGAGAGCAAGGCCAAAATTTGACGCCCTTGCGCTGCCTTCCCCAAACCAGCTAAGCAAGGCGCCAGGCTTTGGGAAGGAGAACAAATTTCTTACACTTGATTGTAAAAAAACCCCTCAAATTGGTTTACAAAAATAAGATACCTGCTACTTGTGCATGGATGATACACATTTGGCTCAATGAGGATGATTGGCTCTCATTAAGAAACAAGTAGGAGCAAAGGAAGTTGCCTTAAACGGAGTCAGGATTGGTCCACCTTGTACCATTGACACTGTGTGGCTGTGGCTCTCCAGGGTTTCAGAGGGTGGCTGTATTGTCCCTCCTAGCCCCCCCTCCCCGAGATGCTCAGGGTTGTAACGGGAGCCTTCTGTGGGCAAAGGTGGTGCTCCAACGCCAAGCTATGGTTAATAATAATAATGGCATATGGTCGCAAGGCAGGTTACAGCAAGATCAAAATATCTGAACAATTTAAGGGGCCATTGGTTCGCCCTCCTCCTTGAACAATCTCCCTCCAAGCAGGGGATTAGAAGAACAAGGACCCAGTCAGAATCGGTGCCTAACATGTCATTATTTATCCCTTCCCTTGCCTGACTTTAAAGAAAATAAAAAGTCCTTAATGCTGAATAAACTTGGGGTACTTTAAAAAGGACTGCATAAGAGCATGATAAGCAGTCTTCTGGATCCGGCCCGGCTTGCTCTTCTTACCATGGCCAACCAGACGCCCACGATGGGAAGACCACCACCAGGAGCTGAGCACACGGGCAGCCCTCTCCCCTCCAGTGGCTTCCAGCAACCGGTACTGGGAAGCAGAGAGTTGCCCTTTTGGCTAGTAGCCCTCCCTAGCCTTCTCCTCCGTGACCTTGTCTGATCTTTTCACGCCGCCACCGCACACCTCCAGTGGCAGCAAGTTCCATAGACTCTGCAGGATGAAGAAGTTTCTCCAGCTTTACTCGAACTTGGGTGCCCCCAGGTGTTGTTGTTTAGTTGTTTAGTCGTGTCCGACACTTCGTGACCCCATGGACCAGAGCACACCAGGCACTTCTGTCTTCTACTACCTCCTGCAGTTTGGTCAAACTCATGCTGGTAGCTTCAAGAACACTGTCCAACCATCTCATCCTCTGTTATCCCCTTCTCCTTGTGCCCTCCATCTTTCCCAACATCAGGGTCTTTTCCAGGGAGTCTTCTCTTCTCATGAGGTGGCCAAAGTATTGGAGCCTCAGCTTCAGGATCTGTCCTTCCAGTGAGCACTCAGGGCTGATTTCCTTCAGAATGGATAGGTTTGATCTTCTTGCAGTCCATGGGACTCTCAAGAGTCTCCTCCAGCACCAGAATTCAAAAGCATCCATTCTTCGGAGATCAGCCTTCTTGATGGTCCAGCTCTCACTTCCATACATCACTACTGGGAAAACCAGAGCTTACCCCCAGGTGTTGCTGGACTACAACTCCCATCATCCCTAGCCACCAGGACCAGTGCCAGGGATGATGGGAGGCGTAGTCCAACACCACCTGGGGGCACCCAAATTCGAGATCAGAGCCGGGCGCGCCCTAGATCTAACCGGATTCCGTCCTGGCAGGGATCCTCCCCTGCGTGGGCGTGGAAGCGTGCGCGCCCTCCCCTCCGAGACTTGCAAGCGCAGCTTCCGCGCAACAAGGGACAAGCGACGCGCCTCTCCGCCCGCCGAGGGGCGCTTCTTGCGCGGATTCCCTAGTGGATCGGAGCCGGGCTCCATCCAGGCAGCTGCGCCCTCGGAGGGAAAGGGAGAGGCGGCCAAGCGCTGCGCCCGTGGAACCGCTCGGGGCTGCGGTTATGCAACCAGCCGTTCGGGCGGTTCGAGGAGAAGACTTAAAGAGAGCCTCTGGGCATACGCAGAGCGCTCCTCCTAGAAGCCATCTCCGGCGCCGCCATCTCCTGCCCTTCCGTCTAGCACGCGTTATAGGTTTATTTTTAAGATTTTCTTGAAGGTTGGCAACGGCAGAGGACTCAAGGAAAGCCCAAAGAGACGCCGTGTCCCGTGGAGAGGGAGACCCGGGCGTCCCTGTTGGTGGTACAGAAGATTTTTTAAAAAGCAGCAAACAGCACAGAATTCTCCAGGGTCCTCCCAGGCTTTGGCAACGCATCACCGTAAGTGGAAAGAGGCGTCTGTTTTTCTTCCAGAACCCCTCCAGAGTTCTATACTGCATTTCCATGCTGGCCATTTCCTCAATTAATTTTATTTATTTACTGCGATTCTATCCCGCTTTTCTCTCCGAGGAGCTCCCTGTGCTGTGTTTGGTTTCCTCCCTCTTTGCTTAATGCCCAGGCTGAGAGGCAGCCAGGTGAGATGGATGGCTGAGTGGCCTCTTCCCAGACCCCCGTTTATCACCTGTCATCTCTGCTAGACCTCCATTTCCAACCTCTGATTTCAGTCCTTTAATGCTTTATTGTTGCTTCCCTTCTGCGACTTTAATCTCTGACTTCCTGTTTGCATTTGTTTACTTTTCGCTGTTTTATAACTGCATATTTTAATGGATGTTCGTTATTCTTCTCCCACCTGGGAATCGCACCCTTTTGGATCAGGGCCAGGGAACCATTTCCAGCCCAGGGCCTTGCAGAGCCAGGCAGGTAGATAATATTCCCCCCCCCCCCTTTTTTTTTACCCTGGGGATAAGTCTTACAAATAAGTAAGCATATAAATAATTTTCACAAAAGTTATGCCGACAAATAATTTTATTTCAAGGCTTGAACCGTATCTGCATATAAAGACAAAATGGAAAATATAGATTAATATGCTGACCAAGGCCTCCTTTGGAATCAAGTGGCCCATATGGCCCCCGCCCCCTCTGTCTGGGCCTGTGGGGGCCACATTCCCTTCTTGGCAGCCTTTTGGGGGGTGCATGCCAGTGGTGGGCGGGGCCAGAGGCAGAAGTGGGTGGAGCAACAGCTTTCCTTTTACTTTGGTGCACTAGGGCATGTCTCTACACATTCTAGGCAAGCAAGAGAATTGAAGGACACATTTCAGCCAGGTAAAAGCACTCCTGGAGGGTGCAAAGAGGAGACAGTGAGGACTGTGGCCTGGGAAGAGTCCTGTGGGCCATACAGTGATACCTCGGGTTACAGACGCTTCAGGTTACAGACACTTCAGGTTACAGACTCCGCTAACCCAAAAATAGTACCTCAGGTTAAGAACTTTGCTTCAAGATGAGAACAGAAATCATGCTCCGGCTGCGCAGCAGCAGCGGGAGGCCCCATTAGCTAAAGTGGTGCTTCAGGTTAAGAACAGTTTCAGGTTAAGAACGGACCTCCGGAACGAATTAAGTACTCAACCAGAGGTACCACTGTATACAGATACCCGGAGGGCTGCATTGGGACCCCAGGTGCGAGACTCTCCACCCTTCTCTTTAAGAAACATTTTAAAAACTCACCTTTTCCCTCTTGCTCCTTCAGCCGTGTCTCCTATCTCAGCTCCTCCACGTCTTTAGGATGCCGGAAGGTCCAGAATTGTTTCTAAACAGCCGGTACATCAACGAGGAGTGCGGGGGCCTCATTTTCTCAGGTAAAGTGGAGAAGTCGGAAGTGAGCAAGAACCCGGAGGTGCCCTTTGAGAGTGACAGGTACCTGATCTCGGCCGTGTCGAGGGGCAAGGAGCTGAGGCTCACCCTCACGCCACTCAAACAGGAGGGCCCCGCTCCGTCCAAAAGGCGGGTCTCTGCAGCCCGAGGGAAGCAGGCAGCTCAAGAGCCAATGGATATCCTCTTCCGTTTTGGCATGTCTGGCAACTTCAAATTTGTCCTCGTGTCCGAGATGCCAAAGCATGCGCACCTGCGCTTCTACACCCGAGGAAGCCCGCCCCGCGCCCTCTGCTTCGTGGACTTTCGCCGATTTGGCCGATGGGAGGTGAGCAGTTCCTGGCAGGTGGACCGAGGGCCCTGTGTGATGCTGGAGTATGAGAAGTTCAGGTGAGGTTCGCCTATACAGGATGCCCCAAGGCGCTTTGCCACCTGAGGCAGAGCAGCAAAAAGTGTCCCCTGCCCCCCTCCCAAGCGGCATAATATCCGGGGCTGGTAAAGTTGTTTTGGCCCCTCAATTTGGGTGAATTTCCCACCTCCTCTGCTGCCCCTTTCGTCACATCCACCCTCATTCATTTATTTATTTTTTAATTTATTTTTTATTGACTTAAGAAAATTATTGGTGGTTCAGTGGTAGAATTCTCGCCTGCCCCCCTCATTCATTTATGAAAGCAACTGGCTTCCTCCTGACATCTTGGGAAAAGAAAAGACCCTTCAAAAATGGGAGATGGCCTTGTTCTGACTTAATTTATTTATACACCAACTTTTCCCCAACAGGAACTCGAGGCGGCTTACAGATAAAATAGGAGCAGCTGAAAACATTGGGGGGGGGGGCAAACCCGTAGTTATAAAAAAACAAAATGAAATAGTAATAGAATTAAAATATATTTGTATATAAAAGATCTCCATATTTCTTGGTGGGGCCTGGATCAGATAGATTTGTTTCGATTGGTGTGGGAAACAGCAGGCTCTGACTGGTGATGTGCTGGGGAAATGAATGGCTCTAATATAGCCCTTAGGCCTCGCTGTGAAGGCGCTTTGCCTATGTGGAAAACCGGCTTTACTTCATACTGCTGCTGTCCCCATAGCTGTTATTCTGGCCCAGGGTCACCCAGTAAGCTTCATAGCTGAGTGAGGATTTGAACCCTGCACTCCAACACTCTAACCACTATGTCACACTGCCATTTCGTTTCCAGCATGTGTTTGTGCAAAGCTTTAGACCCCTGTTAAGCCCAGGGCTTGGGGAGCCTCACACCAAATGCAGCCCCCTCTTAACCTGGTCCTTGGGACTCTTGTCAAATCATGCCCCCTCGCTAGGCTTCCCTTCTCAGCAACCTCTTTGAGACCTTTGGCCAGGCTGGAATGTGCCCTTGAACTGGGATAACGCCTCTTGATTGCCAGGCCACTTTTGCCTCAGCCCCCAACCCCCCGCTAGGTTGTGATGAGTGACTGTGGAACTTCGGATAAAGAAGTCTGGTGCTAAGCGGCCCTTTTAACAAGCCCTCCTCTGTTGCAGGGAAAATGTGCTGAGGAACCTCTCGGACAAGGCTTTTGACAAGCCCATCTGCGAGGCTCTGCTAAACCAGAAGTTTTTCAACGGTGTTGGCAATTATCTGCGGGCTGAGATTCTCTACAGGTGAGCAGGTGTCTGACTCTCGCTTGTGCCACGGGGACCAGAGTCTGCCAGGCTGGGAGCATTCCTGCCCAGGTCGCTCTGGTCCTGGAAACCTCTGTAATCGTGGGCACAAGCGATGGCTCCTCTTCTGTGATGTTCTCCTCCTTGTGCAACTCCCTCCCCGTGAAGCCGCACATGACCTCTGTGCTGCAAAATTGAAGCAGATATTCTTCAACCATCAAGGCCTTTTCAGGAGCTGCCCTCAAAGGGAGAGTTTCTGAGTTCTGACATTGCTGTCGTGTCATGTTTTTCACTAGCCTTTTGAAAAGTGCTTTTTTTGAAAAATTGCTGCAAGTGGAGCTTACTTTAACGGTTGTTAATTACGTTGTGTTTGATATCGTGAGCTGTCTTGGGTGGGTTGTGCTCAGGTAGGTAGCATATAATGCAACATTTAACCTGTTTCTAGTTTATTAAGACTTTTCGCAAGTCTTAAATCGTTGTTAATTCTTATTGGTAACTTCATTGTTGTATTTTTCTTGTAAACTGTTTTTGAGGGTTTTTAAAAATAAAATTTCATGACATTTGCACAGTGTCACTGAAATCTCACCATTCCAATTCTTTGGCAGTCATTTGAAATCATTTCTGTGGCCTCTTGCAGGTTGAAAATCCCTCCCTTTGAAAAGGCACGGACTGTTCTGGAGGACCTGAAGCCCCGGGAACAGGTGAGAGGACGCGAGGAGGATCCCACTGGATCAGACCGCAGGTCCAGTCAGCACCCTGCTTCCTGACTCCAGGCTTCCTATAAGCAAGGAGGGAGTTTTCTTGCTCTGTCACTCAGCCTTTCTCATCCCATCACGTGGAACAGGTCACTGTCCTTCCGCTTTAGGTCTTTGGGTGTCGCTGGACCACAGCTCCCATCGGTTCCAGCTGCCTCAGCCAATGGCTGGGGAATTGGGAGCTGCACCTTCAAAAGGGTGTTGTAGAGATGGGTAAGATTCAGAAAAGGGGGGGCCAAAATGATCAGGGGGGTGGAGTGTCTCTCCTACGAAGGAAGGTCGCAACGTTTGGGACTTTTTAGTTTAGAGAAAAGGCAAGGAAGAGGCAACAAGATAAGACGTTTTTAAAATTAAGCACAGCATGGAGAAATAATAATAATAATAATAATAATAATAATAATAATAATAATAATAATAATAAT
>JAXCMG010000047.1:276581-365985 GCA_034642415.1 Podarcis siculus | reverse complement strand
ATAATAATAATAATAATAATAATAATAATAATAATAATAATAATAATTTATTTATACCCCGCCCATCTGGCTGGGCCTCCCCAGCCACTCTGGGAGGCTTCCAACAAAACACTAAAATACAATAACCTATTAAACATTAAAAGCTTCCCTAAACAGGGCTGCCTTCAGATGTCTTCTAAAAGTCTGGTAGTTATTTTTCTCTTTGACATCTGGTGGGAGAGCGTTCCAGAGGGCGGGTGCCACTACCGAGAAGGCCCTCTGCCTGGTTCCCTGTAACTTGGCTTCTCACAGCGAGGGAACCGCCAGAAGGCCCTCAGCGCTGGATCTCAGTGTCCAGGCTGAATGATGGGGGTGGAGAAGCTCCTTCAGGTATACTGGGCTGAGGCCGTTTAGGGCTTTAAAGGTCAGCACCAACACTTTGAATTGTGCTCGGAAACGTACTGGGAGCCAGTGTAGGTCTTTCAAGACCGGTGTTATATGGTCTCGGCGGCCGCACCCAGTCACCAGTCTAGCTGCCACATTCTGGATTAGTTGTAGTTTCTGGGTCACCTTCAAAGGTAGCCCCACGTAGAGCGCATTGCATAGTCCAAGCAGGAGATAACTAGACCATGCACTACTCTGGTGAGACAGTCTGCGGGCAGGTAGGGTCTCAGCCTGCATACCAGATGGAGCTGGTAGACAGCTGCCCTGGACACAGAATTGACCTGCGTCTCCATGGACAGCTGTGAGTCCAGAATGACTGTAATGAGCAGAGAAACATTTTTCTCCCTTTCTCGTAACACTAGAATTCATGGACATCCAACGAAGCTGAATGTTGGAAAATTTGGGACAGTTAATATAAAGTACTTTTTCACATGGTGCATAGTTAAATTATGGAACTGTCTCCTAGATATTTGAAAGAGGATTAGATAAAGAGAGAGCTATTGAAGGCTACTGTTAATTCTAGATACCAGTGGCTGGAAGCCACAGGAGTGCAGGGAGAGGGCCTTTGTGTTCAGGTTCTGCTTGGTTCTGCTTGCGGGTTTCCCAGAGCCATCTGGTTGGGCGCAGTGAGAACAGGATGCTGGACTATATCAGCCATTTGCCTGGTCTAGCAGGCTGTGCATATGTTCCCACGCCCCTCTTCAGTGTGCATGCTTGCAGGGAGGCAACCTTTGTGAGCATATTGATGCCACTTGGAATTGTGATCATGCAAGGCTCATGGAAACCTTTGCTGCATCTCTACAGATGTTTGCATGGACATGAGGGGCCCAGACTATCTGGCATGCGTGGTGTGGGGGTGTGGGGCAAAGCTACTTTGAGAGTCACAGAGAGCCAGTGTGGTGTAGTGGTTAAGAGCAGTGGACTCGTAATCTGGTGAACCGGGTTCGATTCCCCGCTCCTCCACATGCAGCTGCTGGGTGGCCTTGGGCCAGTCACATTTCTCTGAAGTCTCTCAGCCCCACTTACCCCACAGAGTGTTTGTTGTGGGTGAGGAAGGGAAAGGAGAATGTTAGCTGCTTTGAGACTCCTTCGGGGAGTGATAAAGCGGGATATTAAATCCAAACTCTTCTTCTTTATCTACTTGGTGTAGCCTCACTCACGCATTCAGCTTACTCACGAGAATAGCTTCTTATTTATTTATTTACTTATTTAGAGCCACTTGTGCCAGGCTCCTCAGTCAAAAAGGCTTCCAGAGCAGCTTACAATCTAAAACACACACACAAGGGAAAAGGAACAGGGAGGGAAGAAGAAAATCAAAACCCAAACTCAGACACCAATTTCTCAACAGTACAGTCATACCTCATGTTAAGTTTGCTTCGTGTTACGTTCTTTCAGGTTACGTCCCACGGCGACCCGGAAGTACCGGAAAGGGTTACTTCCGGGTTTCGCCACTCATGCATGCGCAGATACGGCGCTTTAGGTTGCGCTTTTTTCATGTTGCGAATGGGCCTCCGGAACAGATCCTGTTCGCAACCAGAGGTACCACTGTAGTTCTTATCATGAGCGACTGGCACAGTTCAGGGGCAGGAGGTGCCCGATGGAGCTGGGCCTCCAGCAAAGCTGATGACATGAGCCTTCTGCTTCCTGTCTGCCCTTCTGAGGCCGCCTGGTGGGACAGGGGACAGCTGGGGGGAGAGGAAGCCTGGTGGTACTGCTGTGCCACAGCAGCACCAATGGAGGGAGCCCTGCTTCCCAGCACTCCCCCTGAGTTTTATTTTTAGCACATTAGTCTTTGGCTGTATGGGAAGCACCTGAGTTGGGTCCTCTTTGCTCGGCCTTCCTTGACTGCTGGCCTTCCCCTTGCAGGCACCTGGACTAACCTCTAGGAAAAAGGTGAAGCCGAAACAGGAGAACCCCGACCTGCTGGAGCTCTGTCACCTGGTGCCCATGGAGGTTGTGAATCTGGGTAAGGACCAGGTTAAGGACAACCCAAAATGCTTCCCCTCCATATTCTGTGTATCATTCAAGAGCTGCAAAAGTGTGTAGGTTTGAGGGGGATGGATGGGTGGATTTTTATTTCATAAAATTTATACACACTGCTTGATTTTTTTTTAAAGCATCTAAGTGGATTTGCAAGGTTGGAGTGAAATTCGAGGAGGGGTGGAGGCAAACCTTGCTACCCTTCAACTTGTTGCTTCTCCTCCCAAGTAAATAGGTGCAGTGGTACGTTGACTAAAGTCCAGTCTATTATAAGTCCGTTTTGGACTAAGTCCAATTGCAGCCCAGAAATGAGTGCTCCGGGTGCAACACAGAGGTGATATTTGGAGGTTTTGTTTCTGCTAATTTTTGTGTGTGTTTTGGTTTGTGTGGCTCTTTTGGTTTTTTGACTGTGACTTCGTTTTATGGGACTGACCTGTGACTGTGGCTTGTGACTTCGTTTTTGTGACTGTGTGGAACCCAGTTCAGCTACTGGTTGATTGTGGTGTGACTGCAGAAATGGATAAAAGCCCCCCATCCAAACAATAACTATCATCAGTGCACGTAAAGGGGGAAAAATGTTAATTTTTTTTCATCTACAATACTGTCTTACTTATTTTATAGTACAGTAACATTGATTATTGCCTTCATTTTATGGATCAATGGTCTTGTTAGACAGTAAAATTCATGTTAAATTGCTGTTTAAGGGGGTGTTTTTCATTGTCTAGAACGGATCAATCCATTTTCAATTACTTTCTATGGGAAAGCACACCTTGTTTTAAGTCCGCTTTGTTTTAAGACCGGATTACAGTCTTAAACCAAGATACTACTGTACTATGTACAGCTTGATAGGTTGGGAATGCAGTTCTGCATTCACATTTCTCCTTGCCTTCTTCCCAATAGGTGGCAAAGGTTATGATCCTGTTAGGACGTCTGATTACACCATGTTCCTGGAGTGGACTCAGTGCTATTTTGTCCCAGGCATGCAGACCCTGCGCGATGCCAACGGCAGGACCGTCTGGTTCCAGGTAAGAGCCTGAGGGAAGGACACCAGTTGCTTTCCTGGGGGTGGGGTGCTGCAGTGTGCTGGCCCCTCTTCCTACAAGGTTGGAGAACATGTGCCCTTTGTGAACATTTCAAGATGTCATGGTCTGTAAATCTTGGCATCTGGAAGACAGCATGAAATAACCTGTGGGTTAAACCACAGAGCCTAGGACTTGCCGATCAGAAGGTTGGTGGTTTGAATCCCTGCAATGGGGTGAGCTCCCGTTGCTCGGTCCCTGCTCCTGCCAACCTAGCAGTTCGAAAGCACACCAGTGCAAGTAGATAAATAGGTACTGCTCCGGTAGGAAGGTAAATGGCGTTTCCGTGTGCTGCTCTGGTTCGCCAGAAGTGGCTTAGTCATGCTGGCCACATGACCCGGAAGCTGTACGCCGGCTCCCTCGGCCAATAAAGCAAGATGAGCGCCGCAACCCCAGAGTCAGTCACGACTGGACCTAATGGTCAGGGGTCCCTTTACCTTTATTTAGTTGTTTGTGTCTTATGTTCCCAGCACCAAAACTCAAGATGAGGTTTTTGTTTTTTGCACTGATTGCATTCTGGGCCCTCTTCTTTCCTTGCAGGGCAATCCTGGACCGATGGCCCCAAAAGGTGAGTATTGGGGGCTCCTTGGATCGCCTGTCAGTGATTTCTCCTGGATACCAATACATTGGGTTGTGAAGGGAGCAAATAGTTTTTAATCCAGCCTCTCACAGGGCTTGTTAAGTAAAGATTTAGGCTTTTAAACGGGGAGACTCCTTGCTCTTCTATGAGGAAGTCTTTTTTTTTCCTTCAAAAATTTTATTAGTTTTCCACATTTATAACAAATATAACATATAAAACACATTACAATACTAAAAAACAAAAAACAAACACATATTCTTTCTTATATTCATTTTAAATTCCATTGTTAAGTGACTTCCTCAAATCCCCCCTAACTGAATTTCATTATATCACCCTATAACAGTTCTCCCAAACATCTTTCTACATAATTAGTTCCTTCAATTAACTATATTTAACTCTTTTCTTATTGTCTTCAATCCATATTATTATACCACATTTTTATTTTTGTCCTAGGCCTGTTTAGTACTTTCAAGAACCTTCTCAATTATCTTATATTACAATCTTTAGCTAAATAGTCTTTAAATTTCACCCAGTCTTCTTGGTATTCCTCCTCTTTCTGTTCGCGAATACTTCCAGTCAGGTCAGCCAGCTCCAGAAACTCCAACATCTTCATCTGCCTTCCTTCAGGAAGTCTTTCAGCTTAATATACCCTGATGTGCCTCCAAAACAAGGCCAACTTCTACAGTGCTTGATTGGGAGATGTAGGTTGGTTGCTCAAAGGCAAAAGGTGGTAGGTTGTGGAGGTGCTACTCAGAGTAGACACACTGCTGTTAATATTTGTTGTATTGATATCCCACCTTCTCCGTGCAGCTCAAGGTGACTTACATGGCTCCCCCCCCTCAATCTAAATTAATCCCTACAACCCTATGAAGTAGCTTAGGCTGGAAGTGAATGACTGGCCCAACGACCACCCAGTGAGTTTCATGACGAAGTGGTGGATTCAAACCCTGGTCTCCCAAGCCCTAGTGTGACACTCTAACCAACTACACCACCACTGGTGTAACGTAGGCATGACTAACATAGGGCTGTTAAGTTTTTATGGGTCTACTCTTTACTTAAAAGGTAAAGGTAACGGTACCCCTGCCCGTACGGGCCAGTCGTGTCCGACTCTGGGGTTGCGCGCCCATCTCGCTTAAGAGGCCAGGGGCTAGTAAGCGGTCCCTATTTATCTACTTGCACCCGGGGGTGCTTTCGAACTGCTAGGTTGGCAGGCGCTGGGACCGAGCAACGGGAGCGCACCCCGCCGCGGGGATTCGAACCGCCGACCTGAAAGTCGGCAAATCCTAGGCGCTGAGGTTTTACCCACAGCGCCACCCGCGTTTACTTAGTTGACTACAAACCCCGAACTGCACTGAGGATCTTTAAAAAGTCAATCCTTTATTAGGCATAGCAAACCACACATTATCAAACAAACACCGTATAAAAATTGTGCGAAATACAAATTCAGCATAACAGGGTTTGTCCCAGTCAGATCTTTAACTCCAGAGAAAATCAATTTGCATAAAGAATACAATATAACACTACCACATCACCGATCAATTAAGAACCACTAAATCTCTTTATAATGGCCCAGTCTTTCTACATGGACAGCACTCAAAAATTCAGCCACTATTAAAGTAATTTGATCATTCCTGTCCGAGAGCAGGTCCTGAACCGTTGGTGGCGTAGAATTGAGCCTGTTAAGTTGTAAGGCCTCTAATAATTCTGGCATAAATGCCAAAATCACAAGAAAAGAAAATATGCTCCAAAGTATCAGGTTCCTGTTTACTACATTTGCAGAGACGCTCTGCTTCTGGGAGAGCTAAATATCTTCCCACTGAGGATCTTAATTTGAATGCAGAAGGTTACGGGTTCAATCCCAGGTCTCTCTAGGTAGAAGGATCAGATAGGCATAGACTCATCTCTGTGCTTAAGACACCAGAGAGCCGCTATCAGTCGGACAAATGAGGCAGCTTCCTCTTCTCTTCTATGATTTTGGATGCAACAGAGACATTTTAAGATAACGCTGGCAAAACTGGGACTGGACCTTTCGTTTTGTTTTGCAGGAGGAAAGCCACGCAAGAGACGGTTGGAGGTAAAACCCGATCCTGATACCTCAAGCTCCAAGGTAAGGCAGCTCTTTTAAAAAATATATATATAATTTTTTAATTGATTTTCCAATATCATTCCAATAACAGCCTCATTATAACAATGCCAAATTTATCCAATTAAAACAATTATTAAAACCAATTATTTATATACTAAATTATACAATTCAGGTAAAGTGACTTCCTCACATGCTAAGGGTTCCTCTGTTGTTTTTTTAAATTTTCTGAGTTCCAAAATCTTAATAATTTCAATTACATTCCCTTCAAGATAGTAATCCCTTATACAACTACAATCTTTTGGTTCCAATTGGTGTTAATATATTAAGTAACATAAAGTTTCAAGTGGGGTGCTCAGTCTGTAATCATTGTTCTTTCCTGCGTGTAGTAATTTTCCCATGATATTGTCCCAACCACATATAATGTTGTGTCCTTCAATCTTCCAACTGTTGATATTTCCCATCATGACTCGGGGGAAGCAGTTGTCTCACAGTTTTCCAAAAGCCTCTGTGTCACTTTTCCCCGTGATTCAAGAGCTTGTTGGAGACCCCTCTGTTCTAACAAATAAACTGTCCTCGCCATTTTTTTCCAGCCTAGAGAGAGCGCTCTGATTCCAAACTGCAAATGATTAATAGGAAAACCTCTGACCTTGCAGCTGGCAGACTCCTTTCCTCCTTTCAGCTGAAAAAAATATAGTCCGTTATCTTTCCAGTTAGATTACATTCCAAATTGTCGCAGTTTCCTTTGCATTCCTTTGAAAATAGCAGAGTACGGGGGTGGTTTTGTTCTGTATTCCAACATAGTCCTTTCAAAGGGTGAAACTTCATTCCATTCTTCTCACACATGCAGCTCCAGTTTGATGTTAAATTCCATGTTATTAATCCAGTTTCTCCCAACCTCACTTTTTATAGTGCCTTTCCCTGCCCTCGCATTCCATAGGGAAGTAAGAGAGGAAATCAAAGAATGAGTTTTCCCCATCATTCTTTATCTCCGTCTGTCTCTGTGATTCCTGCATTGTGGGGTTTGAGACCTTCAGCCTCTACAGTTCCATTATTCTATCTCACAGGTGCACACTTGAATTGCGGAGGTGAAATTCAGCTGTTTTGTCTCTCCTAGGTCACAAAACTGGAGACTGTGGCCAGTATTCCTCAGAAAGATGTTGTGGGAACAAGGAAGTCTGGACGGAAGAAAGGGAACAGAATTGTCCCCCAAACAGAGGACCACACTTTGGTTAAGGAAGCCAAGCTACCAAACACCAGAACTCGGAGGAAGGGTTCTGCCTTGCAGCAATCTCCAGCACCAGTTAACACAGTGGCTGAATCCCAGAAGAGGCGAACATCAACCCGGAAAACCAGGGGTAAGAAGAGATGTGATCTGGCTTCAGAGTTTGGAAACGGGGCACAGGTGGAAATGAATATTGGATTTTGAAAAGCTGCTATCACTGGATCAAATTCATCAATTTGGCTGAATTAAATAATTTATATTGGATTTTTAAGAAACATGCAACTAATCGTTACCAAGCTGAATTGTACTGTGTTAACATCTTCCTTAGTAGGTTGGGCAAACCACTCTTTTGAATAATGCTTTTGATAGGGTGGGGTGCAGCACTGGGATGGTTCAATGGAACTGGGTGGGCCGGTGGTGTGTGTTGGGATACTGCCAGGGAGACAGTCATCTCCAGACGATCCATCGGTCTACCGTAGAACAGCTTCAGTCAGTTAGCAACATGAGCCTCAGACACATTCCAGGACTCGTGCACGCCCTTTTCAGCAGACTCCGCAACAGAAGGTGCACCCAGAAGGAGCATATTTACAACTTTATTCAGCGTTGGTCAGAACAAAGGAAAAACATGACTGCCTGCCTTCGTGTCGAGGCAACAGAACGAAAACGAAAGCTATATACAAAAAGGAAACTTTCTGTGAGCAGGAAGTACGCAGGCTTGTGACACACAACAGCCTGCTCCCTTTTTAAGGAGGAAAGGAAATATCCTAACAGTGTGTAGCCCCCAAAGGCTTGGTAACCACTGGCCTAGACCTTGCTGGATGCCAGCGACCATCATTCCTAACCATTTGCAATGTGTGATGGGAACTGGGCAGCGCAGAGTTGGAACTATGGAACTCACTCCCACAGGAGGCAGTGATGGGCACCGACCTAGATGGCGGCTTTAAAAGAGGATTGGACAAATTCATAGAGGAGAATTTGTGCCTGATGGCTCTGCTCTGCCTCCAGGGCCAGAGGCAGCAATGGAAACCACAAGAAGGCTCTTGTGCTCAGCTTCTGTTTGTGGGTTTCCCATTGGGGCTTCTGGTTGGCCACTGTGAGTCCAGGATGCTGGACTAGGTGGGCCATTTGCCTGATCCAACAGGGGGGTTCTTAAGTTTGTATGGGACTGCTGGTTCCCACTCCCTGAACGCCCACATGTCTGGCCTGCAAGCCGTCTAACTAACTGCTATTCCTTTCCAGGTACTGCTGCTGTTTCCACCAGACCCAGGCAGGTGAAGACACAGTAACATTCCTGATGCAGAACAGCCTCCTCCCCTTCTGAGCCATGTGCTGCTGAGACAAAAGGGGGTATAAACTCCTGGACGATGCTCACATAGCTGCCTTGTGTTGGTTTCTGGATCCTGGCCTGGCAACAGGCAACACTGTGGGAATTGTCTGCTTTGTCACTTAGGTGCTTTTTCAAGTCCTGCTAGGAACATATAGCAGAGCAGCTACTATGAGGCCTTTTATACACTGATTTGCTTTCTGGAAATGTCGCTGTAGATTCAGGCCACGGTCTCAGCCCCGATTCCAAACAGCGAGTAGGCTTCGCGTATGCCACCGCTGGAGATCTTTCTGTTCTGGGTGTCGAGGCCTGTGTTAAAGAGAGGGTTCTCTTGATACAATGGAACCTCTATTTGCGAACACAATCCGTTCCGGAGGTCCGTCCGGAGTTTGAAACAGGTCACTGGGAGAGGCGCCGTTGTGCGCAGGCGGCAATTCCCCACTTCTGCGCATGCACGAACGGCAATTGTCACTCTTGCGCATGTGTGAACGACGGCAAACCCGTCAGATACTTCTGGGTTTGCCGCTCCAGCACATGCGCAAACGGCGGCAAACCCACCGGTTACTTCCGGGTTTGCAGCGGTCGCGACTTGGAACGACCGTGAGAAGAGGCAGTGGTAAGTTGAGGTTTGACTGAATGACATAGCTCAGCCTCCTCCAATCTGGGAGCTGTTGCAGGGGCTTCTGGCAGGGGAAATCTAGCACAACTCATCAGCAGATAGTTTTCGCTTGGTTTTGGGTATAATTGCACTGTTGTATAATCCGCAAGAAGAATCCACAAGCTGATGGCATTACCTCCAGCTCCTCCAAGACCTGGACTCTGGGCGCTGCAATTTAGATGAAATGAGTTTTGCCCTGTTGCTTCCTGAAAAGAGATGTCAGAGGTTCTACCTTCTGAACAGGGTGAGGGCCCAGTATACACTGTGCATTTAAGGTGCAGGTTGCTCAATGCAACCAGCAGGGGACTGCAGCGGGAATGAAGTTTAATCCGTTCCAGTTTCCCCCAGAGCAAATGACACCTTCATACTATTTGCATTAAAAACAGCACCACTGACAGACACATTTAACATCATGTCTAGATTGGCCCTTGGATCAGGAGCACAAGAGCAGAGCTCAGCTGCTGAAACAGTTGCAGTATTTCCTTCTCTGCCTTATTTCCGACAGGAATCTTCTCCGGGGCTCAAGAGCTACATGGATAATTCAGGCCAAGACTTCAGCTGATCAGTAAGATATCTAGAGGTAGTTCTGTTCAGCAAGGAGTGGGATTTTATCCACTGCTACATTACCTCCTAGATTTGAAAGAGACCTGCATTTTAACAGTTACTCAGTCAAATACTTTCTACCCTTGGTTATTATATTCTTGGTGATTATATTTCTATCTCTCCTTTGATTATATTCTTTTTGGTGCTTTTTGGTGCAAATAAAGATTTTTTTTCTAGAAATGATGGTGTTGTAGGGTGTGGTGTTATGACGAGACAATTGTCAAGAAAAAGTCCTAAGTTCTTGTGCCCCACTCTGGTCATTGATTCCAGAGCCTAGGACTTGCGAATCAGAAGGTCGGCGGTTCGAATCCCTGCGACGGGGTGAGCTCCTGTTGCTCGGTCCCTGCTCCTGCCAACCTAGCAGTTCGAAAGCACGTCAAAGTGCAAGTAGGTACCACTGCAGTGGGAAGGTAAACGGCGTTTCCGTGCGTTGCTCTAGTTCACCAGAAGCGGCTTAGTCACGCTGGCCACATGACCCGGAAGCTCCCTCGGCCTGTAAAGCGAGATGAGCGCCGCAACCCCAGAGTCGGCCACGACTGGACCTAATAGTCAGGGGTCCCTTTACCTTTACCTTTATCCCCTTTAAAAAGGTTTGAGCAGAAACAGGATGATTCACAGCAGATAAGCAAAAGCTTCCGACTTCCCAGTTGTTTATCAATAGTAACACAGAAACTGCCCACTCTGCCACAAAGTCAACGAAGCTGTAAGAAACCCAGGTGTAGATTTCATAGAATCGTAGAACTGTAGTGTTGGAAGGGGATCCGAGGGTCATCTAGTCCAACCCCCTGCAATGCAGGAATCACAGCTACGATTTAGACTTGGAATAGGTAGGTCATCCCAGGAAATAGAAGTCCACCGGTTAAAGTAGGCCACTAGTGCCACCCCAGCCTGCCATTTTGCATTGGCGGCATCGCACAGCAGCTGTTTTGCACTTGCCACAGGTTGGCAGCTCTAGTTAAAAGACATAAGAAGAATGGCATGGATGTGCTCGCTTTGGCAGCACATATACTAAAATTGGAACGATACAGAGAAGATTAGCATGGCCCCTAAAGGAGTGGCAGGCGAAGATGATGGACTTTGCTGAATCGGCCAAACTGACCTGCAGGATCCGAGACCAGGACGATCAAAAATTCCAAAGAGACTGGAGTAAATTTATTTATGATAATTGTAAAAATTTGAAGACACTAGCAGGATTGAAGTAAATCCTACAATGTAGACATATAGTAGATTGCACGATTGGATTTGATATGGGATACCGGTTGAAGGGAAGGAGGGAATTTGTAAGCTCGGCAGAGCAAAAAGGGTTTTTATGTTGATCAATGTATTGTTGAAAGCTGTTTAAAGGAAAATAATAAAAAATCATTTAAAAGAAGAAGAATGGTGTGGATCTTTCAAGTCCACCCGTGTCTGCCACAGCTTCAGGCCCTTGCCCAGCAGGAAGCCAAGGAGCCAGTCTGCAAGCTTGCCGTTTGTGTTCCAGAAGTTCAGCTGCTGCCTGGTTGTTTCAAAGTCAGCAGGACAGTATGTATTTGGAAAGGTGTAAAGGAGAGGCGCAGGCCACGCTCCTCCAGTGGCAGGCACTTGCTTGGATCAGGCCGCTCTAGGAGGTCGCACCTAAGAAAGGAGAAGAGTGAAACTCTTTGAGCACAGTCCGGACAACCCATTCACTGGGCACTCATCCTGATTCGGAAGGCGAGATGAGATCGGCTACTCACTAAGATTTGTTTGCTGGGAGGTTAGACAGCATTGTGACCAACAAGTATTATCTCACACTTTCCAGTATGCTTCCCCTCCACTTTCTTTATTACGGTGGTACCTTGGGTTACAGATGCTTCAGGTTACAGACTCTGCTAACCCAGAAATAGTACCTTGAGTTAAGAACTTTGCATTAGGATGAGAACAGAAATTGCATGGCGGCGGCAGTGGGAGGTCCCATTAGCTAAAGTGGTACCTCAGGTTAAGAACAGTTTCAGGTTAAGAACAGACCTCCAGAACGAGTTAAGTTCTTACCCCGAGGTACCACTGTACAAAAAAATCCAAATTTGGGGGGGGGAGTGCATTTATTTGTCAGGGGTGCCAAATAAACTTTAACGGAATGCCAGGATGTGATTGAACTCCACCTGAAAACAGCAGCAGCCTGGAAGCGTCTCAAACCACTTGTGGCATTTACATTTACACACTTACATGACGGCCTCTTGGACTGGGAGACACGTCTGGAGCCAGGTGACCACAGTACTGCCGTGAGACTCGTACAGCCTGATCACCAGCACGCCTGGCATGTCCTCAGCCTGAAAGGAGGGAAGGAAACAAACAAGCGTCCCATAATAAGCACATAGTCAGCGCAATGCTCTGTGCAACCACCCATCTCTCCTTGTGGTCCACTGGTTATGGCTGACCATTTACTGTATTTGTATCTCACCTTTCTTCCATCACAAAAGCCAAGGGCAAGGGTGGCAAGGGGCATGGGCAGGGGGGCACCGCTTGGAGAAATTCCCAAGGGCCAGAGAGATTTTTTCTTCTTTGTTTTTTCCCCTTCTTTCTTTTATTGGTTTTCACATATTACATTACAATACAGATGTACCAAAGCTAAACCATTTCTTCCCCATCCCCCCATACATTTACATTTCTATTTCCTCAGTCCACCATATTATTATTTTCTCCTTCTTCCCACTTCCCTCCGCCCCCACTCGATTTCCTCCACATCATACAATTTACAATAACCTTTGCATTATACAATCTTCTCAAATCATCTATATATTCTTATTATCTTCCCTTACTAATTTTTCTTCCAAACAGTGCTTCACATTTTAATCCATGCATATTAGTGTATCTTTTTGCGCAGCAATATTTTGCCATATATTCATCAAAACATTTCCACTCCTTTTTAAATTTTTGATTTGACTGATTTCTTATAGCAGTTAATTTTGCCAAAATTAAATATTCATTTAGTTTACAAATCCATTCCTCCTTTGTGACTTCCACCTAGCAACAATCACTATTCTAGCAGCTGTACTTGCATATAGAAAAATCCTCCCCCCCCCCGTGGTATCTCTTCATCTATCAATAAAAGGAGATATGACTCTGGTTTCTTTGTTATTGATATTTTCAACTCCAAGGGCCAGAGAGATTTGAAGGGCCACATTTTGCTCTCAGTCCTGTGGCTCCCCACCCCTGGCATACTGCAACGGAGGGCACCTGGGCAATGCCCAGCTCTGCCTACCATCTCATGCTGTGCTCATCATTAGAAGAGTCCTGCTGGATTAGGCCAAGGGCCCATCTAGGGCTCAACCCGATGCCCCTTGCAGGAAACCAGTAAACAGGACCCAAGCACAAGAATTCTCTCCTTTTGTTTCCAGCAGCTGGTTTACAGAAGCACTGCTGCCTGTGATCGTGGAGTTAGAGCTGAGCTTCCCTTGTGACTAGTAGCCATCGAGAGAAGTCACTTTGTGGCTTCTCATCCTCTCTTGGGCCCCGTTACCTGCTTTATTGCTTCCAGGACAACAGCTGGGGATTGCACAGAGAAGGCGCTCCAAGCTGGGTGCTGCCCTGAGACGCACGGCACCTTGTGAAGAGGGAAATTCAAGTTGTATGCCTGACGGATCACCTCCGCCTCCTGGAATGAACCTGTTCAGAAGACAGCACTTTGCCATCAGAGGCAAGAAAGGGACACTCCTCCCACCACGACTGTTGAGTTGCTTCAAAAAGCTCCACTTTTATTCTCAGCTTTCTTACCTACATGAGGCATCACTGCATATGTAAACTGATGGCTCCCAATATCTGCCGTGGCGTCAGGCGACTTTGGTGCTCTTAACCTTCATGCAGATGAAAATGATATATTACTATACAAGAAGGTAAGAACTGGCCTGCTGGATCAAGCAATTGCCCGTCTCGTCCAACGCCCTGTTTCCACAGTGGCCGACCAGATGCACCAAAAGGAAATCCACAAGTAGTAAATCCATCTAAGTTCCATGGTTTAACTCTGCACTGCCTAAGTTCTTTCTTTTTATCTGTTCTGAGCTTTGCACGGGACACTTGTGTTATTGACTGTGCAGTTCCATCAACATGGCCATTCCCAGACTCACTTCTGTTACTCCATTCCTGACGCAGCCAAAGAGGCAAACATTAGATGTGCACTGAGCCAAGACACACAAGGCACCTGCAAGCTCCCTTCTAAAGCGCCAGGAAAACACAGCAAAATTCTGGAATACCAAAGACCTCAAGCCATCCCGCCAGAAATCTTTTCCTGCCGGCCTGCCAAAACTCACAGGGAAAGGCTCATCACGTTGCCCCGGACGGAGCAGCCATATTTGGAGTCGTTCAGCAGGGCCACCCCAAAGCCATGCTCAGACAGGTCCATCCACTTGTGGCTCCACACCTTGGGAATAGAATAACCAAGCAGATATTAGGATAAGCATCATAATCCAGGGCAGTTATAAGCAGACTTCAGGCTTGCAGGGTCTCCTGTGTTTTTAAAACTAGAATTCCTAAGGTATATTAACCAGAACTATTTTTTTTTAAAGCACTGGGGAGGGTGGATATACACACACATAATTAAGGTGCCTCTGAGCATATGCTCAGTCCAGGGATTGTGTTTTCAGTGCCAGGCCTGAGTTCACAGTCCTTTCGCCCAGTTCAAGGGTCTTCCAAAGCCCTGAACAACTTAGGTCCAGGTAACTCAGGGATTGCCTGAACCCTTCTGTCCCAGTTTGATCACAGAGTTCACCTGCAAGAGCGTCATTGCTCGTTCTCTGCAGGGCTCGTTTGGCAACAGCAGGAAACAGAGCCTTTGGTGCCATTGGTCTGGTCCTGTAGAACTCTTTGCCATGAGAGATTTAGCAGGCGCCTCCTGTGCCAACTTTGAAACACCTGCTGAAAACTCTTCTGAATTTATGGAACCAAGGGGGCTGTGGCCCAAAAATCTTTGGGAACCACCAGTGTAGACAGTTGAAAAACAGAGGGGTTGACAGCCACCCAGCAATACCTATTTTGGCCAGGAGTCTGTGGTCAGCTTCTCACCTCAAACCGAGCCCAGTCCCAAGAGGTGTTCCAGTGCGTCGGCCTCTGAAGGTGGCCAAACTGTATCTCATATGTGGCATTGGGGCTCCGGACCTTGGCAGGGAATTCCACCTTGAGGAACTTATGAGCCTCATTCCAGTCAACCTGTGGATCCAGCAAGACGTGCAGCGTATCAGAGGAGAAAAGGTGCTGCCTTCTCCGCCCTGCCCCCAATCTCCAAGTTTATTTTAAAATTTTTTATTTATTAACATATAAAACACATACATTCTTCAAGTTTATTTGGAGGCTACCCTGCTCTAGGAAATTCCAGGTCACCAGGAAGTGTCATAACATCTCCAAACCTACTAAAGCTGATGAGTTCTCCTTATTCCAGGCCAGTGCCAAACAGCAAAGAAAAGTGAGACCAGACTAGGGTAGAGTTTGTGGGAGTCAGGTGGGATTGCTATGAGGAATTATGAAAATATGGAGCAAGCCATTGTGTCCGCAATGAAAGCATTGCGTTGACTGGGTCTGAGACATCGACAATAATTTCTGATTAAATCCCACAAGCCTCTGCATCTCTGCCCATCTTCTGTACTGTCCATTTTCTATGCCTAAAGCATTCTAAAACACAGACTGGTTGCTTCACCAGGCGTCCTGAGCCATAAAGATAGAAGGTAGCTTTGATGTAGCTTTTGTTAATCTTTAGATAGATCTTAAGGGCCAAGAACAGAGTTTGTGACTTCTGGGGATACTAAATGCATTTCTTCTTGGTTCCTGTTTATTTAGCTTAACTACGTATGCGTGCTTAAGTAGGAAATAGTTTCTTTGTAGTTAAAAGGATTTCTTCTGATCTGACTTTATCCCATGTGGGGTTTTTTGAAACGTTCAGAGGAAATCTGATTGGTTCTTACACTGTGTAAAAGGTTCTTTTGTGAATAAAACGACCTGGGCCAAGGGGGGGGGGGGACAGATTATTATTGGCCTTCCTCCCAGAGTCTTGCTGGTCAAGCCTTGTGTGTATTTTATTAATCAGGGTCCAATCCTTCCTTGCTTTTGGAACGCAACAGAGTTCACTGAAATGACAGATTGGGGTGGGGTGGGGCAAGCAAAGTTCCTAATGATGCAATGTTCAAAAGGCGTATCACAGAGACAAGCACATGAACACTAAAATGCAGTAAACTGTCTCAAGAACCTAAGAGGAACCTGGCTGCTGGATCAGGCCAGCATCCTGTTCTCACAGGGACCACCCAGAAGCCCCAAGGGGAAACTGGCAAGTAGGATTCGTGCCCAAGAGCAATTTCTCCGCTCCTACAATTTCCAGCAACAGTTTCCAGAAGCATTGCTGCTTCCCACAGTGGCTGGTAGCCTTTGATAGCCCTCTCCTCCAAGAAGCTGTCTAATCTTCTTTTAAAGCTATCTAAGCGGGAGTTCCGCAGTTTAACTATGCGCTGTGAGAAGAAGTCCTTTCTTTGACCTGTTCTGAATCCTCCAGCATTCAACTTCATTGAATGCCCCTGAGTTCTATTGTTGTTGTTGTTCTTGTTTAGTCATTTAGTTGTGTCCGACTCTTCGTGACCCCATGGACCAGAGCACACCAGGCACTTCTGTCTTCCACTGCCTCTTGCAGTTTGGTCAAAGTCATGTTAGCAGCTTCGAAAACACTGTCCAACCATCTCGTCCTCTGTCGTCCCCTTCTCCTTGTGCCCTCCATCTTTCCCAACATCAGGGTCTTTTCCAGGGAGTCTTCTCTTCTCCTGAGGTGGCCAAAGTATTGGAGCCTCAACTTCAGGATCTGTCCTTCCAGTGAGCACTCAGGGCTGATTTCCTTCAGAATGGACAGGTTTGATCTTCTTGCAGTCCACGGGACTCTCAAGAGTCTCCTCCAGGACCATGATTCAAAAGCACCAATTCTTTGGCGATCAGCCTTCTTTATGGTCCAGCTCTCACTTCCATACATCACTACTGGGAAAACCATACCTTTAACTATACGGACCTTTGTTGGCAAGGTGATTGTTATGAGAGAGAGAAAAAAACTTTTCTCTATGCATTTTCTCCATCCCAGGCATAATTTTTTAAAACTTCTATTGTGGTGCCTCTTGTTCACCTTTTCTCTAAGCTAAAAAGTCCCAGAACGCTGCAATCTTTCATAGGCTAAGGTTATAAAACCAACCTTTGGATTTTGCACAGCAGGCCTCGTTTATAATATTTTTTAAATCAGAAATATCAAGCATTCTGAATCAACATATTTTAAACATTGCATAATAAAGGCTTGATAGTGCACCTACTTATAGCACTTGGAATGAGCATCACACAGTTGTGGAAAAAATTAGACTGGACCCATCTAAAGTGTGGGATATTGCCTTGCTGGAAAACGTAGCAAGCTGAGAGTCTTTAGGGGCCAAAGAAAAAGGATGATTTCATACTTGTTTGGTCTGACTTTATTTCACTTGTAAGCAACACAGCTGTCAACGTTTCCCCCTTTTTAAGGGAAATTCCCTTATTCCGAATACAATTCCTCACAAGAAAAGGGAAAAGTTGACAGCTATGGTAAGTAAGGACCTCCCTTGGCCTACAAACAAATATGGCTTATGCACTGACTCAGCACATTTAATCATTTTCCTTGGTATAACAGGGTCCATGTTTTGTAACCTTGTCTTGTTTAACCATGGTGCCTATGCTATAGATAGTTCCAGTTGCTACCTTCCACACATTCACATACCTGTGGTTTATTTATTTTGGTTTTATTTTATGTCTCTATTTGTTTGACAGTGGTCAGTAATGGTATATGGACTATGTATATTGTCATCAGACCCTGTTTGCTAACACTATATTTTGCATAACCTTGTACGATCTTTTTTTGAAATAGAATTTAAAAAACATTTAATTTAAAGGGGAAAAAACAGATTTACAAAACATACACAGGTGTGGGTGTATTTAGGAGGGGAAGAGTTTCCAGAGGAGATTACAAGCATATCGAACCTGAGTCTGGAAGCGGACGTGAGGGCATGCTGCGTCCAGAATGACCTCTTGGGTAAGGACGCTCTTCTCGCTGATCTGAAGGGAGAAGGTCACACTGCCCCGCAGTCCCCCTGGCTGGATGATTTCCAAGGGTTTAAGGAGATGTGCAATGGTCTTCCTGAAAGGGATATTTACAAAGAAATCATTGGCTCAGAGTTCTAGCTCAGGGGTCAGCAAACTTACCGCACCTCGGGCCGGTGTCTCCAGCGCCGATCGCGCGGCGAGCCAGAGGGCTGGGGAGCGCGTGCCCATATGCTATTTCCAGTGCACTTCCAGGTCGGAGGAGCACCGGAAATAGCTTGTGCGCATGTACACGGGCCTCCTCCGACCCGAATGTGCACCGGAAATAATGCTTGCGCATGCGCAAATAACGTTTTCCAAAAGGGTTCCAACATGCAAGAACATTCCTTACAGTGGTAAACATTGCTTATCCTGAGATACATATTTTTGAATTATAGAATCATAGAGTTGGAAGAGACCACAAGGGCCATCGAGTCCAACCCCCTGCCAAGCAGGAAACACCATCAGAGCACTCCTGACATATGGTTGTCAAGCCTCTGCTTAAAGACCTCCAAAGAAGGAGACTCCACCACACTCCTTGGCAGCAAATTCCACTGTCGAACAGCTCTTACTGTCAGGAAGTTCTTCCTAATGTTTAGGTGGAATCTTCTTTCTTGTAGTTTGGATCCATTGCTCTGTGTCCGCTTCTCTGGAGCAGCAGAAAACAACCTTTCTCCTTCCTCTATGTGACATCCTTTTATATATTTGAACATGGCTATCATATCACCCCTTCACCTCCTCTTCTCCAGGCTAAACATGCCCAGCTCCCTTAGCCGTTCCTCATAAGGCATCGTTTCCAGGCCTTTGACCATTTTGGTTGCCCTCCTCTGGACACGTTCCAGTTTGTCAGTGTCCTTCTTGAACTGTGGTGCCCAGAACTGGACACAGTACTCCAGGTGAGGTCTGACCAGAGCAAAATACAGTGGCACTATTACTTCCCTTGATCTAGATGCTATACTCCTATTGATGCAGCCCAGAATTGCATTGGCTTTTTTAGCTTCTGTGTCACACTGTTGGCTCATGTCAAGTTTGTGGTCACCCAAGACTCCTAGATCCTTTTCACATGTACTGCTCTCAAGCCAGGTGTCACCCATCTTGTATTTGTGCCTCTCATTTTTTTTGCCCAAGTGCAATACTTTACATTTCTCCCTGTTAAAATTCATCTTGTTTGTTTTGGCCCAGTTCTCCAATCTGTCAAGGTCGTTTTGAAGTGTGATCCTGTCCTCTGGGGTGTTAGCCACCCCTCCCAGTTTGGTGTCGAGTTTTGAGCTATGCTGAAAATATGCAGTCTTCTCAAACAAGGAAATGTGTTATTTCTTTTTACCTAAGCCCTTGCTTCTGCTTACTTGTTGTATGGCCATTTCTCCCTACATGCTTGTGATACACCTGGATATTTTTTAACAACACCTGGAAGTGCTCCAGTGGTTTAAACTAAATTGTGCCATTGGTGCAAAGCGTGTGTGATTCTCTCTGACCAATTTACAATTCCAGCTCTGTCTGAAGAGAGACCAAATGGATGCCGTAACCATTGCTGCGAAGAGAAGCTATTCAGCATCCTTTTGTTACATACAAGAAATCTCAAGCTGCAGCGTTGTGCCAAAAAGATGATAGGCAACCTACCTGGTCTCCAGGTGATAGTCCATAACGTCCCAGGCATCCCAATACAATGGAACGTCGTCAAATATCACAAACTGGTTAGCGCAGCAACCTCTGGGAACTGACTCTCTAGGGAGGAAAGCACACCCTCGGAAGAGTCAACGAATTACATGGCTTGATTTGAGAACAAATAAAATCCAGTTCTCAAAGTACCTCTCTGGATGCATTAAGCAAAGCGATGTCACACGCCCCAGAGTATCCAGACAGACCCGGACAAGACCGTTCTGCATGATGACAGAGCCACCCACCTGCAGAGGAAGATTTAGGAACTAAATAATTGAAAAGGAATAAAAGTCGCTAGGAGGTCACTGTTAGGATATAGCTCCGTTCCACCTTAAAAGGGAACAGGCATGACTGTTGTGTGTCACATGCCTGTTTACTTCCAGCACAGATCTGCTGGGAATATAGCTTTTGCTTTATTGCTGTTTTGCTGGAGACAAAGGGAAGCAGACATGTTTTTTCCTTTGTTCCTGAACTATGCTGAATAAATGCTGTAAATAATGCTTACACATGTCTCTGTCCGCCATTTCCATTGTGGAGATTTATTCACTCTGCTAATTAGCGTACTCGGTAGCTTCAGAAGGCTACTGAAGCTCGAGTCGCTGATTGATTGATGCTGTTCCGTGACCTGGAGATCGCCCAGCTGCTGGCCGGTGGCTGGAGCCAGCTGGGGGCCTGCCTGATGCCCCCGTCTCCCTGGCAGCATCCCAAAGGTCACACTAAGAATAAGGGGAAACACAGGCTGCCTGGATTCACCCATCAGCTAGAGAAAGAGGGGCTCTAGCTCCCATCAGCCCCAGTGGTCAAGTGTGATGGAAGTTGTAGTACAGAACATCTAGAGAGGCAACGGGATCTCCATTCCCAAGCCATGGAATTTGCTGCACTTTCATGTAACCCATTCTATGCAGGGGTCATCCGTCCACATGCCTCCTTGTTCTGAAACTATATGATATAATCATACTTAATCAAACTTGTCTTTTTGAATGAATCCACCTACAGACAGTTTACGGGATTTTTCTTCCAATGAGGCTACCTGCCAAACCCTTGAGTACCAGCAGGCCAAACTGACTAGCTCAAACATTTCCCAAAACATTGCTCCAGACATCCTTGCTGCCATCAAAAGGTAGCAAATGAATTCCTTATTTTTTCTTTATCAGCTTCAGAAAATAATACTGAAGGAGGGACGAGTTTGATTTGTTATTAGAGAAATATCTTTGAACGCCGTGGCCCAGAATTCCGCAACCTTGAGGCAGTCCCACCACATGTGCCCTCAGGTACCCATCATTTGATAGCCCCGCAGCATATATTATTAACTCCAGTTTCCTGGCAAAAGCTACAGAGGAGCTCACCTCTTTGGTCACTGTCACGGGATATGGAGGAGGTAAGGAATCTTGAACAACACAGTAGCCCATGCTGGGAACTGTCACCAAGGCTAAAGAGGTACAAAGGAGACAGGTTAACTTTGAAGCAGCCAAAAGACAGGTGCATTTGCTGAGGTCGAGTCCTTCTACAATCCCCTGCACCATATCTCACTCCCACCTGGGGACACAATGCATACTGAAATTAATGGGCACGACTAAAATAGGTCTATTAGTTCCAGTTTTAGCATTTCTTCTTGTGAATGCAACAATCCCTTCACTTAATAATATCGCAAGGACTCTTTAAGGATTAGAAGCACTTTACAAGCTACAATGAGAAGGACTTGCTATAAAGTAATCTATCTGTGAATCAAAAGGCTTTTAGGCCTGAAGCACTGTTGGCACCTAAGGTCTTGGATCCTCCTGGTCCAGCTTTGGGGATGACTTCAGTTCGTTTCCACGGCAACGTGTTGACCACAAGGATGTTCCCGTTAGTCTCTTGACTGCTTGACAAAAGGCCTCCAAACAGAGACTGCACAGCATCTTTCAGAAGTTGAGATCCAGCACTGCAAATTTCTGGGGGGAAAGGATTTCCATTAAGGGAACTTGCCCATCCAGAGTGAGCTAAGGCGGTAGCACATATTTTAAAAGGGGCAAGGGGGACCTGCAACAAAATGTTGCCATGCTGATGGTTCCTTCCCACAGCTAGAACCTGCCCTCTTCCCGGTTACTCTGTTCCAAGTCGCCTTCTGTCCTGGTGTCACACCCCCCCCCAACTGCCAGTTAGCGTTCCTTGGGTTGCTTTGGGTGCCTGCCCTCCAAGATAAAATAAAGTACAGTGGTACCTCGGGTTAAGAACTTAATTCATTCCAGAGGCCCGTTCTTATCCTGAAACTGTTCTTAACCTGAGGTAGCACCTTAGCTAATGGGGCCTCCTGCTGCCGCTGTACGATTTCTGTTCTCATCCTGAAGCAAAGTTCTTAACCCGAGGTACTATTTCTAGGTTAGCGGAGTCTGTAACCTGAAGCGTCTATAACCCGAGGTACTACTGTACTGGCAGAGGGAGCTGACGTTTGTCCACATACAGTTTTTCTGGGTCATGTGGCCAGCATGACTAAGCCGCTTCTGGCGAAACCAGAACAACACACGGAAATGCCGTTTACCTTCCCGCTGGAGCGGTACCTATTTATCTACTTGCACTTTGATGTGCTTTCGAACTGCTAGGTTGGCAGGAGCAGGGACCGAGCAACGGGAGCTCACTCCGTCGTGGGGATTCGAACCGCCGACCTTCCGAGCAGTTTACACCACAGCACCACCACGCGTCCCATGTGTCAGATACGGCACGGTTTTAAATTGTATGTGTATTGCTGCTTTTATTTCTTATAATAATAATAATAATAATAATAATAATAATAATAATAATAATAAATTTTATTTATATCCCGCCCTCCCCAGCCGAAGCCGGGCTCAGGGCAGCTAACAACAATAAAACAGTAGAAAAGTACAGCACAAACAACACTCTAAAATCATTCATTATAAAATTGATTCAATTTTGCTGTATTTTACTGTACAATTGATTCAAAATACTGTATTTTATTGCAGAATGCAGATTCTAAGTGTTCTTCACTGACATGCCACAGACCACCTGAATAAAGCTTTTGGACCACTGTTGGTCTGAGGACCAGGGTTCAGAAACCCCTGTTCCACGCTATAGTCATTCTGACAGCTCAATACCTGAAGAGGAGAAGTGCTAGATTCTTAAACCCAGTAAAATATGGGCAACATGTGTCTCCCTAGAAAGTACATTCATGTGACTGGGGCTGCCACCACGAAGGCCCTGCCTCTGGGGCTGACCAATCTAATGTATCCCGATAGCAGGCTGAGGAGCTGGGCATCTTGAGGCCTCTCTCAAGGGCCAGGGTAAATTCATACCTGAATAGTATCTCATGGCATCCTCAGCTACCAGTTGGATACAGCTGCCTGGCAAGACATCATGGAACTGATTCAGGAGGAGGAGCCTGCCACCAAAAGGGGACAAAAAATCAGGAGACCCAAAGGAAGAGAGGAACTAGCTGGCATCTATACAAAGCATGTGAGGGTCAGGGGCTCCACCACCTTGTCACAGTCCTCAGATGGAGAGGAGACAGGGTCCATGATAGGAGTGGGGAGGGGAAAGGTGGTGGGTGACCTTTCTTAGGGTTTGGCCACCCTTCCTACTACCCCAACAAAGCCCAACAAGATCCCATATTCTGAACAGCACCAAATATTCGCATTCAATGTTGTACCTCCACAGGTGCTGAAGCTTAGCCGAAGGGTACTGGAAAGAGCTTTTCTGCGACAAAGCAAAGCTGCTCAGAACCTCAACATCGTGGAGCAAGCGCTCACACTCCCGATTCCCCTTCTTAATCTGGTTCCAAAAGGAGAAAACATTTACAGAAAACGGCAATGGAAGGAAATGATCAGACACATTGTTTTTTATGATTGCCAGTTGCTTTAAATTGTTTTTTTGTAGTGGATTTCAATGCTGTAATTAATGATTTAATTGATGATGATGATAATCAGATACCGATAAGCAGAGATTGCAAATTGTAGCATTGCAACTCTATGTATTTGTACCCAGACCCTGCGGCCTTCCGGACCTTGTTGGACTACAACTCCCATCATTCCTGACTATTGGTTCTGCTTGCTGGAGCTGATGGGATGTGGAGTCCAACAGTACTTGGAAGGGTGTCCTTTCCTGTCTCACAAAGCAAGATAAGCAGACGCTGCAGCAACTGACAGGAGGCTTATGAGGACAAACTTCCCCCAAGTTGAGCTTCTAAGGTGATGCTGGTTTTAGAACTTCAGGAACAGAAGCTTCTGAGGACGTTTTGACTCTGAGCCAGTCGACTGTCTAACTGACTGTTTTCCTGTGCATACTAACCTGTCCGTGTGTGGTGTATGTGCCATTATGGAGCTCCAGAAACAGTTCGCCAACCCAGGTGCACAGCTGAGCCTTTTCCTTTTCCAGGGCAGTGAAAAGCTGGTCAGGTGTGGACATCTGAACCCTGCGAGAAGGAAAGAAAGTTGTAGCAGGGGTGGGGAGAGCTTCAGACCCAGAGACCAAATGCCTCTCCATCCAGTCCTGGGGATGCTCAAAAGGCCACACCCTCTTTCCTCCAGGCCACGCCCCCTCACTGGCCCTGCTGCGCCACCTCCTGAGGTGCAGGAAAGTGTCCTCCGACTAGGTAAACGCTCGTCCGGATGCAGGGGGGAGATGCAGAGAGTTAATGAGTGTTCATCCCAATTTGTTTATGGGGCATTTACAGTGGTACCTTGGGATGCGAACGGGATCCGTTCTGGAGCCCCGTCCGCATCCTGAATAGAACGTAAGAAGACGCGACTGCACATCTGCGCACCCGCGGGTTGCGTTTCACCGCTTTCACGCATGCGCGTGATGTCATTTTGACCGTCTGTGCATGTGCGAGCAGCAAAACCCGGAAGTAACGCGCTCTGTTACTTCCAGGTCGCCACAGAGTGCAACCCGAAAATACTTATCCTGAAGCATATTTATCCCGGGGTATGACTGTATATGGCTTCCCACAAATCTTTTATTCAGCCCATACCTTTGTGGGTCCATCTTCCTAACCACAGGAAGCCAAGCTTTTCTTTTTCCTTTTTAAAGTGGGCTTGTCAGAATAGCAAAGGGAGACTGACCTTGGTAAGCCGTCTGTGTCCTTCATTCTCCTCAGCCTGTCCAGGATCTTCTGCGTTGGGCCGCCTCCCCCGTCTCCGAAGCCAAAGAGAGCGGCACTGTGGTTGACACGGCCCTTGTCCCTGTTGTTCTTCACCGTTTTTAACATCTAGGGCAGAGGCAACAACGTGATGACGTGACCTCTTTTCGCAGGGAATATTTATTTATTTGTTTTATTTCCAACATTCACATGCAGCTCTTGTAAAAGAAAAGTTTGCAAGAATATAAGAGAAAACATCAACATTACTGCATTAGAAAAACTCCGTTAAAACAGGTATTTTAAAATATCAAAAATATTATTAAAAAGAAATAAAGACCCACGTATCTTCTACATTTCTGGATAGGTAAAGGTACCCCTGCCCATCAGGGCCAGTCGTGTCCGACTCTAGGGTTGCGCGCTCATCTCGCTCAAGAGGCCGGGAGCCAGCGCTGTCCGGAGACACTTCCGGGTCACGTGGCCAGCGTGACTAAGCTGCATCTGGCGAGCCAGCACAGCACACGGAAACGCCGTTTACCTTCCCACTAGAAAGCGGTCCCTATTTATCTACTTGCACTTAGGGGTGCTTTCGAACTGCTAGGTAGGCAGGAGCTGGGACCGAACGACGGGAGCTCACCCCGCCGTGGGGATTCGAACCGCCGACCTTTCGATCGGCAGGTCCTAGGCTCTGTGGTTTAACCCACAGCGCCACCCGCGTCCCAACATTTCTGGATAGGCTTTCCCAAATAAAAATCTCTTAAGCAGGCACTGAAAATAGCACAATTAAGGTTGCTTGCCTGGTGTCAGGAGGCACTATGGTTGATCCCCACTGTCAGGGAACTGCCATCGGAACAGGGGAGGGAGGCAGGGTTGGGATACAGAGAGCCTCCAAAGCTCCTGAGGAGCAGTTCCTCTTCCAGTGACGGGAAACGCCAGCCAAGCAAGGAAAGGGCTCGAGGATGCTGCTGAGAGCCCCAGCGTCTCACCTCACTGGGCTGGCCAGGAGGGACGCACGCCACTTCCATCGCCCAGCTTGCGCAGAGGGGTGAAACACAAGGAGGGAAGGAGGAGGCTTGGGGTGCCAAAGTTCTTATGTTGGGGGAGAAGCCAGAAGGGACCACTCCCAGAATCTGCAAGTGACTAAGACGGACATGAACTTTGTGGTTCTGCACTGTAAACAGTTTGCACAATAAAACCTGTAAAAGACAAGTATGGAATCCTGCCTGGTTACTCGCGAGCAACCACCAGCAGCACCTGACACACACCACACACGCAAAGCACTGAAGTGAAGGACACGAGGCAGGACTTGATAATGCAGGTGAGCTGCACACAGGTGAGCTGCAAGCAAGCTGCCAGCCAGCTCTGTGGGGGCTCCTTTTATTTTATTTTTTATTTTTATTAAAGATGTTCTTGTTATACAGAAGTATGTGTAATGTCTCTCGTATTTTTTCCATGTAACATTTTTACAAATCAGTTTCATTTGTTGAGACATTGGGGGGGGGGAAGATGGGGGGGTCAGGTGGCGATGTTTCTATTTTGCTTAATGTATGTAGGGTTTGGTGTCAGTGTTGCTCGTGCTGTTCATTTGTGTTTCCTTGGTGGTGAGAGAGGTTGGGGTTGGCCTAGGGTGTGGCTGTTCATTTGTGGTTGGCTGTGGTGATCTTCGGTTTCATGTGTGAGTGGGGTGGGTGGGGGTTTTGGATCAGGTTAGCCATGTTGATTTGTATGCTGTTGGTGGATTATTGTCATTGTCTTGTTGGGCTGTGTACGCGATAAAGGGGAGCCATACCGGGGTAAAGGCGTCTTCTTCTGTTTGTCCCTGTGTCAGTTTCAGTTTATTGGTTAATTTTTCTAGTAGGGCTGTTTCCCATACTATTTGGTACCATTGGTCCATGCTTACTCCTGACAGGTCTCTCCAGTGTCTGGTTATGATGTTTCTGGCTGCTGAAAGTAGGTGGGTTATGAGTTCTTTGTGGTGTAAATAGGCATTATTGTCTTGGAAGATGTTTAGTAGGGCCAATTCTGGGGTGATGTCTAATACTTGCTTAGTTATTTTACATATTTCTCGTATGGCTGTTGTCCAGAATAGTTGGGTTTTGGGGCACTCCCACCACATGTGGAGGTATGTGCCTCTGGAGGTGCACCCTCTCCAGCACTTGGGCGTATTAGCGCTAGTTTTCTTGGTGTTAGGTACCACCTGTAGGTGAGTTTCAGAGTGAGTTCTTTTCTTTTCGTTGATATGGATTTAAAGGGGGGTTTAGACCACATTCTGGTCCATTGAGTGGGGTTAATCTCAGAGCCTATGTCATTTTCCCATTGTTTTTTGATTGCGTCTAGGGGGTTTGTGGGATTTTGGAGTAGTATTTTGTATATTGCGGATACCATCCCTTTACCGTTTCCCTTTGTTGTTAGGGGAGGCTCCTTTTATTGACACAATATGCAAACCCAGGCAGATACATTTTGGGCTGTGACCTTTACACATCTTCCAGTCCCGAGATCGTGGGGTGGTACAAAGTTATTTTGGCACCTGTTTCCACCGCGTCATTTTCCCCTTGCACAGTGTAGGACGAAGGAGACAAAGGTCTCAGAGACAAAGGTTACAGACAGGACACCGCAGACTACTGAGACCGCAAAAGGTTAGACAGAGGGCAAGATGTTTAGACAGCTGTGGCTTTATCTGTGAGGGAGAGTGTGCTCTGCACCCAGCGATCATTCCTACAAAGCACATTTAAAGTGCATGGCTCCCCTCACAGGGGGTACAATTCCCAGCACCTTGGACAAGCTATGGTTTCCAGGTCATTTAGTCCATTCCCTTGCAATGTATTCCTTGCAGTTGCCGGTCTTCAGAAGTGATAGAAACCCCACTCCAACTTGGCCTTCACTTCCTTCTTCCGGGGGGCAAGTGGCCTTCACTCACCTCCTCCACACGACCAGCCAGCCCATAGGAATCTGCGGGTGGGAAGTGGGCTAAAACCTGGGACCCGTCAATGCCTTCCCAGACAAAGGTGTTGTGCTGCAAGAGAAGATCGTGGCCCATAGTCAATGTCAGGGGTTCCCACAGTAAGTGCTCCAGCCCCCTGGGAGGCGGTGGAACTACCTAGGGGGTGCTAAGAGGCAAGGGGGCTGCAGGGGGTGCTGGGGGTAGGGCCCCTCTGAGGGGCACTGATCACTTCGCATTTAAAGATTTACTCTTCTTATCGCTCACAGAGCTTTTCCCTTTTCAACTGTGAGTTGCCACAAGACAGCCCATTATTGGTAATAGCTATTGATTTTCTTACAAACTAGCTACTGGTCATCTGCGGTGGGCGAAGGTTTGTGTGTGTTTGGTAAGTAGTTATATATAAATATTTTATGCTATAAATCTCCTTCACCGGTATGTTTTCATTAGCAAGAGTTGGTAAAAAATATTTTTCGTGCAATAGTCTTTTTTTTTTTATCGACTTAAGAAAATTATACAGACAGCAAAACGAAGAAGTCTAAGTTAACATTGCCTTCTACCGATAAGAAATAATAATAACTATTACAATAATGAAAATATTAAAAATACATTTACTTCCCCTTTTCGACTTCTATTCTGATTACAATATATTACTATTCTATAAGAATCTATTATATGCTTTGCTGTCCCATATATTATTTTATTTCCCAAATTCAACCTAACCCTCCCCTCCTCCCCACTGCTTCCCTTCCCCTGTGTGAGATCTCCCCAACATAATATTTTTCGTACAATAGTTTTTGGTATATTTCTTAGCTGCAAGATTATATCACAGCATATATTTATTTTTTGAATACACGTGCAATTAATTGTTACTGTTTTGAATTTAACTGTGTTACTACCTTCCTTAGTGGGTCGTGCAAACCGCTATTCTGAATAATGTTTTTTGAAGGGGAGACCTTGAGGATGAGTTTATGGAAGCAAGCGAGTGGGAATTGCTGATTTAGCACTACAGTGGTGCCCCGCAAGACGAACGCCTCGCAAGACGGAAAACCCGCTAGACGAAAGGGTTTTCCGTTTTGGAGGCGCTTCGCAAAACGAATTTCCCAATGGGGTTGCTTCGCAAGACGAAAAAATCTTGCGTCCCCCCGCGGGTTTTTTCCGCTTTTTTCGCCCTTTTCCTAAGCTGATAAGCCGCTTAACAGCTGATCGCTGAAAGCCGCTTGACAGCTGTAGCGCTAATCCGCTAAGCTGTCAATGGGCTTGCTTCGCAAGACGAAAAAACCGCTAGACAAAGAGAATCGCGGAACGGATTCTTTTCGTCTAGCAAGGCACCACTGTATGTCCAAACGACTGTTGGTGGTGGCAGCAGGGGGAGCCAGCTTCATAAACAATGGCTTGAATAATCCTATGATGCTATAGGGCAGATTTCAACTGAGCAAGAACACCCACCTGGGCACTCCTTTCAAGCAATGAAAGGAAAAGCTCAATCTAAACCATGGGTAAGCAAACTAAGGCCCGGGGGCTGGATACGGCCCAATTGCCTTCTAAATCCGGCCTGCGGACAATCCGGGAATCAGCGTGTTTTTACATCAGTAGAATGTGTCCTTTTATTTAAAATGCATCTCTGGGTTATTTGCGGGGCCTGCCTGGTGTTTTACATGAGTAGAATGTGTCCTTTTATTTAAAATGCATCTCTGGTTTATTTGTGGGGCATAGGAATTCGTTCATTCCCCCCCCCCAAAAAAATAGTCCGGCCCCCCACAAGGTCTGAGATTCAGTGGACCGGCCCCCTGCTGAAAAAGTTTGCTGACCCCTGAAATTTCTAAACTATTACACTTTTTCTTGACTGAGAAACAGCAAAACAACTCACCGGGAAAGTGTTCACGAGGTTCCAGCTAAGCTTTTGTGTTAGAAACCGGTGGATCCCGCAGCCGTTCATCACTTGGGGCAGCTGTGCAGAGTAGCCGAACGTGTCTGGCAACCAGAACTGATTGTGCAGGAGAGAAACAGATGAAAGAAACAGCAAATGATATGATGGCTGCCCTGCTGGCCAGACAACAGGTCCATCTCGCCCAGCAGTCTGGTTCAAGCAGTGATCCAGCAGATGCCCAGGACAACCTCACTGGTTAGGATGCAGGAGAGGGTCTTCTTGGTGGTGGCTCCTCTCAGGCTTTGGAAATCCCTTCCTAGAGAGGCTGAACTGGTTCCCTCCTTGACCTTCTGCTGGTAGGTGGAGACTATTCAACTGCTTTGGGAAACTAACCATTATTTTTTTTAAAGAAAAGTGCTTTTAAATAATGCTGTGCTATTGTTACTATATGTAATTTAATAAGTCTGTTTTTATGCCAGGTTTTTTCAGTTTTTGATTATTATTTTCTTTTTTTATTAATAAAAAAAAATAAACCAAAGAGAGAGAACAGAAATAAATGCTGTTGAAAGCAGTATAAGTTCATGATCATTGAACTTGTTGACTTAAAACATTGCCCATTTTCCCATATACTTGTTAGGCTGGTTTGTATATATTCTTTTGTAATAAGTTAGCTTAGTCATGGCAACTATAAACAGGAGCTCACTCCGTCGTGGGGATTCGAACTGCCAACCTTCTGATCGGCAAGTCCTAGTTAAACCACAGAGCCACCCGTGTCCCCTTTACCTTTACCTATAATTTAATTACTTTTGAACCATTGCCTTTGATGGGTGTCTTAAGGGCCAGATTGAGAGGGATTGAGGGCTGCATTTTGCCCCCATGCCTGAAGTTCCCCCCACCCTGGGACCAAAGGACACGTCTGAGGCTGGGAGCACCTACCTCCAAGCAAAGCTTCCCAAACTCCTGCTGGAAGAACCGCTGTCCCTGCAGGAACTGACGAACCATGGATTCTCCACTTGGAAGATTGCCGTCCTGGAGGAAAATCACAAGCCTCTAACCCTATGCAGGAAGCTTAAGCCCATCACTCTTTCCTACCCCTCCACCTGCACAGATTGGCAGCGTTCTTCGCCGGAGCAATTGCCCATCCCAGAAAAATTAATGCTCCATATAAGAATTCTGGGTTCTAGCAGCCCGAGAGAAGATCAAGAGGTATGGGCCATAGAGTACAATGAGATTCTTTTCAGGGTTGGCCAACGTGGTGCCCTCTAAATGGGTGCACTGTTAATGCCCATCATCAGTGACCAAGGGCCATGCTGGCCAAGGCTGCTGGAAATTGGCGTATGGAAACATTTGCAGGTCACCACATTGGCTACCCTGCTAGAAATCCAAGCTACAAAGAAGTTCAGTTCAACACTTGGAACACAGGCAGAAGGTGAGATTTTTGCCCTTTCTGGCCTCAGGTCTCCTGTGTGGCCCTGCTACCGAGAAGGGTGCTTGCCTTCTTACCATTTCCACCCAGGTGCCCCCAACAGGAATGAAACGCCCTTCTTTCGCAAACTTCTGAATTGTAGAGTACAACCCAGGGTACCAGTTCTTCACCCATTCGAACTGCTGAGCCTGCATTGAAAATGGCAAACACATTCATTTATTTATTTCATTAATTTACACACCACTTCGTTATTAAAATAAAAAAAAATTCCTCAAAGTGGTTTAGGGAGAGAATAAAGCAATAAAATCAAGTAAAGGCAACTCATTAAAATATTCACAAAACAAAATCAGCAAGAAGCTAAAACCAGATTCGAACACACATCTACATTCTACACATCTTTACTAAACAAAAATGTTTTTAGGAGGCATTGAAAGAGAGAAGTGAAGATGTTTGTCTGGTGTCAATAGGTAGGGAGTTCCAAAGTGTAAATGCTGCCACACTAAATGTTTGAGTTCTTACAATGTGAAACAGGTATTATGTGGCACCTGTAATGTAATTGTAATGTAATATAATGAAAAGTGGTCATCCTGTACCCACACCTGCAACTTGTGTGCGAAAAATAAGTGCTACCATCCAGATCTGGAGAAGCATGACTTTAAAAATTTGAGCTAATAATCAATGTGCCCCTCATTTATAAAACACAGATCAGTCAGAGTGCTTGCAACCCTTTCAGTTCTCCAGGACCATAGAATAGTAGAACCAGGAGAGCAGCGTTTCATTTTGTATTTAGTTCCTTCATCAGAAATTATTTTTCATTAGCAATAATGTCTCTAGTCATACCAGGTTAGGAAATATCTGTGTGGAACATTCACCACCATTTGCAATACAAATGGCCATGTTTTAGTTGATTAAATACAGTGGTTCCTTGGTTTACGAACTTAATCCGTTCCGGAAGTCCGTTCTTAAACCAAAGCATTCTTAAACCAAGGTGTGCTTTCCCAGAGCAGCAGGGGACTCAATTTACACCCAACAGGAAGTGGAACATGTTCTTCTTCCAAGGCAATGTTCACAAACCAAAACACCTACTTCTGGGTTTGCAGCGTTCTTAATCCAAGTTGTTCATAAACTAAGCTGCTCTTAAACAAAGGTAAAGGTAAAGGTACCCCTGACCATTAGGTCCAGTCGTGGCCGACTCTGGGGTTGCAGCGCTCATCTCGCTTTATTGGCCGAGGGAGCCAGCGTACAGCTTCCGGGTCATGTGGCCAGCATGACTAAGCCGCTTCTGGCAAACCAGAGCAGTGCACAGAAACGCTGTTTACCTTCCCGCCAGAGCGGTACCTATTTATCAACTTGCACTTTGACGTACTTTCAAACTGCTAGGTTGGCAGGAGCAGGGACCGAGCAATGGGAGTTCACCCCGTCACGGGGATTCGAACCGCCAACCATCTGATCAGCAAGCCCTAGGCTCTGTGGTTTAACGCACAGCGCCACCCGCCTCCCTTAAACCAAGGTACCACTGTATTTAAGCAACTAAAACAAGGGTGTTTGATCACTAGCTCCTTTGATCCAGCCTGCAGCCCCTCTGCCTCAGTCCCACCCGACACAAGGCAATCAGGTTAATGTGAGCAGGGGAAGAGTCCCATTCATGCAAACAGGACATAGTCGTAATCTGCATTGCTGCTGGCAAGCTATGGCTGGATATGTGTGAGTGGGGCCTCTATGTGGCTTTGGCCCTGCTCACCACTGGCATGTAGCCCCGGAAGCTGACCCACGAGGAAACACAGCCCTTGACCTAAACTAGATCCCTTCCCATGCATAGACATATTAATAATACCTGTGAGCAAACAAAGGTGAACTCCGGGTTCTTCTCCATCAGGCGTATGACAGTCACCCAGCTGCGAGCACATTTACGGATCGTCTCATCGTAAGGCCACAGCCAAGCTAAGAGGACAATTGCAGGCAGGAGCTGGTTTATTCATTTATGATGTCCACGTGGCCTATGGCGGTCACAATCCTAGCTTGCCCAGCCCCATAGCAGAAGAGACAGGAAATAAGTCTCTCACATGGTATTCAGAAGAAATCAGAATCTTGTCAGTCGCATGCATGACTAGACAGACAAACCATCTCCCTGCTGCCATGTCCGTTTGGTGACTGAAAGGCTAAGAGATCTGGCAGGCTGCTGCTGTGCTGTAAGTCTACACCTTTCTGTAGTAAAGCACTAGAACCGGTCATTCTGATGTTTTTGGCATCCTTATTTGGCATCCCTGCATCCCACCTCTCCCACAAGCCCTCTGTTGGGCCTGCTGTTCAGGACAACCACCCGCCACCGCCTACCCCAGCCACTTTTGCTGGTGCCCTCCCTACAACACTGTGCCAAAATGCACTTCCCGTTACCGGAATCAATGTGGCAATGGCCCATCGCGTGGATGACATGCTGACTCTCTCCATTCTTTTGACCAAAGATGGAGCAGGCAAGTTTGTGAACTGCAGCAAAAGTCGATGGGTTGGCAACATCGCACAGGTTAACCATCCGATTGGCTGTGTAAAGTGCCTGGAAGCTCCGCTGATTTTCCTCCCCAAGAAGCTGCGTAACAGGAAAACATTAACCATATGCTGGCAAAATATGTCGTCCACACAAGCCTATACCAAGAAACTGTTAGGTATTTGTTTTGTATATACCACTAAATCACAAAACATATCAATGCAGTTTACAACATCAAATGGTAAAAACCATACAATAAAAGCACAAAAAATATTTTAAGTTAAAAGCAATAATAATAATAATAAATTTTATTTATGCCCTGCCCTCCCCAGCCAAGACCGGGTTCAGGGCGGCTAACACTAGATATAAAAACAATTGATTGAAATACGACTTAAAAACAAGATTAAAATACAACATTAAAATGCAGCCTCCTTTCAGTAGAAACTCATATCAAAAACTTTTTGGGGGATGAAAACGTCAAGTCTTCACCAAAGCTAACTATCCAGGCTGGTCCTACGTGGGCCAGAAAAAAGCCAGGGAAGTCTCCAAATAGGAGTTCCATCATAGAAGGAGAAAGGAAAAAAAGAAAGAGGGGGAGGGGATCAGTTTGATTCCAAGCCAAAGGCCAGGCGGAACAACTCTGTCTTAAAGGCCCTGCAGAAAGAAATCAGATCCTGCAGGGCTCTGGTCTCAGGAGACAGAGCGTTCCACCAGGCCGGAGCCAGAGTTGAGAAGGCCCTGGCCCTGGTTGAGGCTAATCTGATTTCCTTAGGACCCAGGACCTCTAGGGTGTTACTATTTATGGACCTTAAGGTCCTCCATGGGGCATACCGGGAGAGGCGGTCCCGTAGGTACGAGGGTCCTAGGCCATGAAGGGCTTTAAAGGTCAAAACCAGCACCTTAAATCTGACCCTGTACTCCACTGGAGGCCAGTACAGCTGAAAAAGCACTGGGTGAATATGCTCCCATGGCAGGGACCCCGTGAGGAGCCTCGCTGCAGCATTCTGCACCCTCTGGAGTTTGTGGGACAGCAACAAAAAAGAAAGGCTAAAGGTAAGCATCAGCAAACCATTGTGGGAGAAGTATTCTTAATTGCCTGGCAGAATAAAAAACATTTCAGCAGGCGTTTAAAAGTTGAGACAGAAGACACTCACTGAACCTCTATTGGCAGGATGGTTCCACAGGATGGGGCCGGTGGCACTAAAGGTTTGGTTTCTCACTGTTGTCAAACAAGCTTTGCCAACTTGGAGAAAGAGCAAGGATGCTCCGAAAGATTATCTCAGTGAGTGAGCTGAGATATAAAGGTTCAGGCCTGAGGTACCCTGGACCTAAGCTGTTCAGGGAAACCAAGTCCCAAATAAAGGCAGCAGCACTTGCCATATTCTGACACTTAGTGCAGGCTGCCTAAAGATGCCAAACCACAATGTACTATTTTCTAAGTCCATGGCTCAATATGTTAAGAAGCAAACAGTGGGACTTGTGTGCAAGCAAGCATATGCACAGACTGTAACTAAACACCCAATCCAAGCTCATGTGTGATGTGTGAATTAACAAAATATGGGGAAAGCAACTGTTCTGCATGCAGAAGGTCCCAGATTCAATCCTTGTCAGGTAGGGCTAGGAATGTACTTTGACTGAAACCCTGGAGAGCCACCTCCAGTCACCAGAGACCATCCTGAACTGAATGGACCCAAGATGGGGCATTCACAAACCTCTAATTGATTAGAGCAATGGTTCCCAGAGTAGGCAGTACTGGTCAGGGCTGGCCCATCCATGAAGCAGACAGAGGAACTGAGCCCACCCCACTGATGCTTCAGCAGAGGCAGCAAGGGGGGAGGGTGTGGGGCACACACGCAAGGCGGCACCTTCTTCCTCTGCCTCAGGCAATGAAACGGGATGGGCTACCCCTTTCCCTGGGGGTAGCAGTGGGATTATTTGGGGGGGGGTGCTAAGAGGCAAGGGGCCAGCAGGGGGCTGCTAGAGGTGCAAATGATTGTCAGACATTGCAAAGCTGATGTCTCTTGATTAATTTTGTCATTTTTGTTGAATTAATTAAACTAGTAGTTTGAACTGGATTTGAATAAATGTGCAATTGATTGCTACTGTTCCAAATTTTATTGCATTACTATCTTCCTTAGCGGGTCATGCAAAGTGTTGTTCTGAATAAGTGAACCAGCGAAGGCGGTGAAGGTCCTGTGTGAGTGCCTGGAGGCGGTTGGAGGATGGATGGCGGCTAACAGATTGAGGTTGAATCCTGACAAGACAGAAGTACTGTTCTTGGGGGACAGGAGGCGGGTGGGTGTGGAGGACTCCCTGGTCCTGAATGGGGTAACTGTGCCCCTGAAGGACCAGATGCGCAGCCTAGGAGTCATTCTGGACTCACAGCTGTCCATGGAGGCGAAGGTTGATTCTGTGTCCAGGGCAGCTGTTTACCAGCTCCATCTGGTACGCAGGGTGAGACCCTCCCTGCCCACAGACTGTCTTGCCAGAGTAGTGCATGCTCTGGTTATCTCCCGCTTAGATTACAGCAATGCGCTCTATGTGGGGCTACCTTTGAAGGTGACTCAGAAACTGCAATTAATCCAGAATGCGGCAGCTAGACTGGTGACTGGGAGCGGCCTCCAGAAACACATAACACCAGTCCTGAGAGATCTGCATTGGCTCCCAGTACGTTTCCGAGCACAATTCAAAGTGTTGGTGCTGACCTTTAAAGCCCTAAACGGCCTTGGTCCAGTATACTTGAAGGAGCGTCTCCACCCCCATCATTGTGCCCGGACACTGAGGTCCAGCGCCGAGGGCCTTCTGGCAGTTCCCTCACTATGAGAAGCCAAGTTACAGGGAACCAGGCAGAGGGCCTTCTCGGTAGTGGCCTCCCATCAGATGTCAAAGAGAAAAATAACTACTAAACTTTTAGAAGACATCTGAAGGCAGCCCTGTTTACGGAAGCTTTTAATAGGTTATTGTATTTTAGTGTTTTGTTGGAAGCCGCCCAGAGTGGCTGGGGAAACCCAGCCAGATGGGCGGGGTATAAATAAATTATTATTATTATTATTATTATTATTATTATTATTATTATTATTATTGGGTAGAGTAGGGAGCGCCGAGGGTGAGTTTACGGAACCAGGGGAGCGGTGGCCCAAAAAAGTTTAGGAACAAGAAAATTAGGCAATGGGGGAGGCAACTTCCTCTAGTGCACAGTCAGCATTTGAAGGCAAAACCAGGAAGCATAAGCTTTACCTTAGCCATGTCCAGAAGAATCTCAAAGTCTACCAGAAGTTCGTGGACCTCCCTGTTGAAGACCACCAGCTCTGCCTTCTGCAGGGAGAACTTCTTGTCAGGATCAGGTGGTGCAATCATGCTGCCTTTCCCAGCTCCAAACAGACCGTTGCAGGCAACCTCCACATACAGGGTCAAGCTAGGGAAGAGGAAAATGTCAGCAATCCCATCAGCCATCTATCTGTTTAATTCCGGGGTAGCAAGTGCCTTCTAACACTCTTCACCCTCAGCCAACACGGTCTTGACTTCTTTTTAAAATGAACGAAAATGGACAAAATAGGCAACCTGACTTTCCTAGAAAAACAAAAGAGTAACTCTCTGAATGGCCAAGAGGGCTTCCTTGCTCACCTGTGGGGGTCCGTCTCCTTTAGATTATCTGTCAGAATGTAGCTGGTCTTCTCACCTTCCCGCGTCAAACCCTGTCAGATTTTGAGGGGTGGGAGAGAGGGGATCAGAGGAAACCACTTAAATGTAACACAATAGTGGACAACACTGCCTGAAACAGAACATGTACAAAACAAATGAAATACTGTGAAAATCCCTGAAACGAGAAGTAATCAACTAGAAATATTATCTTGTGGAAATAAACTATATAATAAAAATCAAAAGGCTTAAGGAAAAAAAGTAGAAAAACCTTAAATTGAACAAATTGAACGGGATGCCGGCTACAAACCTCGTTTCACTGAACTATTCAGTTTCCTCAGAAGAAAATAGAAAAATCATAAACTTTAAATGACCAAAATTCAAATAAAGGGGTAGAACCCCCCAAAAATTCTGAAGTATTATAATCCTAGCTCCACCTAGGTAAAGCAAAGCGCAGTAATAAAGGATTGAGGACTCAACTGTGAAAATTCTAGTGCTGCTTTTACAAAAAGGTTTAAAAACCTAAATGGCACAAATTCAGAGAAAGGAATACAAGATAAGATAAGCTGTTTTAGATTTTAAACAAAAGAACAGGGCTGAAACGCTCCCATGGTCTAGATGTTACTGTTGATCAGTATTTGAATTTGAGCCATATTTAGGTTTTAAATCTTTTTGTAAAAGGTTAAAACGGAACATGGGGCATAACGTGCCAACACAATCATTGACTTGTCACTAACTATTGACAACTGAATGCTGCACAAAGATGTACACTACCTCCTTGCAAGAGCCAGTGAGGGCTTTTCAGTTGCATGGCAAGATCAGTTGCTTCTCCCTTCACACACCCTGACATATATACTAGACTCTGAACCCTTTGTGGACATTGCCAACTCCCACCAACAAAGAACTTAGCTTTGTTTTTTCAGAGAGAGAGAGAAAGAAAGAAAGAGAGAGAGAGAGAGAGAGAGAGAGAGAGAGAGAGAGAGAGAGAGAGAGAGAATCGTGTACCTCGCTTGTTTCATCTCTAGTTAAATTCAGCACCATTTAAAAGGAGCCCATCTATCTATTTTAATTCTACTCTGGGCAAGGGGGCAGGATGCATGACTTTGCTATGGTCATGAGCGCTAGCTAATCAGCACTCTGCACACCCAGATGAGGTTGTCACTTACCTGCACAGGCTGGGCATCCCTCCAAATCATTCCCTCTCCTTCACTTTCCCAAAGAAGGTGGACTTCCTTTCCTGTCCATTCCTTGGGGATGCTGAGATCTACTTTGAACCAGCAGGTCTGCCATCTTAGGGAAGTGACATGCACAATTTCAGGTGACTTTTAATAAATAAATAAATACAAACAATACTTCTAATTTCCACAGGATAACTATCTTACTAGGATGGCAAGAAATGTATTAGTGTTCACCCAACGCTTCAATCAGAAAAGGGCCCTGAAATCCCTGGCTCAACCAAAGCACACACCATTGATGTTACTTGTGAGGGCCTAGGAAAAAGATGGGGCATTCAGCCTGATGTGATGTAACGGCATTCCGCTCAAGTTTGCTTTGTCCTATAGCTTTCCATAGCTGTGACTCAAGAATGTAGGGCTGGGGAAAATTCCCTGCTCAAAACTCTGGGGAGCCACTCTGGGGAGCCACTGTCAGTGTAGACAAGACTGAGCAAGACAGACCAATCGTCTGACTAGTATAAGGCATCTTCCTGTGTTCCTATTATATTTTTATTTTATTAATTTATATATCATCCTTCACCCAAAGATCTCGGGGAGGTTTACAAGATAAAAATACAGGATAAAAGCACGAAATAAATAGTTAAAACAAAACAATACCCCCTTGTCCCACAAACACATAAAAAAGGCCATAGAATATTAATCAGCCCAAGGCCTGGTTGAAGAAGAATGTTTTCATCTGGTGCCTAAAGTTTTATAATGAAGGTGCTGGACGAACCTCCCTGGGGAGAGCATTCTACAAATGGGGAGCCACTGAAGAAAAGACCATTCTCATGTTACCACCTTCCGGACATCTCATGCAGGAGGCACATGAAGAAGGGATAGTTTATATATGTTCCTTTAATTCATTAGCCTCTAAGGGAATACTTACGTGCTTCCAAAACAGTCTCCAACTTTCACAGGCCTAAATTCTTGTCTGACAGCTTCGTCATATGGAATCCGCTGTGAGGTTTCAAAGCAAGAGAGAGATGCCAGCGAGCAGGAATCACCAAACAACCTGCAGTGAAACACACACCTCAGTGTCAGCAGGTCTTTGATATTCTTTTATGAAATTGCAGTATACAGTGGTACCTTGGGTTAAGTACTTAATTCGTTCCGGAGGTCCGTTCTTAGCATGAAACTGTTCTTAACCTGAAGCACCACTTTAGCTAATGGGGCCTCCTGCTGCCGCTGCGCCACCGGAGCACAATTTCTGTTCTCATCCTGAAGCAAAGTTCTTAACCCGAGGTAATATTTCTGGGTTAGCGGAGTCTGTAACCTGAAGCGTCTGTAACCTGAGGTACCACTGTACAAGTATAAACGTAAAGGTAAAGGTAAAGGTAAAGGGACCCCTGACCATTAGGTCCAGTTGTGACCGAATCTGGGGTTGCGGCGCTCATCTCGCTTTATTGGCCGAGGGAGCCGGCGTTTGTCCGCAGACAGCTTCCGGGTCATGTGGCCAGCATGACTAAGCCGCTTCTGGCGAACCAGAGCAGCACACGGAGACGCTGTTTACTTTCCCGCTGGTACCTATTTATCTACTTGCATTTGATGTGCTTTCGAACTGCTAGGTTGGCAGGAGCAGGGAGCTCACCCCGTCACAGGGATTCGAACCGCTGACCTTCTGATCAGCAAGTCCTAGGCTCTGTGGTTTAACCCACAGCACCACCCGTGTCCCTCACAAGTATAATTATAAATAAATAAAATAAATCTGATGGGTCACTGTGGAGAAAAAGATGCTTGACAACTTTGCTTCAGGGTGAGAACAGAAATCACATGGCGGCGGCAGCAGCGGGGGGAGGCCCCATTAGCTAAAGTGGTACCTTTTAAGAACGGACCTCCAGAACGAATTAAGTTCTTAACCCGAGGTACCACTGTATTCAGAAGCAGCATTGACTCCAACAGTGGAAGCAGAATATCAGATGGCATGTTTCACAGCAAACAGTTAAAATGGCTGGAGATCAAACTGTCCAAACTCGGGAATGCTTTCGGTGAGACACTGCAGGGGATTGGACTAGATGACCATCAGGGTCCATTCCAACTCCACAATTCTATGATTAAGAGGATGGGGCTACAAGGGCCACTTTGAAACTCGGAGCTCTCATGTAGCCTCTAACAGCAAAAGACAGGACTCTCGAAAGGCTCTTAGACCGTACAGTACTTATATCGTGCTATCCTCTGGACCCAACATGGCCACAACCACCTTCTAAAAACAAATATGGCCACCTCAGATCCTCCATGCAGGCCAAACTGTGTGTTCTTAAGAATGTGAGAACCATGAGAAGAGTCTGCTGGATGCGGTCAATAAATAAATAATTTTTTATTTATACCCCACCCTTCCCGGTTTAAAATCCGGGCTCAGGGTGGCTAACAGCAAATATAAAACATTGGTTAAAGTGTGACCTAAAAAAACAGCACAAAAACACAACATAAATGCAGCATCAATGTCAATAAAATTCTAAAATTCAGGGGTCATTTTTTTGGGGGGGGGGGGGAAAAACCGTGTGTATACACAACAAATTAACACCAGGGCTAACTGGCCAAGTTGGTCCTACTAGGGCCAGCAGGGAGACCAGGGAAGAGCTTAAAAGGGGGGGGGGGTCCCCAGAAGGGTTTCTTCATAGAAAAGGAAAGGGAAATGGGAATAGAGGATCAGGCTAATTCAAATTGAAGGCTAGGAGGAATAGCTGATGGAATGGCCCATCTAGTCCAGCATTCTATTCTCACAGGGGGGCAATCAGATGCCCCAGTGGGAAAACCGGAGGCAGGACCTGAGCATGGGCATAGCCATCATTTTTGTTAGGAGCGGGCAGGCCTTTTGTTGGAGGTGGGGCAGAAACTCAGTCAGCTATGCATTTTTATTGATTTTAATTGATTTGGGAGAGCAGTTGCCCCTTCCTGCCCCCCCCTACATACGCCCATGGACTTGAGCACAGCAGCACTTTTCCCCGCCCCTGCAGTTTCCAGAAACTGATATTCACAACTGTTATTTGCTCCAATTGTTGGAGGCAGAGCACAGCCATCGCGGCTAGTAGCCATCCATAGCCCTCTCCTCCATGAAACTGCGACGGTCAGCCATCCAAATTGGTGGCCACCACAGCCTCCTGTGGGAGGGAGTTCCGTAGTTTAACGCTGCGTTGCGTGAAGAAGGAAGCCAGGTGGGGAGAATGGGGAAGGCTTTAGGTGTCGGACCAACACAAGCCCACCTGCCCCGGAGGTTGCAGTCCGTGAAGTATATCTCGGAGATAAACTTTTCGACCCGTTCGAGTGTAGTTCGCCGGTGCTTCAATACGGCAGGTTTTAGCTCTGCCCCGGACCCCGCCATGGCTCTCCAAACGCAAAAATTAATCCCTTCGGTACGGCACGTAAATATATCCGCTGCACAACACAACTGAGCACAATGGTTCCGCCTCTCCTGGGCTCCCTAAAGCGCGACTCTCGGGTTCCAGGAAAGCGGAGTTCGTCTTTTTTTAAGGCGTAGGCGTCTGAAGGAAGTGAAATATCCGCCCTTCCCTTCAGTTTCACTTTCCACAGCAGCGAAGTTTATGCCCTTGGTGGCCAAAAGGAGGGCACTGCGTTTTCCTCTGAGCCCCAACGTGTACAGTACATCTTTACCGGATGTGGAAAGCGCTTATCCGGTGAAAGATCCACGACTGATTTTTTTGCAAGACAGTACAGTAGAATCTGCACAGAATGTCTAAGAGAGTTGGGCAGCCTTGCTGTGAGCGAGACAGTCACAGCCCCCTGCCCCCACTGTTATCACCAAAGGGCAAAGTCTAACATAGTTAGGCTTTGACCACCAAATATTTTTTTTCCAGAGAAAAAGACCATACAAAATTACACAGAACCTTGTGTGATTGCTGTTCTAAAAGGACAAGGCTATTCCCTCCCCTTTTCAAAAATGCATTTATTTATAAAAATATATGTGCCCCCACCACAACTTCTGGCCCACAGTGAGATGGCCCAACAGTGGCCTACAATGTAACAATTAGTTTAAAAATACATTGCTCCTGTGCAACAGTGGTAACTTGTTTATCACCTTCTTCCAAGGGGGCTCAGGGTGGTGTACTGTACATAGTTATTTATCCTTCTTGCCTTATTTCTCACAGCAACCCTTCAAGGTAGGCATGTCTGAGAGGTAGTGCCTTGCTCTATGTTACCCACTGAGGTTCATGGTTAGAATTTAAATTTAACCAAGGCTTGACTGCTCCTAGCCCAACACACACCACACCAGTGCCTCTAAAACAGAAGCAGAACACCTTCTCTGGGCAACCTTCTTTTGCCAGCACTACAGAGGCAAAAGTGGGTGGAACAATGAATGCAGATGTTATCTTTCCACAGCAAGGTACTTTCTATACACACTCACACACCCCTCTCTGCCCAGGCATGCAAGAGGCATCGTTGAAGTTCAAGAGCACATCTCTCCTGAGGAGCACTGAAGGAGAGCGTGAAGCAGGACCAGTGAGGAGGGTGGCCTGGGGAGGATCCAGTGGGCCAAAAAAGGGGGCCTGCTGAGCCACATTCAGCTCCCCACCCAATCTCATGAATGAAAAAGGCACATTGAAGGGGCAGGGACCCAACCAGCCTGGCAGCTAAATCTTACTAGTGGAAAGGGAGCAACATCGTCTACCACACCCAAGGGCAGCAGGTGAGCTTTGGAGAGCCATGTGGCTGGCACACCCAGCTCAGCCCTTCAGCACTGGCCACTGCTCCGCCTGGCACCTACTTGCTGCCCATTCAAACCAATGCCACAGGGCAGCGACACATCAGCAAGTGCCTTAATGGTCCGAGCATGCACGATGTCTGCTTGTGGATTCCTCTTTCTCTCAGCTCCCTGTCAGCGTCCTAGGCTCACGGCGCAACCTGTGAAGTCTTCAGCAAGGGGGGTTGGTAGGAATTATACCATATGCTTTGATAGCCTTTATTAGGAAGAGATGAAAAAAAGAGCGCATGAGAAAGGATACCGTTAGGAGACTCTGCTAACTCAAGGCTGTATGTCAAGGTACGTGCAGGGGGAATTCAGCCTTGAGCTAGCTTGAGAGAATACAGGCGCCCTGTTCATTCTCGGTGAATCGGACTGTGGGGATCCTTTCCCTCCGAGAATGTGACGACATTTCTACGCAGTTTAAAGCTGAGGCGAGGGAACATCTGTGGATGAGCCTCTGCAAAAATTTTTTTTTAATATATAATTTTTATTAGTTTTTTTAACATATCATTTTCAACAGTAATTGAACATACTTTTACATCTTATTCAAATTTTTGATCAATCCTGCTGAAAATTTTCCAGTCTAATCTCTCAATATGCATTTCTTATCTTATCTATTACATCTATTACATTTCAAAGTCATAACCAATATCTCTATCTTTTTCTACTTTGTAACACTTCGTATATTTCTCCTTACAAAACTTCTTGTAGTCCTACTAGCGTAATTTGTTGATTACAGTTCCTCTTCAAATAATTCATATACTTCTTCCAATCTTCTGTAAATCTCTGGTCCCGCAGGTTTCGAATCCTTCCTGTCATTTTGTCCAATTCTGCATAGTCCATTAATTTCGTCTGCCATTCTTCTTTCAGCGGAATTTCTTCTTGTTTCCATTTCTGGGCTAACAATGCTCTTGAGGCAGTTGATGCATATAAAAACAATTTAACATCTTGCCTGTTAATGTCCTGACCTATAATACCAAGTAAAAATGCTTCTGGTTTTTTTTAAAAAATGTGTATTTCAACATCTTTTTCATCTCATTATATATCATTTCCCAGAAGTTCTTTACTTTTTTACATTCCCACCACATATGATAAAATGTTCCTTCTTTTTTTTTACATTTTCAACATTCATTATTTGTCATATACATTTTAGCTAATTTCACTGGTGTAATATACTATCTATACATCAGTTTCATCATATGAGCCTGTGCAAATCATGGGCCTGGGGACTCCCCTTGTGTGGGCTCCCCAGCAGCAGCCACTTTCGCTAGGACCAAGGGAAGCCTCCTCCAACATAGCAGGGAAGAAGCCCAGCCCCAAGCAAGCCCTGCCCCCTGCCGCCCAGGGGCTGCCAGCCCCGGCGGCCCCCGGTAGGGAAGCCTCGCTCCTCCCTCCGCCTTGGCCCAGCCAGCGACGCCCACAGCTGCAGCACACGCGGCCCCTTGGCCCTCCTCCGACAAACACAGCGGGGCTCAAGTGTCGCGAGAGCTGCTGCCGGCCCGCTGGCCAGCGCCGCTATTCCTTCCCCGCAGTAGAGCCTCGCGAGATTTCCGGCCGCTTTCCTTTCTTGCCGGCGGCCGAGCTCTCGCGAGAGCCGCCCCCCCACACACACCGCGACGAGAGGGCGGGGCCGAGGCGAGCCTGTTATCTCCTCGCCGCGCTTAACCTCTCGCGGCGTTTGAGGGAAGACTCCGCCCCTCCTGGGCACTTGGCCCCTCGCGCCCCCCCCTCTCTCGCCGCCGCCGCCGCCGCCGCCTTTCTCGGGAGGGAGTGACATGGAGCCGGCCGGGCCAGGTCAGTGTGAAGGGGAGGCGGGCGGAGGGAGGGAAGGACCCCGGGCCCCCGCGCCCCCCATGGCCCTCCTCAAGCACATTCCTTCTCCTGCCGCCCCCCCTCAGGCCTCATTTCACCTCCCCCTTAGAGCCCCCCCCGGGTCTTTTCTGCCCCTTTTCCTTTGTGCTTGCCTCTCCCCCCCCCGCCAGCCCCCCCCGTCTTCTGAGGGGCCGGGGTCTGTCGGCCATCTTCTCTCCCCAGCCCGGTGTAAAGGGAGCGGAGGAGGCGGGGCTGCTGACCTCTGTCAGGGCTGGGGGGGGGAGTCAAATAATGGGGTGGGGTTAAATATTTTTACTGCGCCTCTGGGCGCTTGATGTGGGGGGATAGGAGAGGCCTTGTTTTCGTGGGGTGGGGAGGTTCATCTCCGTCATGACTGTGCCTATTCAGGTTGGGGGGGGTGGTGTTTGTGGCAGGGATTGCGGGGGGGGGTTGTTCCCTCAGTGAGCATTCCGCCCTACTTAAAAACAAATATCTTCTTCTCACCGAAGGCTATCGTTTTGGAGAGAAACACACGCCCTCTGGTCCTCTGGCTTTGTGTACACTATATAAACTACTTTTCCATTTGTGCACGAGTGCTGTAAGGGGGGGTGGGGCTGCCATGTCACACTCCTGGTTTTCTATGTGTTTTTAAAGAAAGCTAGTGTGTCAAGAAACTTGGCTTTGCTGTGACACACTAGTTATCTGTGCGCAGGGAGTTAACTGAATGGTGCTTCATATATTTTTTTAATGTCAGTCTGCACACACACACACACACACACACAGCCCTGACACAGGTTTGAGATGCATCCTCTTTCAAGTGAGAAAGTAGGCCATGGTATTTGGTATAAACGTGATAGGGTTTTTGTGTTATGCCTTTGAGAAAATTAAACAAAATTGTCCTCTGTGCCTCGTGTAACAGTTTTCATGCTCTCTATGTTGTGTTTATTTTTTTTCTATTATTTTTTGCACTCCTTGCTGCTCAGCCAGAAGAGCCTGGTTATTTTAAATTATTATTATTATTATTATTATTATTATTATGGCTTGACAGGTGCAGATTAGTATGTAAAAGGGAAATTTAGGAGCTGGTCTGTGCTGTTGCTCCTGCTTCTTTTAATTTCCCCCACATATTTGCATTCCTCTATCCCCCAGCAAAAGCTGTCAGCTGATGGCAGGAGATGTGCATGCTCAAACAGCATAGAAAATGCAAGTGATGTTAAGATTGAGTTGGGGGACAATTCTCTTTACTGAAAAGTATTTCATTTTAAGAGCAAAAGCCTCCACCAGCAAAATGGCCTCACCAGACAATGAGTCCAGCTTGCAAAATGGCCAGGAACTTTCCCCTTGGATTCAGTGCATGTCAGCATACTATGAGGAATGGTGATTTTTTTTTTTAAAGGGCTTGGGTTACTAAAGCTTGAAAACTGTTAGGCCAATTATGAATAGTAGCAATGCTAGTAGATATGGGCACAACCCTCCTGCATTTTTCAGAATGTCCCAGTTTACTAGTGTGAGGAATCTATGCAGCTCAAACCTTCAAAGAGAAAGATATTTTGTTTATGCTTCTTCAAATAACTTTAAAAAAAGAAGGTATACATTGTGCCTTAACCCTTACATTTCCCCCCCAAAATTGCTTGAGGCTATTCAAATATGATGAAGCATGTTAATGGGAACAATATTTTATATAAGTATGATCAGACTTGTATGGCTACTTTTGTAAAGAAAGTTAAATATATATGCCCATTATGAAGCATGTCAATACCACTTAAAGCTATAATCAAAATATTTGTTATGTAATAAAAAATCACTTAGTCATAACCTCTAATTCTGCAAACTCTTAATTTAGTCCCCAGTAGTACAGTATAAAGCCTTTTAGCCTCTTTGAAACTGATTCTGGTATTTAAACAATCAGGGAATGGTAAAATGGCACAGTAGCAATGAAGTACATTGCTATTGGTGTTCAACCCACCCAAATCAAAGGGCTTAAATAGAGCACAATTCCTGTATGTTTCTTTAGAAGTAAATCTCACTGTGTTCAGTGGGTCTTACTTGTAGGTGCATTCTATTTAGGATTTCAGCCTAAGCATGCTGACCTTTGAATTGTGACTGGTTGAATAATACTGTATTCCTGTTTCAGGGGGAAATCCCCTCAGTTAAATCACAGTGGAGCTTTTTTATTCATCCAGATGTTGCTGCTTCCAAATGTAGCTATAGAATAATTAGAATGGAGGGTTGAGAGAGGATTGGAAGACAGAATACATTTAATCTATTACGCACTATCTAAAGATTAGTGGCAGTAAATTGTGCAAAGCCACTCTAAATTGTTCTGTTTATTCCTTAGAATTGTAATCAGTACAACCTGAGTAAATTATTTGAAGAACGTATCTACAATAGAAGATGTAAAAACATTTTTGATGTTTAAAGCTGCACTCCTAAGCTTGCATGTTGAGAATGCATTCAAACATAGCACAAAACCACAGTTCAGTGCTATGGTAATGAGCACAAGTTATTTGCAGGGAACAGAATGGTTCCTCATTTCATCCAAACTGAGAAGAAGAGTGGTCAGTAATAGTGGTCACTAACAGTGGTTACTGCTAATGGCGGGACGGGGTGGAAACAGCACATTTTAAAAGTTAACTTGTTTCCCTAAACTATGTTGTTGTTGTTTAGTCGTTTAGTTGTGTCCGACTCTTCGTGACCCCATGGACCAGAGCACGCCAGGCACCTCTGTCCTCCACTACCTCCCGCAGTTTGGTCAAACTCATGCTGGTAACCTCGAAAACACTATCCAACCATTTCGTCCCCCTAAACTATAGTTAATACTAAATACAGGTTTTCTGGTTTTGAATACAACTACAGTTGACAACTGAAGCAAAAGCTTTCAGTGTCTTCCTCCTGACCACACTGGAGGAGTGCATGGGTTCTGAGGCTTGTGCACATAGTGTATTGTGTGTAAACCAGGCCCTTGAAATTAATGGAGCTTACAAACAATTCTTGGGGAGGAAATGCAGTATAAATACTTAAGTAGGAAAAGCACTTCTCATGCATTATTCCAGTCAGTTTGCGGATTTAATGTGCCAGACAAATTGTACAGTACTCAAGTTTTCTCACTTAAAACTCCACCCTTATAGTTTTCATCCTATTTTTGTTACCTGGTTAACAATGTGTGAAATTAGCCAGGGCAATTTGACACGTGGCTGTTGGCCACTTGGAACCAAGTGAAGATGCCTGGGCGCCAGGATGGCACCTGACATCTCCATCTAGAGGTGCATGCCTGGGGATCATTGGATCTTGAATGTTTTCACACACCGATACCACACCCTGTAGAATTCTATCAGTTCTATTTTATCTGTACAATCAGAATGAATTTCAGGAACCAAAATGCTTTTTCTGTGCAGGTGTAGTGAAATTGTTGTCGCTTGTCTTCACTTACCCCACCCCACTGCCCTGCTCACAGTTGTGAAGAATATTATTAAGTTATGAATAAGAAAAAGAGGTAGGAATAGGCCAATATATGGACTGTCCCTGGATAAAGTGACTTCTTTAAGTTCTCAAAGTTCTTTACCTAGCTCAGGGTTGTCATCTGAACTATATAGATGTTTAACTGAGAATCAGTCACAGCCATTCAGTCATTTGAAAAATAAGACTTTAGAGCCATCTTACCCAAAAATGGCAACTAGACATTCCGTTTTGGTGACTGTAACGTTGACTTAAGGAGCCATTTAGCACCTAGCTTATATATGTGAGTTTCTAACACTGCTGGTTAATATGCATTCCTCTGCAGTCTAGATCAATTGTGCTTACCTAGGAGTAAATGTGAATAGAATTATAGCTGTAGTTTTTTATCATATATACCTGCCTTCTTTTGGTAAGAAGTCATTGTCAATAGTTACTTCCCTTCTGTTGTTCCATATCTGTGCTATTATCGGTTATATATATTATAACAACATATTATATTAATCATCACTATGACTTGTCTTTCAGAGCGCCTTTTCCAGCACTTAATTGAACCACTGAATGACAGAACAGACAAGAAGTTCTACAATGTTGCTAAACTGGGAGGCACCAAATACGGTAACACTTAATTGTCTTTTTGTTAATATGGCTTCATTAATAATGTGATACCTGCAATATTGTATTACATAAATTTTATGTAATTTATGTAATAAGTGCTAATTTTCTATAGGTTGGGATGCGCTTCTGGTTTTCTTCAGAACTGTTTGAAATATATGGCTTGATATAAGACATTATTACATGCTGATCGCACTGCCATGGAGATGATTACATCTACTGCATAAATAGCACAGTCCTAAACCTGCCTGCTCAGAAGCAGGCAGTATTGAATCCAATGGAGTTTACTCCCTTGTGGGTTTAGGATTGGGCCTTGCTCCACGTATTTGTAATCTAGACTAGCTGTTTTCAGGAATTTATTTCCACGTTTTACGCTTCTAACAAACTGAGACGAGGCCAAATTCTGTTATCCAGTATAACATGAAGCTCAGTACTATGTAGAGTTCAGAATTCTTATGTCCACTGATTTCAAAGTGTTCAAACTCATCTAACTCATTATTGGATTTCAGCCTTAATGGACAAGAGCTATCACTGAGTTAGTTGAATATCACATAAATCAGAGCAATCTCTTTGAAGTTCCTCACAGCTCTGTTACAGTACAACTTAGTTATGGCGTGAAGATAGTTAACTTTCCTGCAAGTGGGGTAGGGGAAAGCAACATTTTTGTATGCATTGTTTGGTTTCCATTGATGGGCTGCTGGCACGTACAAGGCCAATAGCCATGACTCCCAAGCCCCCCACCCCATTCATTTTTGCAAAATTTTATTAAAATTAGCACTCACTGTGTAATAGCTCAAATCCTTTACTTTAACTGTCATTTTCTGAAACAAGAACAATTGAGCAGAATTTGGCTGTAACCCTAAACAAACCTAATAGGAATTAAGTCCATGAAACATATTGGGACTTACCTCTGAGTAAACATACTTGGGGTTCCACAGTTAGTTACCTTATTGCATATTGCTAAAATTCTAGATGGATGTCATAGCTTCCATGGTAACTGCAGTTGGGACACGTAACTCAAGCAGAGTTAAGGTGAAGTTTACAAAACAAAAGTGTTTCACCTGAAGTGCTTCAGTAATATGTATTATTTGATCCACCTCGGTTCCAGTGGTGTTCAGCAAAATTTTTCCTAGGGGAACAGTTAAGGCCAGAGGCACCAGCTTGCAAGGGTGATGTGGAGCAGGTTGTCACGCGTGTGAGCATCACACCTCCCTCCGTAAGCCAGGCAGAAGCTTCCTGGGCTTTGGGAAGGAGGCGCCAGGCTTTAATACTGTACAGTACTGTAATACTCCAATTTACTGGGAACATTTAGGGGACTAGCCTAGTCCCCCTAGTCCACTGACTACACACCACTGCTTGGTTCATAGGTTTTATTTGTTACATAACATAGTAAGAAACAAAACCTATGAGCCAAGGTGGATCAGATTACTGAAGCAGTTTTTATACTGTAAACCACCCTGTGATCCTCGGGTGAAGGGCAGTATAGTGGTACCTCGGGTTACAGACGCTTCAGGTTACGTGTTTTCGGGTTGAGCACCGTGCCGAACCTGGCAGTACCGGAACGGGTTATTTCCGCCTTTCGGCGCTCGCACAGAAGCACTAAATCGCACTTTGCAGGTTGCGAATGTGCCTCCCGCACGGATCACATTCACAACCCGATATTCCACTGTATAGAAATTTAATAAAGAAATAAATACGAAATATTTATAAAAAAAAGTACTTTTAACCACTCTTCTTACTAGGCCTCTAGTATCTCTTATTTACTTTAAACAAATATTAAACAGTGCAGTGCTTTCTTTGATGTACCTTTGCAGAGCTCTAAAATTGCCTTAGTTTTATAGAGCCATCCTATGTATGTTTACTCAGAAGAAAGTCTTGCTGAGTTCATTGGCATTTACTGGATAATACGTATTCCCAGAGTTTTATCACTTTGTTCAGCCTGGCTGTCGCTAGCCTGCAACTGTTATCTTGTGTAAAACATGGACGCAAACAGTTTCTGCTGTTTATAGCCTTTGAAAAGCAGATTTAGGAACATATCAAGCTGCCTTACCATGGGCTCTTCTAGGTCAGTATTGGCTACCAGAAGACAACAAGGATCAAGAGAGCATAGTCCATCAACAGGAATTCAGACTAGGCTGACTCTTGAAAAAATTAGGGTTAGGAATAAGCAAGGTGCCCAGGGGAGGGTTTCCCCCGCAGGAACAGCTGCGGGGAAAAGAGACAGGGAAGTTAGGCAAGACACGGAACAGTGCAAGAGACAAACTGAAGCTAGGTGACAGAGCACTGGGTTTCTAAGCAACTGGCCAAATGCCTGCTGTCACCTTTCAGGAGGTTCCCTGTTATGTGTCAAAACAGGCAATTAGGTTGCAGTCTGGCTGGTCTACCAGACACCGAGGTGCTGTCCTCGAGTGTTGATTGTTGCTGGTTGCTGCTGCTCAAGGCACACGAGAACCCTGATTATTGAGCAAGGAAACATGTAAGAGCAATAAAAAGAGGCCATGTTCAGGATTCTGACCAGTTTTTTTACATGAGCTCAATATATGAGCTCAACAGCACTCTCCTTACTTGTGTTCCCCAGCACCTGGTGTACTGAGGTTGGCTGTTTCCTGCTTGGTGCCCATCACTACATTACGTGGCAGTGAATTCCATTTTACTATGTACTGTGTGAAGTTCTTTGCGTCTTTTTCTATCCTGAATTTCCCACCATCATAGGAACCGACTCCTAGGGGCCGAGGCCCCTTTGCCCCCCCATAAAATATTTGAGGGAGCTGCCCCCCAAAGTTAATGGGCATTGCCATTCAAATGGGGGTGGGTGCTGTGTCTTGTGATAGATTATGTGGGGTGGAGCTTACCTGGAACCCCCCTCCCCAATATTTTATTCAAGTTGGCACCCCTGCCCACCATTTAGCTTATTGGATGACCTCAGGATTTAGTATTATAAGGGAGGGGGACTTCTCTATCTGCTTTCTCTTTGGTAATTAATGTAAAAAATGTATTAATTGCTCAAATTACTTGCTTTCCATGTTTATCCTGCCTTCCATTATGGAACTCACTACATGTGCATAGAGTTTCCAACCAGTTGCCCGCCAGGCATGGACCAGGCCTGTTTTGCTTTCGCTCAGGTTGCTGCATCACATGCCTTCAATAATAATAAAAATATTAATTTTTTATTTATATCCCACCCATCTGGCTGGGTTTCCCCAGCTACACTGGACGGCTCCCAACAGAATATTAAAAACACAATAAAACATCAATGCCAAATCTTGCATTTGACTCCTTTTGTTCTGATGCATTCTGAGGTTTTTGCTATATAAATATAGAAAGTTGAGCGTCGCTTGTGGGCAAACTGTATGTAGATACTGATCAGGTTGGAAATAATTATTAAAGTCTTTGGGATTCAGTTAAAAAAGTCTTGCATAGAGTCCATGTTCTTAATTAAATGGAGGAAATTGCAAAAAGGACAACATTTACGTTAAGTTCTTTGGCAGTATGAATCTAAAACACATTTGCCGATTCATGGTTAGCCTTTGGATGAATCACCTAATGAGAGTGAAATCATGCTGTCTGTCTTGTAAAGCCCAACTAATTTGAATGAAGCTGGTGAGCCCTGCAGCAGCACTTTGTGCTCTCTGGAGCTAGAAAAATAGTATGCGGACCTGTTAAACTTGCTAGTTAGTGCTGTGTCAGTCTACTTTATTGCAACTTTACATTGTGAATTATTTTTAAATGGAGTAACCGCTATCTCCTGAGGTGGTTGCTGTAAAATCCTCACAAATGCCCTTTGTGAACACCTGCATGTTAGAACATGCCCCAGAATCATAAAGACCCAGGCAGCTGCCTTATACAGCATCAAACTATTGGGCCGTCCAGCTCAGCATTGTCTTCACTGACTGGCAGAGGATGTGTAGGAATGCCAGGGATTGAACCTCTTGAGTACAAAGCGTGTGCTTTACCACCTGATTTCTGCTGTGTGAAAGAGTTCATGAGCAAGTGCACCAGGATTCCAGCAGGCAAGTCAGTGCATGAAGTATTCCCTGAAGGTGGAAAATAGACATAGCTGTGCTGCAGCGGCATCTAAAATATTGGTCACTCCAAGGGAAAGATCTTAACATTTCCCCCATTGCTTTTAATCTGCCTAGATTTTTAATCCGAGCCCTTCTTAGTCTCATTATCATTTTTTCTCTCTCCCTACCCTGCCCTGACACTAAAACTTTTATGAAATCTTTTTATTGCCACATGCTGGACTTAACATCATGGATTTGAAGCAGTAAAAGTTTACCAGCCACGTGAGACCAGGTCCCTTGGTTTAGCCATATCCGTCAGAGGAACAATTCTCTGTCCTAATCTTTGCCTTCTCAAGATGTCAGTCAGTGTTCTTGCCACAACAAAAAGCCCAGAAGCACAATATCAAGGAGATCTGTCTTACAACTAAGCAGCATCATTTGCTGGCTTATCTTTGTCAATAAAGAAAAACTATTCAGTGTTACCTAGCATTTATTGGCCTTTTGTTGTGACACTCAAGGATACTGAGACCCTGTTGCGCTAGTTCAGCCTTCCCCAACTGGAGCCCTTTTATCTCAAAGACTAGCAAATGAAATTGACAGATTAACCACCACTTCCAGAATTCCATCTAGCTCTGGACAGCCTGAAATATATGAGTTTAGTTGAATTTACTTTCACCAATTGGCGACCATTAGATATATACCAGTTTATGCATGTTGTTAATCAATAATAAAAGTGAATTGTTGGGTTCTAGCTCACTTACATGGGGGATTGGTGCAAATGAGTATCCTATTTTGATTTGTTTAATTTTCCTACTAAGAATAGTTTGCACTGAGCTGTAGTGCTATTTTGATAAAGCTATCAACATCATTTTAAAGGCTCAGTTTAGAGATGTGAAGACCCAGAATGGAGGGGAAAACCACATTTGGGGAGTAGCCTATACACAGGTGAATCCGTCTCAAAGTATTTACTTGACCAATTCAGTTACTTTATCTTTGTGCAGATATCCTGCCTTACTCCATACGGGTACTGTTGGAAGCTGCTGTCCGCAACTGTGATGGCTTCCTAGTGAAAAAAGAAGATGCTATGAACATTTTGGACTGGAAAGAAAAACAGAACAATGTTGAAGTGCCCTTCTGTCCTGCCAGAGTCCTTCTCCAAGACTTTACGTAAGACACATTTTCCTCATTATATATTTTAGCTGGGTCTAATGCGTTCTTCAAGCTCTGCAGGCTTTATCTAAATGTTCAGGGTGGAACTTACACAGTGTTTAGAGAGGCAGAAGTTCAGGTATTCATGTAGGTTTATACTGGCAACAGATCTACATAATGAATGTCTCTTTAGGAAAAGTGATTGAAATAATGGGGTATCATTTCACTGCCGACTCTGCTTTGTGTATCTCTCAAGATACTTACATATGCTGCAGGGACTTTTGGACATCTCTGCTTCAGTTCCCATCTCACACTAATGACTGTACTGTTTCTTCACAACTGGGACATTCTTCCACATACATAAATATGGGCTGCTGCCTTATATCAAGTCAGGCCATTGGTCTGTCAAGCTCAGTAGGCTTGGGGAATAGGATCTAGCCAGTGGCTCCACTTCACAGTTCCCTGTCAAGAACTCTGGAGTATAGTTGATCCCAATAGGGTTTGCATTTGGCTCTAAATTTCAAAAGGTGCCCTGCTTCCTTAAGGTATGATCAGAAGTACACTTTGAGCTTTTTGCAGCTACATCTTTACTTGCCCTACACCTGGCACAGGGCATGGCATGGGGAAAATACCCTCATGGGTCAAATTGGGACTCTGGCTAGGTCTCATTAGGCCGTGGGACGGAGGTTCTCCATGCTTGGTCTACATGAACTGACAGCTGCTTTCCAGACAAGGGTCTTTCCCAGCCTTACCCAGAGGTTCCAAGGATTGAATTGGGACTTCTTGCATATAAAGGATGTGCTACTGTCCCTTGCCTAAGCATTTTATTTGTTGTGTGTTGACAGTATTATTCCTGTTAGTTGGATTTGTGTCCTGGTCACTTTGAATCTAAAGCAAGGTGGCTTGCAACCAATTTTTTAAAAAATGTGAACCTTCAAAGTGCAGCAGCAAACTAGCAGTTAATTCTTACTCCTTTAATCTGGTCTCTGTCTCAAACATGAATTCTGTGTAATGCAAAACACGGTTGGCGTATAATTGTGCTTTTAATCATTTGCATGTCTAGTTGTCAAATTGGTTATAGCAGCATGGACATAGCAGGAGGAATTTGAATATGTTGCTGTAAGTACTTGAAAACCATGGGAAGAAATTTAGGTCTTCAAAAACATGTCATAGGTGGGCCTATGTCAAGGATAAGCATGTTAATGGTAAAGGCTGGATCAATACTAGCAGGGCTTACGGTGTGCTTCAAAATCCCTAAAGGACGTGGTCCCAAGAAAAAAAATTAACTCCATCAAGAGGTAGACCCAATGTTCCCAGCCCTGTTTTTCAGAGCACAAGATGGTATGCACTCGGATCTGTTTATACTGTACTAAATGCAGGGAGTAGGTGTGCCCATTGCCTTCTAGTGTACCCAGACCTAATCAGACTGGACTTGAGGAGGAGGTTGAGATAACTTAAGGTTCATGTAGCAAGTGGCTCAGTATTAAGGATGGTGTTTGATGCAAGCAATTTGCTGGCGATTTGCCTCTTGTTGACAGTTTTGTCTTGAAATTGCTGGCAACATGGTCGTCTGGCTGGCCAGTGCTGAGAATTAAGGTGATACAGAAGTCTCATTGGACTCTGATGTCCACCTTAACATACAACCAAACAACCATCCAGAATGATTTAGAGGAGTAGAAACAAACCAGGCTCACATGCTTCTATTTTCCTTCTTGTGCACAGCATCACTTTCCACTTTCTGCTTAGTTCAAAGCAGAGTTATGACATCTGTTTGTGTATGCGCTCCAGAACTGGAGGTTTGATTGGGTTTCCAGTTTTGATTTGAAAGCAGACACAAGCAATAATTGCCGATACAGATGTTATTACTAACAGGAAACTGAGAGTTGAAATAGCATGTGAAGAGGGTAAGATGCAGTGTGCAAGTCTGTGGTTTGTTTATCCAAACTATGTATTTCGAGGATTGTCTCACCCGGTCCATTCAGTGCAAGGATATTCTGTAGCATAAAATAAAAGTTTTCCTGAGTGTTTCTGAGCTATCATGTGGGACCTACTAAGGCTGTGTTAACCAGTATGGGGCCCGTGTCATTGGCTTTAAAGGATCTTTATTCTGTATGGCAGCTAAATATTTTTTACATTGATCATTTTCATTAGTGGAATTCCTGCAATAGTGGATTTTGCCGCTATGAGGGAAGCTGTGAAAAATCTTGGAGGGGATCCTACAAAAGTTCATCCTGCCTGCCCAACAGATCTCACTGTGGACCATTCTTTGCAGATTGACTTCAGTAAATGGTATTTATTGTACAACTGTTTTGTTTTTATTCTACTTTTTGAGTAGCAGTTATAGTGTAATGTGGGTCGCTTCATGTATGTGAAATTCCTACTCTCTGCTCCCGGTCAAGCCCCTCTAACCACTACACCACATTGACACTCTTGTATTGAGGACTGCATACAGGAAGTAAGCAGAGCCAGAGCCAAAAGTGAATGGGCAACCCCTTTTCCACTTCCTTTCTTTTCTGCCACCTTCCCCCCCCCCTCCTTCTCATCCTTGTGAAATTAGATGAAGGGCCATAGTTGCCCACCCCTGCTCTAAAGTGCACCACCCAGGTGCCAGTTCTGTGAGACACAGAAGCATGGTGGATGTCTCCTAGCTGAAATTGCCTGCCTGGTGAAGTTTACCAAACCATTAGCATCTCTCATCTCTTGAGAGATAAAACATGGTCTCACTATTCTAGTGTTCCTTTGTTTGGGGTTTTTAATGTATATATTTTACATTTACTTTATATTTAGTAATTCAAAGGATTTTGATAAACTCAAACCGGTTTATTTTCTCTGTTTCTTTTTAAAGTGCAATACAGAACACTCCCAATCCTGGAGGTGGTGATCCACAGAGGCCACCACCAAAACTATCTCCACTTAAAGCTCCTCGGAAGCTACCGTGCAGGGGCCAGTCCAGCTGCAGAGGGCCATGTGATGGAGAGTCTGGTCGTAATTCGGGGCCACTTTCTGTGCAGATTGAGAACACGCCTCCGCTGTGTCCTTTTCATCTTCAACCAGTGCCTGAGTAATTTTTTTTCTCCAATTCTCCTTTTTTCAGTTTGCTTTCTTCCTGCAGATGAGCATCCGTGCCATTGCTAGGGCTTTCTTCCAATTCCTCTATAACCGTACGTCCCTCAAGTTTAACATGGAGCATGTTAAGTATCAGGCACTGATTTATCTAACACTAAACACTGCCATACATTAAGCTGTAACTTACTGGCAATCAAAAACTGGCAGGTTGGCTGCCTATAACAGTTCAGGTCTTGCTTCTTTTGCCACAGTGAATGCTTGACAAGGCAATAATGTTTTTATTCTAAAAGCCACTTCCTTTTTTATTTCTTTTTAAAAACAAAATACATCTTTCTCCTTCTTTAAACAATACACATCTACGTGGAGAAAATTCTTAGTTCACTTTGTAAGTTGGAAAGTTTCGTTTTTTATTTATCTCAGATCAGTCCATACGGTGCCGTGGATGGTAGAATCCTACAACCACATTGTCTACTAGACTATTGAATGTTACTTATTTATATTTATAATTATTGCACTTTTATGCTGCCATTCATCCAACGACCCCAGGGTGGTTCACAGCAGCATAACAGTGTACCATGAAGCTACAAAATCATCTTCATATCCAGACATTCTTGGGTTTGTTCCAGGGGTGCCCAAACTTTTTTCAAAGAGGGCCAGATTTGATGAAGTGAGTATGTGTGAGGGCTGACCAAAGTTGTTCAGCTTTTAGGATAAGCCAGATTAGACCCCCCAAAACAGACTTTGGACATTCCTGGTTTAATCTGTTTTTCTGCTAAGGCGTTTTGCCAGATGTAAGAATTGTAAGGGCTGCTTCCAAAGTGCAGATACTTATTTTATTTTTAATTTTGATGAATTACATTTTAGCCCACCTTTCCCCCCAAGGAGCTTAGGATGGTGTGTGTGGTTCTGTTCCCTGCCATTATACCCTCACAATAAATAACCCTGTGAGGTAGGTTAGGCTGAGAGACTGTGACTGGCCTAAGGTCGCCCTGTGACTTTCACTGCTGAGTGAGGATTTGAACCCTGGTCTCCCAGGTCCTAGACCAACACTCTTAACCGCTGCACTACACTGGCACTGTAGCTGAGTTTCTATATGTGTATTTTCTCAGTGGGAAACTTTCATGAAGGCCTGGTTCACACAGAATGGTAAGACAGACTTGTTTACTATGAACAAGAAAGTGTGCCGGTACATTCTTCTTAAATCATGCTGTTCTTCCATTCCCCGGCTGGGAGGAAATGAACCAGAGGACTGACTTAGCATTCACATGTGATCCAGCAATCATTGTTTATTTTTTTCCAAACCACGAGAGGAAGCCAAATTTGGTCTATCCATTTAACATTCTTCTAAAAGACGTGATGATTCAGTAAAATTCAGTCTCTGCCAAGGATTAAGCAAAAGCATAATATAGGAGGACAATTGTTGGACAGGCATAGTAGAAATACCTCCAGATATATTTCTTAATTTCTCGTAAATGAATGAGATTCCTGAAGCCGCACATGCCTGACTTGTCACCTTACTGGTTTTCTAATTTGCAGTAACAAGATATGAAGATAAGCGGTTTTCTTATCATGCATAACATGACTCTTACTTGTTTCTTGCTTGAGGTTACTTACCTCTAAGAACAGTAGCTAGAAAGCACATCTTCCCTTTATGGCAGCATCGTTCTAAAAGCCAGGTTATTTTTTAAAGACACCTTTTTAAAGCCAGCTTGCCTCATGCGATCTGAAGCAGTGCTTATTGCCACATGATAGACACTCACTGCATGCTTTACAGGAGACCTTGGCTTGTTTAAAAAAGAGGGAATGTAGAGGAGGCATGTGCCATTTCATGTGGAGTTAAAATGCCTCTCCTAACCAGTTCCAGACTTCTCAGTTTTCAACTGTAAGTGAAATATTAGGGGAGAAAACAGTAATGTTTATATGGGTTTGGTTTTTTCCCCCTGTAGGCCGGAAACAGTGTTAAAAAACCAGGAGATGGAATTTGGTAGAAATAGAGAGAGACTTCAGTTTTTCAAGGTACGTTGGTTTGAAGAACCTTATGGCAGAACCGCACAAAGTGGTCTGGTGGAGATCTTCTTGGGTCTGTTCTGCAATCAGTTTTGAACCTTCCCCCTTTCTTTCAGAATATTTAACTAAGAGAACAAAAGGAGGCTTCTGGTATTGAACATGAAATGGCATACTCATTCTCGAATTAACTCCTGTTTATGATTGAGATACTTCAGGAAAGGTATAATGGAGAGACAGATCATGGCTAGAACGGCAGAGTTTTTAACCTGTGCAGGAAGCTCTAATTTTTCTGTGTGAAGGTGCACACTATCTTATGAACTGTGATAGCTATGTAGGTTCTCTCCTATGCTAATACTTGCTGAGACACTCATGTATTCAGCAGTTTGCCTTTCTTTACGCAGTAGATATGGGATGCGTTGGTTAAAAAATAATAAATCCTGATGTACCTTTTCTCATTTACAGTTACCATTGCTAAAGCTTGGTTGGTTCAGAGAGTGCGAAGATCACTTATCTTAATTCCCCACCCCTTTTATCTCTCTCTCTCTCTCTCTCTCTCTAGTGGGGTTCCAAAGTTTTCAGGAATGTCTCAGTAATTCCTCCTGGAACAGGAATGGCCCACCAAGTGAACTTGGAGTACTTGTCAAGAGTAGTATTTGATGTTAAAGACTTCCTCTATCCAGACAGCGTTGTTGGCACTGATTCCCATACAACAATGGTGAACGGCTTGGGAATCTTGGGATGGGGTAAGATGACTGAGTCGGCAGTTCACAGTGTTCTTCCTTGTTACATCTCTAATTTTCAATTTCTTCCTCTTTATTTTAATTTCCTCATTAACATTTTCTATTGTGATAGTTGGGTGGCGAGGGGGAAGTTGCAAGTGTGAGAAAATATAAAGTTGCTCTATTATTATTATTATTATTATTATTATTATTATTATTATTATTTGCTTGTGTGCTTAAAAACACACTTCACTAATTCAGTCTTGAGATTAAACAGACCCCAATGAATTTTTAAAAAGACTACTTTAATAATTAAAAAATAAGACCCACTGTTTAAAATATTAGGCTTTGGCTGTACCTGACTCCTCACCCACCATAACATCCGTGTTCCTGTAAGAGTGAGGAGGGGGCAGGGGAGGGCAGGCAAAGACACTGGACATACCTGTTCTTGGCTCAATGGAGAGCTTCCCCGCTTTTGTATTCAGAGCAACTAATCCACTTTCTGTAAGGTAAAGGTAAAGGGACCCCTGACCATTAGGTCCAGTCGTGGCCGACTCTGGGGTTGCTGCGCTCATCTCGCTTTACTGGCTGAGGGAGCCGCCGTACAGCTTCTGGGTCATGTGGCCAACATACTAAGCCGCTTCTGGCGAACCAGAGCAGCGCACGGAAATGCCGCTTACCTTCCTGCCCGAGCGGTACTTTGACGTGCTTTTGAACTGCTAGGTTGGCAGGAGCTGGGAGTGAGCAACAGGAGCTCACCCCGTTGCGGGGATTCGAACAGCCAACCTTCTGATCGACAAGTCCTAGGCTCTGTGGTTTAACCCACAGCGCCACCCGCGTCCCCTCCACTCTCTGTAGGCGAGGCTTATTTGTTCAGTATTTTGAAATTCTGTGTTTTACTCCTGATCCCTCTCTTTTAGTTCCACTTTCTGTGGGGGTACAACGGGTTATAAATCTAAATAGACACTGCTACCTGGGGGCTAGGAGAGAGTAATCTGCTAGGTTTTTGAAAGTATGAGAAGAAGTATAAAATACTACATGACATAATGGAGACTAAAGCTATGCATAATACACAGCACATCATGCTGCGTGCAGGCAGTCTTAATCCGTATAGTTTCTGTAATCTAAAGTTACTTTCATGAAGAAAACCTTTGCCCTGACAGTTTGAAAGGAGAGAAAGCTTCCTTTCTTTCACTAAGACAAAGATGGGAAACTCTTCATTAACCTATCAGAAGGTGACCTCATCTTCCATTTCAGTTTTTATTTATGATCAATGCAACGTTACTTTAAATAATGTTTACCCTGCTTTTCAACCAAAAAAGATTCCCATAATGGCTTACAGTTCACAAACAATAAAAATAAATAAAATTTCTCACCATTGCCCTTGGTTTACAATCTAAAAAGGCACAACACGAAAAGAAAATGGATTGGGGTGGGGAGAGGAAATAGGCAGACTTGGATGCAAGTTCGTAGTTCTTCTAATCACCAGCTGGTGTGAAAATGTTCAAGACAAGGAGAGGTCCAAAGTTGCTGGTCTTTTGGCTGTAGCAACACATTGGTCCTGCATCCTTTCTCTTACCTCAGTTGCAACCTAGTGTAATGACTGCTGGCTTTTCCTTTGAAAAGAAAGAAAACCCCACTGTTGGAACACTAGGTGTGCTATCTAAAATCTAGGAAGGTGTGGAGGGGAGGCACTTTTGGGGGCAGCATGGCCTGGAGGTTATATATCCGATTTTCCAACATCTTTCCTAAAAGGCAGCTCCATGTGTGTGTGTTCCAGTCAGGTTAAAATGGGGGCAATACGGGGTTATTTTACAGTAGTCAGTTTTGACTTTTGACAAAGAAGATTTCTGAAGATACTTATAGCATGCTTTCAAAGTTTTAAAGAATCTGCCAGTTACCAAGCTGTTCTAAATGATGTAACGTTCTCCTTCCAGGTGTGGGTGGAATTGAAACCGAAGCCGTCATGCTTGGCTTGCCAGTTGCCCTCACCCTGCCTGAGGTGGTTGGGTGTCAACTGACAGGCTCCGCCAGCCCGCTTGCCACATCAATCGATGTGGTCCTGAGCATTACAAAGGTAAATTAGAGCTCTCTTTGTTGCCAAGTCAAGCAGGCCATGTATTACTAGCTCTGCTGGAGGTGACATAAAAGTGCCTAGGATTTTATCTAAGGTTACAGCGTCATTAGCAGTGGTTTGGCAAGGCCTTAAGAAACTTTGTGGCAGGTAAACAAGGGAAATTCAACACCACCTTCCATGGATACACAATGAAGTTTGTGGTGAAGCAACTGGTGCTCTTTCAGCAGGTTACCCCTTACTGGGGACAAGGAGCAGCAGTCTCTGGGCAAGTTCCTAAGGAGCTCATCATGGTAACCCCACATGAGCCTCTCTCTAGCCTTAAAGACCTTCTGGTTTCAGAAAGAGCCATGCCTGGCCAACATAGTGTCCATATGGTTCAGTCTTCTTTCTCCCTTCTTGCTGCAGTTTGGATGGGAAGCCCTTGCTCCCATCTGCTTGGATTCATCTGAAGAAATGCTTTGCTTGAGGAATCACCTCCTCCTCCTCCCTCTCTGAATCCAATCTTCCACCATCCCTATTCTCCTGTAGACACTAAAAAACCTGCTCTGTGTTGGCTTCCAGCTGAGTGTTTATGAAGAATAGAAAGTCAACTCAGGGACTGATTTGATTCCCTCCCTTCCTAGATACTAAGGGTGAAGGACCCTGGGGTGGATAGCAACCCTTCAGCTATTAGTTGTAAGGTGGATATGGAAGAGAATACTTCATCCGTTCTAGACCAACGCTTGCAATGACCAGGATAGTGTCTCGGCACCGTGCTTTCTGCCCAAACCTGCTGCAGAATTTCACGCTAAGGATACAGTAATGGTTAAACCAGGGTGGATTTTTAAAAATCAATGATTTTTTTTAAAAAAATAAAAAATCAGATTTTTTAAAAAAATAAATTGATTTTTTTAAAAAAAATAAATCTTACTTTTTTTTATTTAAATCAGATTTTTTAAATAAAATACTTTTGCAAGAAAAATCCTTCTAAAGATAGTTTTGTATTTAAGTTATATTATAGTCCAAAGTCTGTTCATCAAGAAATAAGGATTTGTTTAAAGTTTTTCATGTGCGCTGAAACACAGTCTTAAGTTTTTGTTTTTTAAAAAAACTGTTTAACCACATCAGTTAACAAACATGAGTACATATGCTATAATGCTATTGTTTTAGTTAAATAAATTGCTTAAATTGTTATTAAGGAAATTATTTTTCTCCTTCCAATAAAGTACAGCAGAAAAGTTGTCTGAATGTAAACAGTTAACTTATTAAACCTCACAATAATTTCATAATTATCTGTCTATGTATTTCTAACAGTATAACAAAATCAGTAATTTTTGCTATAACTATAAAAACTACTCTGAAAATTTACTATTCCAAAAATGAAACCTTCATCTAGTTGTAAATATTAAGAAGATGCCAGCAAGGCTGAGTCTTTCTGTAAAAAAATGATTTAAATCAAGTCTTACTGACTAGCGATTTAAATCAAGTCTTACTGACTAGTGATTTAAATCGTGATTTAAATTGATTTGATTTAAATCAAATGCACCCTGGGTTAAACTAACTAGTTGTGTCATTGAATCAAATGAAAAAGTGTTATTTTGCCAGTTTGTAGTATTGACTCCAGAGGGTAGTGAAATTGAAACCTTCAGAAGCATTGACCCGCAGCCTTAACTAATTGCTGTGCTGCAAAAGGGCAGCGCTGAAGAATGGTGACACCAGAAGATGGTGTGTTTAAAAAATTCGGCATGTAGCTTGGCTCACTTGCCCAAAACATCTTGCAGAGCAATGAAGTGCACTCCCTCAGCATCCCATGCTCCATACTCTGCTCCTTGCTGATTAAGAGGGCCCAAGGGTCGTCTCCTGCCTCATGATCCTGTATATTTCTCTTGGTGGAATTGCTAGTAGGTTCATTCTAAACCTTTATGTCATAAGATGCCTCCTTGTTCTGCATGCAGTGTTTGATTTTTCTTTTCTTTTTTTCCTCTCTTTAGCAACTTAGGCAAGCAGGCGTGTCTGGAAAATTTGTGGAGTTCTTTGGGCCTGGAGTTTCCCAGCTCTCCATAGGTGACCGGACCACAATAGCAAATATGTGTCCAGAATATGGTGCTATCCTGAGCTTTTTCCCTATCGATAATGTGACATTAAAGCACTTAAAACACACTGGTAAGATGGAAATTAAAACAGCTGGTTCTCCAGAGCTTTACCATAGCAATATATTACCTAGAGGTCTTCTGTTAAGTAACTGTTGTATGCATTTTAAACAAAATAAATTGGTGTAATATTTCACATGTTGTTGCAAGATTGGAATTTTCCCATGTGTAAGGGGCGAGGAACCTTGCCCAGCCCTGGGGCTGCATTCTGTTGTGAGCAGCCTTCTGGGGGACGCATGCCAGTGGCAAGCAGGGCCATAACCACAAGTGGATAGAGCAGTAGGTGACAGCCTTAACTTTTGGGCCGCATTCCAGCTACATGGAAATCGGAAGCATCTACGTCATGAGTCCCAAAGAAAAGGCATTGTGGGGGTGAGGAAAATTGGGGAAGCTGCTGGTTGATGACACTGGGAAGGGGCCCAGAAGTTTGGGACAGACTGCGTCAGGGCCTCGAGTGGCAGGGAAGTATGAACAAGGAGTCAGATCCCAAGGAGGGGCCCTGTAGCGTAGCCTTCCTCCATCAGTTAGGCCACAGAGAAGCTAGCGAGGTGTGAACAGACAGTTCAGGTGCAGACCTCCAGAAGAAGTTTGGTTTGCTTACCTCTTTGCCATGCTGAAGTTATGCCTGTCCCATTCCCATATAATGGGACCCAAGGGGGTCGTGCTACTTGCTGGATCAATGGCATAGGCAAACTCAGCCCTCCAGCTGTTTTGGGACTACAACTCCCATCATCCCTAGCTAACAGGACCAGTGGTCAGGGTTGATGGGAATTGTAGTCTCAAAACATCTGGAGGGCTGAGTTTGCCTCTGCCTGTGTTAGCTCTCTTAGCCATACATAGCACCTGCTGTGCCTTTGAACCATGCTTTGTCTGCCTGTTGTGCTGATCTGAGCATTAAAGATTTTGGTAGAAACCGTACTCTTGAGTTATAGTTTCTCATCCAGTGAAAGTCTTGGATCTCTCCAACGTGCATGTCTCTCCATCAAGTCAAACGAGGCTCACAGTTCAGGGACATGTTGCAGTCAGGCGGAAATACTGCAGATGGGCATGGAGGAGGCAAGGCCTAGAGAGATGCCCAAGGCTGTCAATGGAGAGGTCTGCAAGGTTGCATGCAGCCCCTAGACCTGAGGGTCTTCACACATGGTGTGTGTGTGTGTGTGTGTGTGTAAGTAAAATGTATCTTCCTGCTCAATGTGTATATCTGAGAGACCTGATTTGGTTCACTTCTGTCTTCCTTTAAGTAAGATGCTGCAGTAGATACTCGGGTTACTGTCTTTTTTCCTGGCTAATGCATGCAGGAAATTGGGAGTTAAGTGCTACCTGGAAGGGACTCTTCAGAGGCTTGTGGTATTTCGAGTTAGGAAAAGGCAGTTAAGTTCAAGCCTTTTGTTACACAGGTTCTATTGAGCTACTCTGTTATGTTGCTATATCAGCAAATAATGTTGCTAGGAATTGTTTTGGTGACTATCGGGTTTAATCTGAAATTAAGTTAGCTGATGGTGTTCTGATTTTTCTTATTTTATATTGCTTGTGTTTGTTATGTGATTACTGTGTTTGTATTTAGGTTCATTTCAATGTACTTGTCATGGCCTTTGGCACAATCAACTTACTGATTTGAATATCAGCAGAAGGTTCCTTACTTCAACATTTTTTTTCTGATTATTTAACCGTTTCCCACAGGCTTTGATGAGACCAGGCTTAAGTTGATGGAAACATATCTTAAAACTGTGAAACTACTTCGAAGTTATGAACTTTCCACAGAAGAACCTGAATATTCCCAGGTAATGTCAAAATGGGCTTGCCTCTTTCATATTTGCAGCTTGACTCTTGCTTGGATCTATACCCTTTACCTTGCCTCACCAGCCAATAGGGTCTCCTATACTTTCAAGAGAACCCAATTCCCTGTTCCAAGCATGGGGAGCATGTCCCCCTCCAGATGTTGTTGGACTCAAGCTTTCGTCTGCCCCAGCTGCCATGGCCTAATGGTCAATGATTTGTAATCCTGCAGCACCTTGAAGGGCATATAGTCCCCATACTTGCCTCATTCCAACCAACTTTCTCCTTCCCATTTTGTCCCACCTGTACCCCACCCCATCTACAATATAATAAAGCTTGGGCAATAAAGATCCAGTGAACCGATGCTGTGACATTGCTGAAGCTGCAAGAGCTTGGATCAGTATCTGGATGAGACCACTGGGGGGAGCTCAGCATTCTGAGCTTTCAGAGCATCAAGGGAGGGCAGCTCCTATAGACAGGCGTCTTTACCATCAGTCAGCAAGAGGAATTGTGAACTAGGATTATGGTATATTAACTGCCACAAACCAGAAGACTCTGCTGTGCATGCTTCTTTTACAGTTAAGCATTTGTGTGCATTTTGATGGTAAGCCACTTTGGTATCGCGTCTTGGCCAAAAGAGCACACATTGTATTTGTATAATTTCGTTCCTTCCCTCAAACCTTACCTCCTGGGTGGGTTGAAGATTTCCCAAAATGTCTCCCAAATTACAGTGTTCTTTGGCAGTTTCTGATATTCGCAGGGAGTTCTTGTTGGAACTGGGGTGGAGCAGACTATGTCAAGTGGTTTGGGATTTCAAATGCTAGCTCTTAATATTTCAATCTTAGTATTTTTTTTAATTGGCATTTTGGATTACTGCTGTTCAGTAAAATGGCCTTTGTAAACTGCTAATTTAGGGTGACTTTCAAAAATATTAAAATTGCATAATATGTTGCTTCAAGAAGTTGTTTTCCATCTTTTGCTAGAAAGAAAAGTTGTTAATTTCAGCTTGTCTGCAAAGTGTGCCTTACATAAATTGTCAAAGCCTGATTTGTAGAAAGGAACTTGCAAAATTGTCCAGGTAGTCCACAAATTTTGGCTAGCTTATTTTGAAAGCCTAGGCAGCAGCGCAGTGATGTATACTGTGCAATAATTTATTAACAAATGTTCTACTCCATCAGGTTATAAGCATAAATCTGGGTTCTATAATGCCCTATGTAAGTGGTCCCAAAAGGGCACAGGACAGAGTGGCTGTTACGAATATGAAGAGTGATTTCCAGGCCTGCTTAAATGAAAAGGTATGTGCAGTTGAAATGAAGAACTACTGTTAGGGTTTCTATGCTTTTGAATTATATAGTCTCTGTTCTGTGGGAAAGAGGCCTGCTTCTTTCACTGTCACAACATTTTATAAAACAAAAATTAAGCTCTTTCCTGTCAGCTGTGATGCTTGAAAATCAAAGGGCACACCTAGATGACACGTCTTCCCATGCTCCCAGCTGGGCACTGTAACATGCAAACATGAGTGCAGAACCCTTGTCTCTTTCACTGATTGAGGTGCGGCCATGCGGAAAACCAAACATTTGTCTTGGTCTGCACGAAACCATTAGGAATGGGAGGGTACAGATTGAGGTATTCCATGCAGATTTTGCAGTCAGAATTAATAAAATAGTTTGTGTTAGTTCCCCCAATTTATTGGAGATGTTGCCACTGGATTTTGGCTTCCTGGCTGCCAAGGCTATACGCCAACACAGGATTCTAGTGTCCCCTCTCTTGTTTAAAAGCAGCTTTGAATTTGTTGTGTAATTGATTTTGCAATGCCTGTTTTGATTCCCTAGGCTGGCTTTAAAGGCTTTCAGATTCCAGCTGAAAGGCAAAGGGATGTGGTTCCTGTGGAGTATGAAGGAAATGAGTACAAGCTGGCTCATGGATCAGTCGTCATTGCTGCAGTAATCAGCTGTACAAACAACTGCAACCCCTCTGTAATGCTAGGAGCAGGTATACTCTGCCTGGATTCAGTTTTCTTCTCTATCTCTTGCTGTAACAATGGCGTTATAGAGCCAAGTTAACCAAACCGCCATCCTATAAATGTCTATAGAAGGCAGACAGAGGAGTTTGTGCCAGTGTAGCTTAAGCAGACGCTTGAAATGGTTGGAGGTGCCTTTTAGTTATAATCCCATTAAATTTGGATAGCTGAAATTGTACAGGGATTGTGGCTTTTTGTTGAACAGTATGTCTTTAAAATGCTTCACAGATTCTGCAGTACCTGGTGCAACACAGCAGCTTTTTCACAGTTCCCAGTGTTCTGCACCTGACAGTAGTAGCTGTTCTTTTTAAAAAAATGTATTTTATTATTTATTGTGTTTAAAGTTATGTTCATTACCTGTGAAAAAGTGGTGGTAGTTTTTGAAGTCATGCCTGCAGTACTACAACAGCAGTGTCTTGGGCCAGCTTTCAGCACGAGAGCAGCATTGCTAATGGTGACCTTGTGCCAGCGAAGCTATGATTTTGGTCTTGCCTTAATATAAACAAGTGGTCAATCTGCTGGCTCATAGAATTGAACTTTCTGGGGATTTATGCAAAAGCATAAATGTTAGAATTTTGTCTTTCTGAAATTGCTAATCAAAAGAGGATAAAGGTCATAATCCGCTACGCCCCTTCAAAATGAATGGAGGCTATGCTGCACCAGGGCTTGATATTGCCGCTTAGGAAGTTAATATGGTATCTAGAGCTGTCGTACATAGAATCATAGAATTGTAGAGTTGGAAGGGACCCCATGGGTCATCTAGTCCAACCCCCTGCAATGCAGGAATCCCAGCTGAAGAATCCCTGACAGAGAGCCATCCAACCTCTGCTTTAAAATCTCCAATGACAGAGAGTCATACATTGGTCCATCTACCCTGAACTGTTAATCCTAACCGGCAACTGTTTATCAGGGACTTGGGCAGAGATTTCTTCTGGGTTGTGAACAAAAAATTCTTCAACATATAACTGGAGACTTTTTTTAAGGGCTATTGCAGGGTTTGGACCTGAGACCCTTCTGCATATACATAATCTGTTCTAAACTGCAGAGCAAACTTTCCTCCAACAGTACTACCTGTTGTGGTAATTTATCTATAGGCAACATAACTTTGCCCCTTAGAATTTTTGTACCGTTATTTCACTGCTGCTTTCATTCTTCCCTAGGTCTGTTGGCCAAAAAAGCCATTGAAGCTGGTCTGACTGTTAAACCCTACATAAGAACCAGCTTATCTCCTGGCAGCGGAATGGTCACGCACTATCTCACTTCCAGTGGTGTATTGCCATACCTCAATAAACTTGGGTACTAACTTCTTTGCTCTCATATGTAGAAGTTTTAAAGACTCTGTAAAGACTCTTATGTGTAGTGGCTTAAAATGCATGCTTAAAGTGACATGGTCAAATCCAAAAGAAGTAACACAGTAACATGCAAACATCATATAGCTTCTGAATTAGTGTGTTGCTTGCAGACTCATTGGCATTTGATTCATTTTTAAAGTTTCTGCGGCTCATGGTTTTTAGCCACATCACATTTGACCAGCTCAGCATTCAGAAGCTAAATAATTGCTATAAGGTCTATGTTAAGCATTGCTGTATTTATACTCACAGTATATAAAAAAACACACCCACAGATCATAATTTACTGGGGGGGGGGTGCTTATTTATTGAAATTTTGGTTAAGCACACAGGAACATGGGAAGCTGCATTATAAGGGGTCAAACTATTTGTCTTATCAGAGAAACATTCCTGGTCTAGAGAGAGTCCATCTAGTCCAGCATTGTTTCTCTGACTGGGAGCAGCTCTTAAGGATCTCAAGACATGGGGCTGGATCCAACTAAGGTCTTGTCAGAGTAGACCCACTGAAATTAATAGATGTGACAGACAGAGCTCCATTAATTTATGTGAGTCTACTCTAAGTAGAACATAGTGGGATACAATGCAGAGGTCTTTTTCCACCTGCTGTCCTTCCTTTTTTAAAACTGGAGGGGCCAGGGGTTGAATCAGCAACCTTTTTCATTACCTCCCATTTTCCCACTGGCAGAAAGGATTTCAGTATGTTAGGTAGAGAGTCTTGAGGCCCTGGCCATGCAGCAGCTCTCTTCAAATGATCCCACAACATGCAGGGGAACTTCAAAGAGTTCACTGCAGTGAAAAGGTGAATGAAAAAGTAGGTTGCACTAATGAAACACTGACATTTTCTTAAAATCCTGGTTTTGCTCTAGATTTGAGGTCGTTGGCTATGGATGTTCTACATGTGTTGGGAATACTGCTCCTTTGCCAGAAACCATTCAGAATGCAATTGTGCAGGTAATGTTCTAACAACTGTAGAGTAGTGGACTTTGTTCCTGTTGACCAGGAACAAATTGGGGAAAATAAAAGGTCCAGACTTTGCCCTGCTGACTGTTTAGGCTGGAGGGTCAGAACTTCTGTGCAGTGTGTAGAGATAGGAAAGTAGGGGCCCTTTTCCCTGTTATGGCCCCCATGCACTTAAGTATTTTCTGTCTGTCTGTCCCATACAGTTATGAAAACACTCTTGGAGTATATATCTTTATGCACTAGGAAATTTAATACCAGTATTGGAGTTCCATTCTAGTCCCAACAACATCTGGAGGGCGGCAAGTTCCCCAGCCCTGGTTTAAAGGCAAATTCTGTAGTTTGAGCGTTTAGGAACAATATGAAGTTAGGAATATGAGAAGAGAATAATCATTCTTCCCACTAAGAGGGTATCCTTCATCAAGGGTTTCCCCATAGCTTTTCCTTTATAAAGGTAAAGGTACCCCTGCCCATACGGGCCAGTCTTGACAGACTCTAGGGTTGTGCGCTCATCTCACTCTAGAGGCTGGGAGCCAGCGCTGTCCGCAGACACTTCCGGGTCACGTGGCCAGCGTGACGAAGCTGCTCTGGCGAACCGGCACCAGAGCAGCACACGGAAACGCCGTTTACCTTCCCGCTAGTAAGCGGTCCCTATTTATCTACTTGCACCCGGGGGTGCTTTCGAACTGCTAGGTGGGCAGGAGCTGGGACCGAACGACGGGAGCTCACCCCGCCGCGGGGATTCGAACCGCCGACCATGCGATCGGCAAGTCCTAGGCACTGAGGTTTTACCCACAGCGCCACCCGCGTCCCATTTCCTTTATGGCCACTTGTAAACTCTCACAGAAATTCAAGCTACCATGACAATGAAGTTGAGAAATCTAATATTTTCTGCCTTTCAGGGTGACTTGGTTGCTTGTGGAGTTTTGTCTGGAAATAAAAACTTCGAAGGCCGTCTCTGCAGCTGCATCTGTGCCAATTACCTTGCTTCCCCGCCTCTAGTTGTGGCTTATGCTATAGCAGGAACTGTGAATATTGATTTCCAGACTGAGCCATTAGGTAACTATCCCTCTTCTTCCAGCTCCTATTTCATCCAGGACTTGGCTTGCTCCTGTAATGCTCTCAGGGCATTTAACTTGCTCTAAGAGCAACGCTTACCTTTCTTGCGCTGTTTGAAGCCTCACCTAGAGTATGACGCATTATGGCCTAGATTCCGCTACGCCATAAAATAACCTACCTATGTTTTCTAACAAAGCAACCAAGTTGATCGTTGTGAACCAGTTCAGCAATTTTCTCTTCTGCAAAAGTGATTTGCTTTCAGGTGAGCTAAGGGGAATATTGTGTGTCATAGAGCGAATCATGTGCAGTATGTGCAGCTATTGGGTGTTCATAATGCTTTTAAGACGGGTAGAAATGGCAGAGGAGTAATTTCTGCTGTTCTCACCATGATCAAAATTTCTTTGTAGGGGTCAGTCCTGATGGCAAAAGAATCTTCTTGCATGATATTTGGCCCACTCGAGAAGAACTTCAGCAAGTGGAAGAAGAGTTTGTAATATCATCCATGTTTAAAGAGCTGAAGGGGAAAATGGAGGTAGTTTGACATTGTTATTAATCAGTGATAGGGATCCTCAGAGCCAAGCACTGTCTCTGTCAAAGGCTTTGCTCCTTCTCTGGCCACACCCCCTGCGCTCCAAGCCCTCGGGCGCTTTTGCCTGCCTAGCAGGTGCCCTGGAACTGTAATAATGCCACTTGCTTGCCTGTCTGGAGAGAGGTGTGTGCATGGGAATCCTATTCCTTTTTTTGCATGGCTGGAATGTCCCCTCCTGTAGACAAGGTAACAGTCACATACATGGATCTGCCCACTTTTGCCTCTGGCCCCTCAGGTCACTTGCATTTCCTTGAGGGAATGTGGCCCTTCGGGTGAAAAAGGTGTCCTACTCCTTTTCTGACTCCGCAAGGCTCAAATGAAACGCTTTTTCCTGTGCATCACTACGTGTGTCATGTTCCTAGCGGGGAATGTAGTATGTAAATTTTAAAATGAAATTATGCATACTGGTTCAAACATCTTTGTTAGCCTTTAGCACTTTTGTATGCCAGATCTATAGCAAATATAAAAAGCAAGAGCATAAACAGCCAGATGTCCTGATTTATTTACTGTGTTTATAACCTGCCTCTAAGGATCTCAGACAGTCTCCTTCATTCTCACTGTTTTATCCTTGCAACAACCCTTTGAAGTAGGTTAGGCTGAGATACAAATCAATTAGGCAGGGTACAAATTAATTATTATTATTATTAACAGCAAAAAAATAATTGGAAGGCTGAGTTAACAAGAGTTATCAGTTACAAAGAAAAGAAATGATGAGGTGGCATTTTGTTGTGGCGTTTCCACTGTATTATATTCAGTAACTGGCATTTTGGGTACAAGACAGGAGAAAATGATCACAAGTTTATATCTCCTGCTTTGCAGAAAGGAAATAAGCGGTGGAATTCTCTAGAAGCGCCTGAATCAGTCTTATTTACGTGGGATTGGAAGTCTACTTACATCCGATGTCCTTCCTTTTTTGATAAGCTTGTAAGTATGATAACACCAAGTCTGTATGTTTGAGGTGTTCTAGGTATTGTAGGAAAGGAAACTTAATAAGTGATGGGAATGTTTCTGACCACAATTTAAGATGTCAACACCGTTCTGCTGTCCTTCTCAGTGGAAAGGATCTCTCATAACACTAGAAGTAGGTTCAGGACAGTCAAAAGGAAGTACTTCTTCAAATACCACAACATTAATTTATGGAATTTGCTGCCAGAATATGTGACAGCCACTTCCTTAGAAAGATATTAAAGAAGAATGGCCATATTCTTGGAGGGCAGATCTATCGGTGTCTACTAGTCTTAATGGCTAAATGGCACCTCCGTGTTCAGAAACAGTATGCCTTAGAATACGAGAAGCTAGAGGGCACCTGCTTTGCTTGTTGATTTCTCAGAAACATCAGTTTTGCCTTTGTGGGAAGCTGGTCCTTTGCTAGATGGTCTCCTTTTGCAGGGCTGTGCACATGTTATTGCTTTCATACTTGGAACATCTTTACCTTTTGACATTAGCTCCATTTTGTGCCTTTTGGGTGTGTTTTCGACTAACCAGCTGTATTCATCTACTTTTGTGTCCATTCATCTGGCAGACCAAAGACCCTCTTCCACCCCAGTGTATTGAGAATGCGCACGTCTTGTTGTATTTGGGGGATTCGGTCACGACAGATCACATCTCACCTGCAGGAAGCATTGCAAGGGGCAGCGCTGCTGCCAGATACTTAACCAACAAGGGGTAAGAAACTTCAGAGGAGCTGTGAGGGAAAGAAACTGAAGGATTCAGCTGGTCCTCACAAATTGCTTTACTGTGGTGGTTGCTGCTTGGCCAGATGAACAGTGTGTGCCATAGCTAAAGTAGGTTGCTAAGCAGGATTAACTGAATTTCTTTCAGGCTTATAGTCAGAATTTTCTGCATAATCTGTCCTGTTTTTACTGGACCCTATTCATAGCGAAAAGGAACGCAGGTGGCACTGTGGGTTAAACCACAGAGCCTAGGGCTTGCCGATTAGAAGGTCGGCGGTTCAAATCCCAATGACGGGGTGAACTCCCGTTGCTTGGTTCCAGCTCCTGCCAACTTAGCAGTTTGAAAGCACGTCAATGTGCAAGTAGATAAATAGGTACCACTCCGGCGGGAAGATAAATGGCGTTTCTTTGCGCTGCTGTGGCTTGCCAGAAGCGGCTTAGTCATGCTGGCCACATGACCCAGAAGCTGTACGCCGGCTCCCTCGGTCAATAAAGCAAGATGAGCACTGCAACCCCAGAGTCAGCCACAACTGGACCTAATTGTCAGGGGTCCCTTTACCTTTACCTTTACCTTTATTCATAGCGAACATTCTGCTTAGTTTAGTGTCATCTGCAGAGCTTCATGTATTAAGCTGCAGGTCCATGCAAGGTTAACAGGTAGTCAGAATGCCTTAAGTGCCTGCTATCCATTTATAACTGACACACAGGATATAAAACTTTGACCTGTATTCTTAGGGTTCCACACCTGACTAGGAGTCTATGGCACAGGAAAACTTCCCTAAGGGATGTTTGTGAGCAAAGTCCACTTTTCAGGTTGCACGTTTATACTGAGCATGCTCTGTTGTCTCCCGTAGCCTCACGCCCCGTGAATTCAATTCCTATGGTGCTCGGCGGGGAAACGATGCAGTGATGACAAGAGGCACCTTTGCAAACATAAAACTTTTCAATAAATTCATTGGGAAACCTGCTCCTAAAACAATTCACTTTCCAACTGGACAGACGGTGAGGACATATTTGTTCAAAGCTACGGGGGGCAGCTGCATATTAGAAATGACCCCATGTCCTTTCCCCCCATCAATTTCTCTCTCTTGTTCTCTCCCCTGCAGCTAGATGTATTTGATGCAGCTGAGTTGTATCGCAAAGAGAATATCCCTCTGATAATCTTAGCAGGCAAGAAGTATGGACTGGGGAGCTCGAGAGACTGGGCTGCAAAAGGACCTTTTTTACTGGTATGTTTCCGTTGTCTTAACTTCGAAGTAAGAAGAAGCCTCGGTGTTTTATTACTTCAGGCTGCTTGACAGGATTTTGCTTGCCTGTTTTTCATAGAGCTTAAAGCATGCCATTTTGTGCCTTCTGAAAATGCATGAGCCAGTTTTTTCACTGAGCTTTAAAGATTGCCCGTTTGTGGTTTTGACCATTAAATTCACAAACCGGGACCAGTTTAGAGATAATGTACATCTGAATCAACGATTTAACATAGTTGCTTCTTGCTTATCAACTAGAAATCCTGGTAAACTAGACCTAACTTGAGGTTTTATTTCAGTGGGAATAACAGATCTAGGACTTCTAACTCCCATAAGGCCCTGGCTAGCATGGCCAGTGGTTAGGGCTAGTAAGAGTTGTGACCCCTCAGGATGCTGCTAGACTACAGTTTTCCTATCTGTGCTGGACAGTAGTAGCTAGTTAACATTGTTACTACACTCATGATTCTTGGCTAGCATTCCTGGCCACCTTCCAAGAAACTAGATTTCTCTGTTGAGCAGTTGTATGAAGATGACTTTTATTATTGTTCAGATGGTATCTAAGCCAGATATAACTATTTCTACAGGGTGTGAAAGCAGTTATTGCTGAAAGCTATGAGAAGATCCATAAAAGTCATTTGATTGGAATGGGCATTGCTCCGCTCCAGTTCCTCCCCGAGGAAAACGCAACGTTTTGGGGCCTGACAGGCAAAGAACAGTTTTCAATCTCATTTCCTCATGAGTTGTCCCCTGGAATCTCCCTAGATGTAAAGGTAACTCAGACTGACTTCTGAATGCAAGCGTTAGTAATAGAAGAGATTTACTTTTTCCTTGAAGCACAAATGTGATGGTCTGTCCTCTGTTGTAAGCTGCTAATGATGCAGTTTTATGGTATACACACCATTTCACATAAGGTGGAAGTGTAAAGTACAGTGGTACCTCGGGTTAAGTACTTAATTTGTTCCGGAGATCCATTCTTAACCTGAAACTGTTCTTAACCTGAAGCACCACTTTAGCTAATGGGTCCTCCTGCTGCCACCGTGCCGCCGGAGCACGATTTCTGTTCTCATCCTGAAGCAAAGTTCTTAACCCCAGGTACTATTTCTGGGTTAGCAGAGTCTGTAACCTGAAGCGTATGTAACCTGAAGTGTATGTAACCCGAGGTACCACTATAAGTTAATATGAGCTGTGCTTGGCGGGGGCGGGGGGGGTCTCCTTTTGAGTGAGAAGTCAGCACCAGAGTTGGCCTTTAGGGAAGCGGTACCTGTGGCCCTCCAGATGTTGTTGGACAGGCCTTCAGACCTAACTGGCATAGCCAGCGATGAGGGCTGATGGGAGTTGTGGGCTAGCAACACATGGAAGACTGCGGTTTCCCCACCCTGTAGAGACTTGGAGAACTGCTCTTAAGGCACAAATATATGCAAAGCAAGCTGTGCTAAGCGGCTCAGTGTCCTGAAAGGTGCTCAGATAAAGGGAAGACTTATGTCAAGGTCATTTAAATGGTGCAAAAACATAATTGGGAGCAATGTTGTCTGAATTCATAGAGAGACATTTTTAAACACATGCAGGGGTACACAGAGGCGCATGGCACAGGCAACTATCTTAAGGCAATAATTTTTTTGAGTGCAGCAAAGTGAGAGGTCTGCTATGGGTAGGATTTAGTTGAACACGCCTCGGTTGCACAGGAGTCCCGGAAACTGAGCAGGAGCTGTGCAGTTGCCCTGTGCTCTTGTGCAGGTCCCTTGCAGTGAAGCTGACCTACATAATTATTGTGGGGTGGTATCCAATTTAAGTTAGTCATGATAAGCTTACATCCATTGATTTCAGTGGGTCTGCTCAGAGTATGACTTGCGTATCTGCCACAGTTATTTCCTTACAGAGGGGTTGTTTTTATTTTATAACTTACGGGAAAAGGAGAAACACTTAGAATCAGAGCTGTGAAGAGCATAGGAGTCCCAAGTTGCTGCTTAGGGGCAGATCTGCATTCTCAGTCCCAGATCCCCAACATTACAGACTTTGCTGGTATTTTTATTAAGTCATTAACTTCCATAAGCAATAAAACTAGTTTAGTTTAAAGCAAGACTTGAGAGTCTCAGGATTTTTGTTTCTGCAATATGCTGTCGTTATTACAGAACATCCTACTATAGAGATGTTAGGAAATGACACAGTCCTAACATATTTCTTGCTTTTGCCTCTCATTCCTGTCTCTTTAAAGACAAACACAGGGAAAGTATTTCATGTGGTTGCCGCATTTGACAGTGACATGGACATAACGTTATACAAACATGGTGGCATTCTGAACTACATGGTCCGAAGGCTGTTGTAGAGGTCTGCTCACACCTTGGGGGACTATGCATCAATGGGCCAACCCCGCAATGGCTTGCACAGGCCTCACTCCATCGATGGAACTGCGTACAGTCCTGCTGCACTCTGAAATTTCGTCCATGGATGTAAAAGATTGTGAATTGTTGTAGTGACTGCAGCAAGATCCGTCTGGATTTTAAAAATAATACTCGAATGGTGCTATTGACATTGCTTAAAAAATTGACGTGTGTGTTGTGAAAGAGAGCTGTAAGTATGGGGAGGGGCGGGAGGGGGTTGTCTTAGACCATTTTGTAAATAAAGTGACATGAAACCTGAAACTGAATTGTGTTGAAGATTTTAAGCCAGAAGACTATCTGTCGTTGGGCCCCACCCCAGTTTTGGCACCTTCAGCTTCCTTATTGCTGTGTGTTGGTTTGAAGGCAGCACATGGTTTGGCTTGTTGAGGATGGGTAGTTTCCTTTTAATTAAGGTTTCCATAAAATCAAAAGCAAAAGTCAGCGTGAAGGCCACAAGTTACAAACACAGGGCGCTGCAACAAAACTAGGTGAATTTTTGACAAGGAGCTAGTATGGATGTTTACAGGGTTGGCCTCACCTCCCCCTTTGCTGAAACAGCAGCAATCTCTTTTCCCGTTTGCCTTTTGGAGTTAATGGATGTAGAGAAGCAGGGGCAAAACTCGACTTTATTTCACCCAGGTCAAAGATTTAGTTTGGCAGTGCGCCCCCCCCCATTTCTATACACACACACACAGGCTGAGAGCTTCAATGGCATTCCTCTGGAGACTTCACCTGGGGCAAAAAAACAGGCTACCCCCCCCCCCCGGTACGATCCTGAGAGAAGCAACCTGGGCTACCAATCGCTGAGGAACTGAGCTGCAACAATGGGTTTCGATTAATAATATTTAAGAATTTTCATTTATAACAATCCAATAAAAGCCACATTAATACAATACCAAATTATAATACAATTAAAAAAGCCAATTATCCAATACGAAATTAAACAATTTTGAATGACTTCCCGGGTTCTGGATTTAAGGGAATGATGTTCTTATTTTGTCCTGCTCCAATACTCTCAGTCCAAATACAACAGTTGCAATCTTGACCCTTTATTTTAACAGCCACTGATCTGTTTGCTTTCATTTGTATTTAACTGTTCCATATCCATTAGTTTTGCAAGGGGAGTATGATCCTGTAAATTTCTGTGTTAAATGTTTGTTATTCGTTCATCTTTACTCTTCATGTTCTATTCCATGCTCAGCATTTCCCTTCACTTGCGCTTTCTGCACCCAAGGACTGCAATTTTCACTGCATCACATGCCATTTTGCTTATCCAAGACAAAGAGAAGTCTGGTGTCTCGCTATAGCCCTAGGCAGATATCCAGAATTATCTTCTTTGATCCCTCTCCCATCCGTTAACAAGCCGGTATCGCTCCAAAGCCATGATAAGTCAGAACCGAAGTCTTCTTTACCATTCTGTAGAAGGTCAATGCCACAAATCATTGCTAAGTTTTCACACAGTTCAATTCTTGCAATTAATCCATAAAAATTATGAAGTTCTCGTTAATTCCCTCTTGCATTTTTTCCACTCCATTAACAATACTTTGGGAAAGGTTTGCCGAATCATAAAGCAGCAAATATAATGTATATAAAGAAAGGGTAAAGGCTCCCCTCCCCCTACATACCAATCAGGTTACAATGAAAATCCTCTCCAGATTAGACTTTGGCACTCAGTGGCTGATTCATTTAGCAAATTATCTTGTCCCCTTAGTCCAGAACACGCCTGTTACTTAGATCCAAAACCAAATCCATCCTAAGAAACAGAAGAACCTCCGCTCATAGTGACCGCGTTGGAGAGTTACTGATACGTGCATCAGCGTCTCCTGCCTCCCACATTCCATCAGAACAAGAGGCAGGCATCAGACGATCTGCGAGTGAAACACACACACACACACACACACACACACACACACACACACACCCGACCAGGGACGGGAGGCTTGCAAGGAAAATTACTCTCAAGTGATCCTTAATTAGCTGCACGAACGATCTCCACTAGTGTGGGAGCCGCTTTTCACCATGGCGGAAAGCATCGGAAGCCGCAACAATGGGTTTCAACTTGTTCTGTTTTAACTAGCCTCTGGTTTTCTTCTCTTCTGCTTTTAGCATGCAGTGAAAAACAGCTGCAATTTTTTGACCTAAAGAATATTTTAAATACCCACTTACATTGCTGAGGCAGCTCTGTGGTCTTGTACTCCCATTTACAGGATGGGGGATCAGTTCTTAAAGATCCTTGCATCCTGGGCCAAACCACCTGTTAAAACAGGGACATTGCTGCTGCTGCTGCTGCTGCTTTTTGGACTCTTAAGTGCTGCCACTGGAAGCAGTTTCCTTTATATAACTGAGCATATTCTGTGTCACAGCAGGGAAAGCAGAGGCCTGGTGGGTTTTAAATGAGTTGTGTCGGATTCTTTTTCACATACTCTCTACCTTAAAGTAGTTTTAGTTAACAAACATGGCCTGTGGCAAGTATTCTACAGTAAGAAGTAACCTTTAAGATTGACCTAGTCCACCAGATATACACAGTAAAATTGGTTTTGCTCTTTGGAAATTTCCACTGCATGAAAATGTCATTAATAATTAAAGTCCATTTCAATTTATTGTATAAAGAGCAATTTAAGAACAAGCACATCCTCATGCAGAAAAAATACGTTCCAAGTGAGTAGTGCACCACAGAAAATCTCCATTGACAACCTAGTAACCTTGCAAATAATTTTGAGGAAAGAAAGGTTAAATGACTAGGAAAGAGTATGTGAGCATGCATAGGAATCTAACCCATTTGAACCACTGTTCTTTTCAGTGAATGAGTGAGATAAACACCTTAGCCCTTGGAATTCTGTTGGCATTCTTGAAAAGTCTGGTTTGCATGTAACACTAAGACATGGTTAATTAAACCATGGTTTGCTTGTTTGCCTGATCTCTGCCCAGGGGCTTAACTCTGTTTTGCTTACTTACTGCTAACAAGCCATAATCTGAAGCTAGGTTTGTTGTTGGCTTACGACTCTTGCTTTATTTTAACTGTAGCTTTGTGTTCTACACAAACCTATCACTCTTCGTTATTCATAGTTCCTTTGGCTACCCCATCCCAGAAGCTCACCAAGTCAGAAAGGCATAAACAGCTGAAAAACAAAACTAAACTTTGGAGAAGCAAGCTCAGTTTGTTTGATAAGCCACGGTTTATTCTTACAGGTGAACCAGGCCAGTATTGTCTAAACTTCCTGTTTAGGGAAGTTTTTAATGACTGATGTTTTAATGTATTTTTAATCTCTTGTTGGAAGCCGCCCAGAGTGGCTGGGGAAACCCAGACAGATGGGCAGGGTATAAGTAATATTATTATTAATTTATTATTATTATTATTATCATAATCATCTCCACTATATATGATGTGCTAGGTGCTTTTCTCAAGGATAATAATACCTTTTTACTACCAATATACTGAGAGAGGTCTCTTATCTGCATTATTGGTGTTTGATTGAAGTGCTTGGCCTCAGAGTTCTGTCCTGATAATTGCAGAAGGCAAGGTAGTTGTTGCTAAAGATACCTTATCAATAATAATATCTAAACTAACTTTTTTGGTCTGGTGGGATTTTCTTTGTGTAAGGGATCAGTGGACCCAGACTCAAAAATACTTGCTCCTTGAGCCGTGCAGCTGGTTTGTCTTACCAGATGCACCCATCATTCCCTAATACCAAACTGAACATGACACTTGTGAGGCCTGCCTGGAGGTGCAGACACATTTAAATGTTTGTGACTTATACACAGGATCCCTCCTCGCTTGCTGCCCTATGCCTTTGGGAGTAAGTTAAACAAAACCCATAAAACGCCTTCATTAATGCCCTTGTTCTGATAAACTCAAATGCTTCTTTAAGCAAGCCAATTTCATTCTCATAGATAGGCATGGCATTATTTTCCTGGTCTGTGAAATCAGTAGTAGCCATTTCCTTAAAAGTACAGGGCCTCCCATTGTAGTTTTTCGCTGTGTGTGGCTGACAGCTTGAGCTGCCTTGATGGTTTTGGCCATCACTTGGATCTTCCCTTCCAAACTTGAAATACTCTGTTTTCAATGCTCAGTCCTTTGTATTTTTACTTGGGAGCAATTCCCCTTGACCCCTATGGGATTTACTTCAAAGGAAACATGCCTTAAGTTGGGCTACAGGTCTGGAATCATTTTAGTGGGGCTTGAGCATTGCCGCCGCCCCCCCCCTCGAGATCACACTCATGGATATGAGTGGATTTGTCTTCCTGATACAGGCAGAAAGCATATCTGAATGACCAGAGCTGAGTGATATACGTCGTCTTTTTCTTTACATGCAAAGTGATTCCCTGTATGGCCCTATTGGGTTGAGAGAAATTACCTATATCCATTGCTTAGCAGCAGCACAATATATTTTGCTCAGAAAGGCTTGGGGTGAGTTAATAAGTGCTGATCCGAAGCCCTAGGAAGTTAAAATAACGGGCACTGGAAATCTATTTTGTCTTCAAGTTCTCTTCAGTTTTGATTCAAAAGCGAACCTTTATTCTAATCCTTTATCAGATTTGGGGGCTGTTAATATAAATTATACATCTGTGAAATAATGCATTTTATTAACCATACTTAAGCAACTGCAACAAAACAGTATTGTATTGTTTTACATTCACTAATAAGTATTGTATAGAAATCTTACAAAGTTCAGTTTGCTGAGAACTGTGCATAAAATGTTAAAACGGATGTAAATTATTTTTAATAAAGAAAATTGTACCATTTCTCAGTTGCAATTGTCCATGACTGCATTCTTACTGATTTTCAAAGGCAGCATTGGTAAATGGCAGGGTGTAGAATGACGGTGGGAAGTGGCTCAATAGCAATCACAAGAATATCTGTCTAACATTTCCCCAAGACACAGATTGTATAATGTGCATTTGATACTGTAAAAAGTGTCGCAGTCACATCCCTTGTTGTAATGCTGATTGAAGTAGCAGGTGGGTAAGTTGTGGCTTTCTGGTTGTTATTGGACTCACATCTCCCATCAGTCCCAGCCAGCTTGGCCAGTGGTCAGGGTTGATGGGCCTTGTAGACCAGCGACATCTGAAGAGCTACAGGTTCCCTGCTCATCTATCTATCTATCTATCTATCTATCTATCTATCTATCTATCTATCTATCTATCGTATTTTTCGCTCCATAAGACACACTTTTTTCTTCCTAAAAAGTAAGGGGAAATGTCTGTGAGTCTTATGGAGCGAATGTGTGGTCCCTGGAACCGAATGGCCCAGGGGCAAAAAGCAGACCATGCTTTCTTTCTTTTTCTTTTTTTTTTGAAAGAGGGAAGTGGGCATTGAAATGAAGCCACTGATCGTTTGCCACTCAGGGAGCGAGATAAGGGACGCTAGAGATAAAGGAGGTTGCCTGGGAGTGGGGAGGTGAAGACAGCAAACTTGCAAAGGGGGGAAACAGGAAGACTAAAGCAATAAGGAGAGAAATTAGAAGAAAAGGAAGAGCAGAAAACTTCCGGCTAAGGAAAAGACACTTAAGGCAAACAAGAGGGAAGGGAGTGTTGAAAGGAAGCAGCTGATCGGTGGGGTCGGGAGAGTGATAAGGGATCTAGCAGAGGAAGCCCATGGATCCTCGGGATTTTTGCATTGGGTCACCCCAAATTCACCATCAGATCACATAGCATGTCCATGGCTACAGCCTGCACTAAAAAAATCATGCACCCACTGTTGCGTGGGGCCGCAATGGTGCAGAAACGTGGTTACAAAGCACGGATACACATGGATCCTCAGGGTTTTTGCATTGGATCATCCCAAATTCACCATCAGATCACATGTCTGTGGCCACAGCATGCACCACAAAAATCATACATCCACTGTTTCGCTCAGAATATTTTTTTCTTGTTTTGCTCCTCTGAAAACTAGGTGCATCTTATGGAGCGAGATATACGGTATTTAAGTCTTTTTAGAGACTTTAGAGACTATCCCTGCTTTCCAATTTAGTACTTCCAAGAGGCCACTATGGTTGCACAGGCAAACTGCCCAACCTTAGCAAAACTAACCCCTGCCTTTCCTGCCACCCCACCCTGTCATGTTAGCTCTCTTTCTGTTGCTCACATACTCTCTTGTAACCTCTCCCTCCTGACCCACAATCATATAATATTACAAATATATTGTTTCCTAGAACAGGGATCATCAGTGTGGGGCCTTTCAGGTGTTGGGACTACAACTCCCAGTCCTGGGGAACATGACCTAGAACATGTTTGGAATTTGGCTTGAAGTTGGAAGTCGAGTGAATGGCTAAACCACCGGCTGCTACACCCATATGTTCAAAGAGCAGCATGCTCAAAGTGGCTTGGGGGGAAAGTAGCATTCAACCCATCTTAAACACATGAAAAACATTTTTAGGCCACCTCCCTGTTGGGGCATGTGCAGAATGCCCATCCCAGTGCCAGCAGAGTATGTTAAAAGAACAGAGAAACACCAAGCCACTTCTAGGAAGATTCTGTTTCTTTACTGATGGTTAATTCAGTTACATTCAGTTGCGGGTAGAGTCTCCTTACAGCAAAGAGACTGCTCTAGCCAAGAGCAAACTTGCCTTCCAACACAGCAGCATTTCTACTGTAGTTTGTGCTGAGTCCTTCTCACATAGTTGCCGACTGATTCTCACATGCTTAACTAACTGCAGGTGCAGGACAAATCACACCCAGGTTAAACAGCACAAGGAAATGCCACAGGTATGAAATTCACGGCATGTAATGCCCTAAGAGAAAATTTAATGAAAATGATTTACAGGTGGTACATGACACCAGTCAAGCTTGAAAAAATTTACCATTTGCCCGACAATAAATGTTGGAAATGTAATGAGACTGAAGGTACATTCTTTCACCTTTGGTGGACATGCCCAAGGATTAAGGCATTCTGGGAGATGATTTATAACAAAATGAAAAAGGTATTCAAATATACCTTCCTGAAGAAACCAGAGGCCTTTCTCCTGGGCATGGTCGGCCAATTGGTGCTAAAGAAGGATAGAACTTTTTTTTATGTATGCAACAACAGCAGCAAGAATACTCATCGCAAAGCACTGGAAGACACAAGAATGGCAGATGAAGCTGATGGACTACATGGAATTAGCGGAAATGACTGGCAGAATCCGAGACCAGAGAGAAGAGTCGGTGGAAGAAGACTGGAAAAAGTTTAAAGACTATTTACAGAAATACTGTAAAATTAATGAATGTTAGAAGAATGTTGGAATGAAGTTATATGGCTTTAGTAGAAATGTTATAAGGAATTAAGTATAAATAGATTAATAGAATATTAAAGGAAAAATAAGGTTAGAATGTGTTAAGATAATTATAGGATAGAAAACAGAGGAAGATGGAAAGGAATTGCTGAAACAATTAACAGAAGTGGAATACAAAAAGGGAGGTGTGAGGTCATTGAAATAAGTGAATGAAAGATAAGATACTGAATTTGTTTGATGTGTTTTAAATTGTTTTTGTTTGGTTTTGTCAGTCTAATGTTTGTTTGGTTTTTTTGTAGTGTTTAAATTGTTGGAAAAGTAATAAATATTTTCAAAAAACAAAAACAAAAAAACAGCACACTGAAATGACCCCTTTCCTATCCTTTTTAGATGATGGCACCACTACAGGGACAGAACCCTGAAGTGAAAATATGTTGGCTATTACCTGACTGTGACCCACTCATCACATATGAAACAGCCTTACAGTATTGGCAAAAGCCGCTAAAAGTATTTGTGCTGGTCACATAAAAGAAAACGCTGTAGATTCATTAATTTGATTTATTGTAAACGGTTGCTTGTTTGTGGATCTTTCTTAATAGGTTTTATTGGATTTGCTGCTTTGTAATGGCTTTCAGTCAAATATGATAAATGATTGATGAAAAAGTGTTCTTTTCCTGAGATGCTTACTTTCTCCCTGCATGCCACTCCTTGAAAAGCTTCCTATGCAAAGAGAAGGGTCGCTTTGATTTCTCTGTTCATTTTTGCGGTTGACCCCCCGTCCTGCCAGTGTTGTGTGGAGGGAAATGCAACCACCGGGCTGAAAAATGCCCCCTCCTGCTCTCCTGGGTTGCCGGTGTGACCTTCACAGATATTGGCACAGATGGGGGGGGGGCTATTTATCTCCTTGGTAATAGGCCAAGGAGCCAATGACCGCTGAGCTGCACCCATCACCATGAGGGCTGAGGGGGTGATGGTGATGCCTCCCCAGCTGCTGCCATTGTGATGCCACAAAAACATTTGGCAGCTGAGTGGGTATAAATGTTGGCCAAGGCAAAAGCCAAGGCAGTTGCCCATACCAGAGAGAAATGGGCAGCAGTGGTGGCACTCAGCTCTGGGTGGTCTCTGCCCTGTGGCAGCCAGCTGGCTGGCGGAAGGAGGCAATCGCCCAGCGCTAGGATGCTGTGGAACAAGGATTCCCACATGATGAGGTCAATGTGGCCAGCCTTCATGTCACATTTGCAATACAGAGTTGGTGTGTCAGCAGGCACAACTTAAAGGCAGATTTTCTCTCCCTGTATCATTTTAGAGTGCACATTCCTTGAAGCAGGTGTCTTTGCATTTTAAGTTGGCAGCTTAACAAGTAAGGGAGAGCAAGGAAATGCTGGCAACATTAACCTCATCATGTGGGAATCCTTGTTCATCCACAGCAGTGACCAGAGGAGGAAGGACTGCTGGGGGAAGCGCAGAGAAAAGAAATGCCAACGTCTCTACAGTCACAGCAGGCACTGTAACTCTCCTAGAGTTTGACTTCAACCCTGGAGGTGCACAGAGGGATGCCAACCACCTATGTTTTTTGACATTTGGATTTCTGAACGAGCTGCTCTTTGTCCATATTCAACGCGCATGGTTCATGTCATCAAAAGTCCAATCATGTCTTCTACAGAGTTTCTGCCTTCATGTAGCAGAATAGCTGGGAATCGCAGTGGAGGAGGGGTGTATATAGTGGGGTGTCGGAGGGAAAGTCGGTGGCTAATGCACTTAGGCCGCGCTTCGTTCGGGGGTGCCGCCTTTGGAAAAGATTCTTGAGCCAGGGACACGCGTGCGTGCGTGCACACGTGTGGCGAGAAGGCCGCGTCTGAAATAAAAACAACAACACGTGGAGAAGCTGCGTCACGTCTCCGGCTAAGGAGGCGCAGCCGGCGACAGACCCCCTGCGAGGGAAAGAGGTTCGCAACTAAGCGCAAAAAAAACCGGGGAAGAAAGAGGGGAAATCTGCAAGCGGAGGAATGGGAGAGGAGGAACCAGTGTGTGAACGACGGTGGCCGAGAGGAGTCACGGCGCCCGCCAAGCGGTGGCAGTTGCGCAGGCGCACCTCTCTCCTCAGTTCCCCCCCCGAGGGTGCGCGCGCATCCCCTCTCACGCAGCAAACGAACGCCGGCCGAGCGAGGCCTGAGGGGGCGTGTCTCGGCGCCTCACGTACCGAGGGCCGCCCGCCCTTTCCCCACGGCTAAGGCCAGCGCGTCGCCCGCCCCTCAGAAAGCACCTCCTCCTCCCCTCATACCTTGTCACAATAAAGCCCGACGCGTTGCTTCATCCGCCAGTGCGGGGCCGTGGAAACATCCACCTCCTCGGGAGGGAGCCATCTCCTCTCCCCATAGACTTATACCGAAAGAGACCCGGGCGCTCTCGCTCGGCAACCGCGGCCAGAGACGCTGTCCCATCTGCGCATGCGCCCCGCCCGCTTCTAACCGCCGCTCTCGCGGCCCGGGCGACAGTTGGCCCAACGGTCATCTCTGTTCACAGTTTTGTCTGGCGTTTCAAAAACCCGTTGCTTTTTTTCTGGGGGGACGCAGGGGTACACATACCCCTAAACATTTTGTGAATCTAAATTTGGTCTCGATGAGGGGCAGTATTTCAATATGAGTAGTAAAATGAGAATAGCCCAAAACCTTTTTTTAAAGGGAAAAAAAGCCTGTTCAGTAAGAGATGAACATGCACAAAAGAAGAGAGAGTTGGCTATCAGGAGAAATTACGCCTCTTTGGTCTCTCTAAAACTATTGTCTCTCTCTAATGTTTGCCTGTCTTATCATGTGCTGTACATACTCGGGAGAAGTTACCGTAATAGATTTGGTTGCAGTGCTGCCTCTTGCCAGTAGAGGACATCTGCATCACACACATGGATTTTGCTTTTATACTTGAGGGAGGTGGATGAGTTTCTAACTAAGGGTACCGTAGATAAAAAGTGTGCGTATCAGTGGCCTACATTATTATTATTTGTTGTTGTTTAGTCGTTTCCGACTCTTCGTGACTCCATGGACCAGAGCATGCCAGGCGCTCCTGTCCTCCACTGCCTCCCGCAGTTTGGTCAAACTCATGCTGGTCGCTTCAAGAACACTGTCCAACCATCTCGTCCTCTGTCATCCCCTTCTCCTTGTGCCCTCCATCTTTCTCAACATCAGGGTCTTTTCCAGGGAGTCTTCTCTTCTCATGAGGTGGCCAAAGTATTGGAGCCTCAGCTGCAGGATCTGTCCTTCCAGTGAGCACTCAGGGCTGATTTCCTTCAGTATGGATATGTTTGATCTTCTTGCAGTCCATGGGACTCTCAAGAGTCTCCTCCAACACCATAATTCAAAAGCATCAATTCTTTGGCGATCAGCCTTCTTTGTGGTCCAGCTCTAACTTCCATACATCACTACTGGGAAAACCATAGCTTTGACTATACGGACCTTTGTTGGCAAGGTGATGTCTCTGCTTTTTAAAATGCTGTCTAGGTTGTAGGTGTGCAGTTTATATTTAATCCTAGAACAACTGGAATTTCCCATTGCAGAACAGGAAGATGGCAATGGATAGGGGGAAATGATATAGTGTGAGCTGGGAAAATAATTGTTTTCCAGTATTGCCCAAATCTGGTAGGTTTATTTTAAAATCCATGGTTGTAGAGCACACCCACACACCCAAAAAATAAATAGTGCAGGCCGCGGGGGGAACTTGAACCGGGTTTCGCCGCCTCAGCCACCATCGCCTCAGCCGCCGCCTCGGCCTGTCTCCACCAGGCGGCCCTCAGGGGCCTCGCCAACCCTGCCATGGCCCTGCATGCTTGGCACGACGAGCCTGCTAGTCGAGCAGCCGACTTGGAGACGCCCTTCCGGCCTCCCTTCTTTCTTTCCTTCATTCCTTCTTTCCTGCCAAGCGAAGCTACTGACTTGACTTTTCTGGCTTCAAGCAGAGGACCATCCAGGAAATTTTGATGCATTGATATATCACCAAGCTCTGCAGGTTATTTAGCAGATTAGCACCTGGACAGACAATTACTCATATAAACTGAGACAAAGAATCCTAGAATTGTAGAGTTGGAAGGCACCCAGGGGTCATTTGGTCCAAACCCTTGCAATGTTCGAAGGCCATGCCACAGGTCACTGCCAACTCGGCAACCCCCAGTGGGGACACCACCAACAGAGCCTCCCCTGCTGGTCGTATGGCCTGGGGAAGGTGCTATTGTAGGTAATTGGGTTCCAGCCATTTAGGGCACTGTATGCTCCAACTATTCTTGAACTGGGTCTGGCAGCTCAATGGCAGTCGTGTAGTGATCCAGGTATTGATATAGCACCAAGCTCTGCAGGTTCTTTTGCATATTAGCACCTGGACAGACAATAACCCATTGGGCTGTCATACTTGCCAACAACTGCAGGTTAGTCGTACTAAGCCCAGTGTTCCGGGGTGTAGAAGGGTAAGGTCGGAGCTGGGAGGGGGGCAAAAAAGGGTCTCTTAGAGGGGGGGGAAGGGGACATACGGAAGGATCTTTTCTGGGAGGGATTAAGGGGGGAGGGGCATATTCAGGGAGGGATTAAGGGGGGCATGGGGCATATTCTGGGAATGTTTCAGGGAGGGAGGGGGCATATTCTGGGAAGTTTTAGGGTGGGCAGAGCTGGGATGGGGGCAAAAAAGGGTCTCTTAGAGGGGGGGAAGGGGACATACGGAAGTATCTTTTCCAGGGGGGATTAAGGAGGAAGGGTTTCAAGGGGCAGGGGGGCATATTTGGGGGTGGGCTGAAGGGAGAGGGAGCAGAGGAGTGGGACAAGATCTGAGGGGGACTCAGGGGGGAGGGGGATGTTTTCAGCAACTTCAGGGGGGAGGGGGCAAATTCGGGGAGGGGGAAGGCAGGAGGGGGATATCTTCGAGGAAGATCTGGGGGGGGGGAGATTGGGGAGGGGTTCAGGTGGGAGGGGGGGCAGGGAGGGATGGATGGGGTCCTGGGCAATGGGAGCACTGGCGCCTGCAGCGAGACATCTCTGGCAGCAACTGCCTTGGAGTTCTCTGGCGTCTCCAGGGACACTGGAACCCCGCCATTGTGACACAAATGGCTGCAAATCC